>JXCR01145403.1:74684-91359 GCA_002079205.1 Phalaenopsis hybrid cultivar | reverse complement strand
TTTGGGTGCTGAAGTGTAGATGTTAGCCCTCCGGTGAGGGGAATGTGGGAGCTCTGAAGTGAGAGCCGGTATCCTCCCAGCCTAGCCGCAGATTCAGTGAACAAGCGTAGGATTAGTCAATATTCTTTATGTCTGGACCAAAGGGTAAAGAATAGGTATGCTCCTATTTGTCATAATATAATTTGAACTAATTCATTTTATCCATTCACTATAATTTCTTGACAAAGAGAAGGATGCTTTCTTATACATTGAATATCACATTCGAACCTTCATTAGTATAATTAGTTATTTAATAGTTATTAAACTTACATATTTATTTAAATTGCCTATTAGTGATAGATAAGCAAATTGAACTTCGTTGTTGTGATTAAAGTATTGCTTTTCTAAAATCTTAGTTCATAGTTCTAATCTTACTCCTTGTGAGATCGATATCTAGGACTCCATTAGAGCCCTATATTACTTGAGTGATACGTATACTTGCGTTGATAAGTGTGACTTTACAATTATTGAATATTTATTACGTCTATATTTATTGAATTTAAAACTATTATTAAAGTTTTGATACAGTTGGTGAGGAAATAAATCTTTTAGCAGCAGTATTAAATACTTATATTTTTAAGCATATATAAAGTCGCGGTCAGTCTCTCCTCCTTTCTTTGGAACACAGTGAATTGGACTTACCCAAGCACTGTCTGAAATAGGATATATAATTCCAGCATCTAACCATTTAAAAAAAAAAATTAACAACTTCTTTAATTATTGGGTTTAATCTCCTCTGAGGATCAGCTTTAGGTTTGTATTTTTCATCTAATAGAATTTTATGCATACAAATAGAAGGACTAATTCCTTTAATATCTGCTAAAGTCCATCCAAAAGCCTTTTTATATCTTTTCAACATTTCTATTAATTTTTTTTCTTGAATTTCAGTTAATTCAGAAGATACAATAACATGCAATGCATATGACTCTCCTAAAAATACATATTTTAAATGGCCAGGTAATATCTTCAGTTCAAGTTTAGGTGGTTTACTACTTGAATGAATAAGATTTTTATTATCATTTTCCATCAAATCTAACGTTTCAAATTTGTCCTGAATATAATCTAAATCTTCTTCTATCATTTCATCATTATTTTCAAAAAATTCTCCTTGCTTTAATTTGTCTTCAAACTCTTCCTTAAATTGTTCATTACTCAGATAATCAGTTACTTCCATTCTGAAACATTCATTGTTTGTTTCTATTGTAGAATATTTCATAGCCTTTGCAATATTAAATTTTACTTCTTGATCATTAACTCTCATTATTAATTCTTCTTTTTTCATATCTATCACAACTCTTCCTGTTGCAAGAAATGGTCTCCCTAAAATAATAGGAATATATTTATCTTCCTCCATATTTAATACTATAAAGTCTACAAGGAAAATAAATTTATCCACTTTTACCTAATACATCTTCTATAACTTCTTTTGGATAAGTTATTGATCAATCAGCTAGTTGAAGAGTTATAGTAGTAGGAAAAATTTCTCCCAAATCTTAACATTTAAAGATCGTAGAGGCATAAGATTGATACTCGCTCCTAAATGACATAAAGCTTTTCCAAAAAACTTTTCACCAACAACACAAGGTTCAGTTTCTTTTCTCATCAATCAGTAAAACTACCATGATCTCTTAATTTTTTAGGAAGCTTTTTCTGAATAATAGCACTACACTCTTCACTGAGTGCAACAATTTCATGATATGTAAACTTCATTTTCTTATTTAGTATATCCTTCATAAATTTCACATAACTTGGCATCTGCTCCAAAGCTTCAACAAAAGGAATGTTTATCATTAATTTCTTAAGGATTTTAAAAAATTTTGTAAATTTTTTATCTTTATTCTTCTGCTTCAGTCTTTGAGGAAACAGAGGTAATTGTTTTTCTAAAGGAACTTGTGTTTGTTCATTTTCATTTTGGTAACTTTCCATTTCTTCCTTCTCTTCATCAACTTCAGTTTCTCTTTGAATCCTTGTTTCAACTTCTTTACCACTTAGTAATTGAATAGCTTTAATTTTCTCCTTATTTTGATCTTTTAGATTAACTTCCACAGTACTCAGAAGAATTCCAGAAAGTCTATTACTGAGTGCAGTAGCAATATGTCCTAATTAATTTTCAATATTTCTAATAGCATCCCCTTGATTCTGTATTTGATTTCCCATGTTCAACGTTACTTCTTCCATTATCAACTTCTTTTCCTTAACTTGTGGGTTAGGGTTAGAGTTAAATCCCGGAGGATAATAAGGTAAAAAGTTAGAATTTCTTTGGTTGTTCAAATTTCCGGAGAGATTCACAGAATTATTAAAATTATTCCAACTAAAATTAGGGTGATTTTTCCATCCAAGGTTATAATAATTAGAATAAGGATTGTTATTTCGATTATTTATAGCTTTTAAAGTTTCATAAGATGATCGAGTATCAAGTATCTGCCCTAGTGAATTTTCCTCTAATACTGGGGGTATTTGAGAATAGTTCACTCCAATTTGATAAATCTTTTTTGAAATAGCAGCAATTTAAGATGCTAAAATAGAAATTGCATCAGAATCATGAATATTAGCTACTCTATCAGGATTTACCCTTTTAGAGGGGCATTGAGCATTGTTAGTAGTCATTTCTTTAGAGTATGCTTCATCAAAAGGTTTTGACATTAGTGATCCACTTGCAGCAGCATCTATAATAGAGTGATCCCACTAATCCATTGCAAAATGTTTGAATTGTTAACAAATTTGGTAAAGTATGGTGTGGACCTTTTTTAAGAAGATCTTTAAATCTTTCTCAGGCTTCATATATCAGTTCTCCTCAAACTATAATATCATTTCTAAGCTTAGCAGTTTTCGAGGGTGGAAAATATTTAGCCAAGAATTTTTGTAATAGTTCTCCCCAAGTTATGATAGGTCTAGGTGCTAATGAATTTAAACAAGCTTTGGTCTTATCACTTAATGAAAAAGAAAAAAGTCTAAGTCTAACAACATCATTAGACACTGTCATATTTAAAAGTAGAATAAATTTCAAGAAAACTAGCAAGATGTAAGTTAGGATCTTCAGTAGGTGTTCCTCCAAACAGATTATTTTGTACCATTTGAATAA
The DNA here is from genome assembly GCA_002079205.1 of Phalaenopsis hybrid cultivar. Lineage (NCBI taxonomy): Eukaryota > Viridiplantae > Streptophyta > Magnoliopsida > Asparagales > Orchidaceae > Phalaenopsis > Phalaenopsis hybrid cultivar. The sequence goes on along the minus strand of JXCR01145403.1, from coordinate 88,238 downwards.
TAGCAGGTTTAAGTTCAAATGAATTAGCAACAACATCAAGGTTTTGAATAGTCAAGTGAAGTTCATCTGCTGTCAGATTATCATAATCTTTTAAAGGACTTTGTCAATTTTCATTTATTTGATTGTTTAAGTTATTTGCCATTTTGTTTAAGTTTTTAATTTCTTTTTGTTATTTTTGAATTTTTTTCTAATAATATGTTCTAATTCTAAATCGTAAGGTACTAAACCTTTAGATCCAATATTTCGCATAAATAAATATGATAAGCAAAGAAAAATTTCTAAAAAAATACTCTTAAACATATAATTATTTATTTTTAGATTTTTTATTTTATAAATTTTCTTTATATTTTGTATATTTTATCTCTAAATTTCCTAATTTACCAAATCTATTTAATTTACCGTTAGCTTCCCCGGCAACGGCGCCAAAAACTTGATCCTGGTAAAATATAGTTGTATAAAATTTATATAAATTTGACTCCTCTATGTAACTGTGCCAAAAGCTTGATGAAATATTTACTATTAAGAAATTTAAGCAATTAATGTTGGGATTCTACGCAAGTATACATATTGTTATCAAGTAATAAAAGACTTTCTATTTAAGCCTTGAATATCGATCCCACGGTGAAGGTTTAAATTTGAAATGATAAATTAACAAGAAAATTCACAGAAATCAAACAAAATTATTGTCACTAATTTTAAATGTGTAAGATGCAATCAAAACTAAATTATTTAACTACTAGCAAAACTGAAGTGCAAAGTTTAAACGGTAACTATTAAACTATCTTTATGTGATGAAGATTTCTTATGTGTAAAAAACATCTTTCCACTACAATGAGATTTTGGTAAAATGAGATGAGATAAATGATTTTAATATGTATTGTGCCAACTATAAGTAGTTTTAATTCTCTATCTTGGTACAGTGTTATAGAAAAATGATTGGCTAATCCCAGGTTTAGTCCCTAAATCCGTGGCTAAGCTAGGAGGAAACTGACTCCCACTTCCCTTCACCTGAAGGCTAACTCTCGCTTTAGTTTTTAAACACTAAGACCAAATTAGTCTAGGTTTAGTCCCTAAATCCATGGCTAGGCTAGGAGGATACCGGCTCCCACTCCAGAGCTCCTCCCTTCACCTGAAGGCTAACTCTCGCTTTAGTTTTTAAACACTAAGACCAAATTAGAGATTTAGTCTGTCACCCTAAAGTCTACAATTCCACACCCAATCAATGTATATTTCCCTATTTATTTGCACTTATATCTATGAACAAAATACTCCTTTATGAAATCAAATGTGATCCTTACTCTGTTGTAGAACTCATACTCCATTTCTCGGATCATATGTTTCACAGCACATTTTAATAATTCAATTTGCCAGATTGAAAAAGTAAATTAAGTTCAGAGTTGAAAAATCATCACAATTTATTTTATATTTTAATATTGGCACACCCATATTATTTCTTCATTTTATCATATCTCAGAGTAGGGAGAAAGATAAAGAATCTACTCATACTTCATGAGAAAGATACGACAAAACACACATTTCATATATAAAAGAAAGTTCTTACAACACTAATAAACAAAAAACACTTATTTGAAACTCTTTCTCAAAGCAAATCCCTTGTAGCCTCTCCTAGGAAATGTAGGAAGAAGAAATCTCTCACTTTTCTTCTTCTCAAACACTCTTAGAGAAGAATTCACACTTAATCTCACCACAAAACTCTAAACTCTTAAAGATAAATTAGTAATAGACTCTTTAATGGTAGTAGAATGAAGATGGAAAAGTGTATGGAGGTGAGGTGTGGCGAAAAATGAGCAAGTCTAAATGAAGATGAGCACCTTTTCTGATCAATTTCAGCCTCAAATAGAGCCTAGAGTTGGTTCTTCAATAGGTGCATCCAAAAACCCTTCAAAAAATGTCCAAATTCGTCGAATCTCATAGAAACAGGGTCTGAACTGACATTGGCGCCGTAGGCGCCCATTCTGGAGTCGTCAATGCCAGTGTCTCATATTTAATTTCATTGCTCACTGTTAAATGACACCGTCGGTGCTGCTTCTGGCACCATCGTCGCTGAGTATTTTTTCAAAAATGCCATTTTAACTTCAAATTCCATCATTTTTGCTTCAAGTCCTAAAAATCAACAACCTGCAATAAAACATAAAAATACCTTCCATTAAAGCGCAATATCACCAAAAATGAGTATAAAATATGGGTCTAAAAATGCATATTTTTTGGTGTATCATACATCTACTAATGTTGAACATTGTGGTCTTCTAAGCTCATTATTTGCTCATCTGGCAGGTCTTCGTTGAGGGAAGATTTGGTTGGTAGTGGATGTGTCACGAGAAAATTTTCCAAGGTTTTTCTTTTAACGTCATAAAGAGGTACGAAAGTTATATCAAGCTAATCTACTGGAAAACAATGGTTTAGTCATCAAGTATTGCAATGGAGATAATGTTAACCTTATGAGACAGCATGTAGTGTCTAAGTTTTTGAGTGGCAAAAGTTAAAGTTAAAGCTAGCCAATGCTTCTTAATAGAAGGAAAATTTACTTTTGTTAGTACTAGACGACTTAAATTATCCTTCTTAATAGAAGGATAATTTACTTTTGTTAGTACTAGACAATGACTTAAATATTAGAGGGCATTTTCCTTACCCTCATTATTGATCTGAGCTAACAGGGCTTCGAGAGAGTCATCTAAAGTTGCGGTATAAAGTATCAACGGTCTACATGAGAGTGTGGTTGCTAATCCGGAAGGTGTCATTAATTATTGGTTAATACTTTTGAAGGCCCGTTGACATTTATCATCTAAAGTAAACTTGGCATCCTTTTTAGTTAATGTTAAAAAGGCCTAACGTCATCCTGATAGAGTAGATATAAAGCATCTTAGGTATGTCAATTTCTCTTGAAAAGATCGTAATTGCTTTGAAGTTTTACGGGGTGGAATTTCTAAGATTGCCTTAATATTCTCAAGATTATTTTCATTTCCATGGTGACAAACAATAAATCCTAAAATTTTTCTGGAGGTAACACCGAAGGTGCACTTTAGGGGATTCATCTTTAGATTGAATTATCGTAACTGCTCAAAGACAATTCTCAAATCATACAAGTGGTTCTCCTATTTACTCTTGATAACCAAATTATCTATGTAACATTCGACTTAATTGTGAATGAGGTCAAAAACTCTCGGCAAAGCTTGCTGGTATGTTGCTCCAACATTTTTTAACTCGAAGGGCATCACTGTGTGGTAGTATATCCTAATTAGCGCTCTAAAAGCTACAAGTGTGGCATCTTCTGGTGTCATCTTGATTTGATTGTATTTGAATGATTCGTCCATAAAAGAGAAGATTGTGTGTGATGATGCAATATTTATCATCAATTCTAGGACTAATAATGGGAACTCATCTTTCAGGCATGCCTTGTTCAAATCATTGATGTTGACATAGACCCAAATCTGATCATTCTTTCTGATTGGGACTACATTGGCTAACCATGTTGGATATTGTTCTTCCTGTATGAAGTTAGCCTTTATCAGCTTCTTTCCCTCTGACGTTTTTTGCTTGATCTTGAAATGCGTCCTTCTTGGAGCTTGCTTAATTGGTAGTGTGGTTTGGTTCACTTGCAACTTATGGATAGCAACTTTTAGAGCCAAACTAGGCATCTCATCATAATTTCAAGGGAAGCAGTCTTTGTTTACTTTTAATAACTTGATTATGTTCGTAGAATCTATTTCATTAAGTAGATAACCAATGAAAGTAGGTCAAGGTTCTTCCTCAGTTCCCAAATTGACCTCTTTCAGCTCGTTGATTATTGACTTGATCTCCTCTTCGAACTTTAGTGGAGCATTTTTTATCAGAGAATCTTCAGTCATCTGCGGCTTTGAGGCAGTCTTCATCTGGTTCATTTTGTAATAACAGGGCAAATTTTATATCATCGACTAGCCCTACCGTGCTGAATACAACACCTACTTTCAAGTTAAAAGCCCAATTTCTATTGTTCCATAGCTCCTCAAAAAGTTGTAACCTATTTTTCGACAATTTATTGGGCACAACACCACGCTGAACAAGTTTTTTAACACACGGGGAGTACCATCCAACATGTAAATCCATTAATTCAGCAAAAGTAACTAAAAGAAGAAGAACCATGATAAAATTTTATCAAATTTATACCCATACCCTATACTTCCTTGGTCACCAAACCCTCAACTTTTTTAGCATAAATCGGGGTTAGGGTCATAGTCTGTACATAGTGGTTAATTTTATCATACATTCACTCATATTCAGTTTTCTCTTCATCTTCTAAAAAGATCTCAAACTGATGCTTCCTTTAATTTATTGTCTTTGCATTCTTCACAATTTTTTCTTCCTCGAAGCTATCTTCCAAGTTAATGTTAATAATCAGATTCTTCCACACAAAAACCATGTTGTCTCTTCCTCACCCTCGTTCTCGGCCTCGACCTTTGATGTGAGCGCAGGAAAAGCTTCCACCATCTCGCTGTGCAGGTGCGGTGGGAGGTTGTTGAACTAAGACCAAACGGTCCTACTCTTGTAAACCTTTTGGGACTTTGACTTTATTTGGCATGACGTCTCTAGAGAAGATCATTTTTTTTGGAGCATAGTGGACATCATCTTCATGAATGTTATTTCATGTTTTGAGAACAATTATATATCTCCATTTTTGCAGCACTCTTGTCCATCTTCATAATATTCTTTACACGCTGGTGTAGAGATGAAGGAACCAATTCTTGGGTTGGACCCAGAGATGACTTTTCTAAAGCCTTGGCTGGTTCTTCTGGAGTCACTTCTAAACATGAGAATTCTAAATCAATTGTAATTGACGCACCTTGAATTTCGAAGATGGGTGCCTCATTTTCTGAACTGTCATAGTCCATGTTGTTAAGGTCCTTCTCATCTACTAACAAATTTGTTCGGGTTTTGTATGATTTTAGAGTTCTCATAAACATTGAAATTCAAGTTAAGTTGGTTATTGTTACTTATATTATCGCCAGAGACAGTCAAAATGTAGCCAAAATCATAACTTTTAGCATTATATGATTCCAAAGAGATAAGGAAATAATCATATCGAGTTAGCAGTTTGAGGGATTTCTCCCCCAAATCTGAAGAAACCAATCTAGAATAAGCTACCCCTACTCTACCCTTTGAATCGTCGGTCTTTGCTTCTTTAATGACCTTCTTCATCTCTTGTTGAGGTAGCTCTTATGCTGCAATTGATAGTGCCTGCTTAATATGTTCTAGACTTTAAATGGAAGCTTGCATTGAAACAATCTGAATTTGGTTTAATATCTTCTAAGAGGATTTTGTTCAAACTTTACTCCATCCATTATCAGTTGAGTCGGAATTGATTGGAACATTGGATCAGCCAAATTCATATTAACGAAACCCTTTTCAGGTTCTTTCATATAGTCTTTTGAGATCTTTATGTTCCCATTTTTGTTTCTCTTGAACCAATCTTTGAAGCTGAAGCTATCCTTTATGGTGTGTCCGAGTAATTTGTGGTATGGACAATTTATGGGGTGATCCTTCTTGTTGACCTTTTTTGGTTTCCTTAGCTCGGGCATCCTAAACTCGGGTTTCTTAACCATATTTCAAAACATCTTTCCTATTGTCTTATCTTTGAAAGAGTACACCATTTTCAATCGATCAGTCATAGTCGGGTTCTGCCTACCATCCATCTAGTAGGGCCTTTGCTAGAATGCAATTGACCGTACTGTTGAGGATGCTGGTAAGTTTGTCGAGGCTGTTCAACTTGATTCTGCATTGGATGCTTGCATGTCTACCACTGCCACTGTCCCAGACTTCTTTTGAAATGCTTTTATTGGCTTTGGTTTTTCAGTTCTCTCCAAAAATCTGAGTTGTTTGGCCTCTCCTTCTAAGCTTTCGTCTTTGCTGAGCGATTTTTTGAAAAACTTGGTTGTAAATCCCTTGAGTAAAAAAACTACTAGACCGTAGATAATTTTCAGCAAAAATGTTGATCGCTTGTTGTTCTTGGAGTTATGGCTTGCATTTCATTCTTAGGTTTCTCCATCATAGAATGTAGTCTACCAAAGTTTCTGTAGGCATATGTTGCTCTACTAGAAGATAACTTACAGTGATGTGACGCTGAGCTCTAGCAAACCACTTAATAAATTGGCTTTCTAGCTCTACAAACGTCTATATCGAGCCATTGGATGACTTCGTATACCAGTCGAAGGAAACTCTTAAGATACTGCTCACAAACTGACGGAACAACAATGCTTCTTTACCCCCCACCCCACATTGCAGCAATTTGCTCGAAAGTGTGTAGTAAGAGGTCGAGGGTTATCTTTTTCATCGAAGGTTTTGAACGACGGACCATTTGAGATACTTTACGTCATCGAACTCTATAGGATAGGGTCAACTTTTCAGAATCAGTGTTTCCTTCTTTGACTGAGCCAGATCTTCTCTCACTATCTGGTTAATTTCTTTTTCCAGTATCACATTCTTGATAGGATCCTTTTTTGTTTGCTCATCTCTACTGGCAAAGGTGAATTTATTCTTCTCGTCTGCATTTTGAATGACCTCCGACTGATTTGCCTCAGCAGGGGTTGTTCTTAGAGACTTAGGTCGACTATGTATAGTCGTCATAATGGCCATTATTTCTTCCATACTTTTCTCCATGCGACTGATCTGCTCGTCCTTCTACAGAAGGACTCCTTGTAGCATCTTAGCGACAATTTCTTTAGCAGATGACAGGGCATCCCGTAGAGATGACGATGCTCTAGTCTCAACAACATTGATCTTAACAAACTCTACCTCCATATAGTCCATTAGATCATAGTCTTCATCATTGATGTCCTTTCCTTACTCTTCAAAAAACTATTTACTGTTAGCTCTAAGCTTTTCCAAAGGCGACCTCAATCAATTTTCCTTTGACAACTTTAAGGTCAATTGGAGGCTCTTGATGAACATTCTCTCCTATGACAAGCTTTGGTGTACCTGTGGTACTGGTAGTTGAATTATCAGACTTAATCCTTCTTAGAGAGATGCCCCCCTGACTTATTCTGCATTATCCGTGCAACAAACTTAGGTCTCCACGACTTCTCCTCTGATACTGATGTTTTGAGATGAGATGTCTCATTTGCAACATTAGCTTGTTGGGAGGAAGAGTGGTCCCTAGCTTGGGACTGGATATATAGTATTGAGTTTCCCCTTGTCATTACTTGTCCTCTAAGGTTCTTCACATAAGACGACAGGCAATATTCTTAGACCTAGGTGAGACATGAATTGTCTACGCTCTGCATGCTTCAGAGAGGCAATAGTAGGATTGGTGATGATGACAGTGGTAACTATACAATCTCTCAGACGGAGCTTGGAGGAAACACGAGGTAGTGGTGCTTCTCCTCTCTGGGTAGACTTACTAAATTGTTTGGCAGGTTTATCCCTCTTCAGAGTTTCAACTTTCATTTGAGGTGATACAACACACTCCATCATCTTCAGAATTTTGACGATGCAATAATTTTTTTTATTAGCCAACTCTCAAAGACAGAACAGACTTGGGTAAGAGGTGTGGATTTTTCTTTCTTCTTAGCGTGATCATCATGACAAGACAACGACGATAGTGTAGCAGCAATCCTATAAACACCTTCCTCTCTGAACATGCCTGACAGTGCATGAAACCTACTCCCTCTGAGGAGAGATGAGGTCTCGGGTAACCCTGTTCTTTCTCGATGGAGAATTTCCTCAGCAAGAACTATCTCTGCAAATTTTGCCTTCTTGGCTTTCAAGATCTTTTGATTTTGGTTTCTTCTTTATGACGAGGTTAGCTGTATGAACTTTCAACTAGACCAGATTTTGAACACAGATGGCACCAAGGCAAAAGCATCGGGTGACTCTTCCTCATGAAAAATCTCCTTTCCCTTAGACGATGGTGATGCAACAGGCGCAGTGATGATACTTCTGGTGGCGGTGGCGGTGACGATTCTTATCAGACTGGAACAACAGGCTTAGCGGTAGCAGGAACAATGGACTCGGCGAGTGTCTCTCCGACTCTCACCTTCTTAAGTGTACGGAATTCTTGTTTACTTTTGAAATCAAAGTCGACTAAAGGCTCTTATACCCTTGTAGCACCTGCCTTTACTTCAACATAGGGTGCTTTCCCGAGCGTCACCTCAACTTTGTCGAAGCCAGTTTCGAGTTTGATCATTGATCTTTGGAGAAATGTAGCCTTATCGGTAAGCATGTCACATCCTTCAGCAAATGAGAAAATCAACCTTGGGGACAACATTGCTCCTTTCAATTTAAAAAAACTTTCGTGCGTTAGCGACATCCCACACTCTATTTATGTTGTGAAAATCTCAATACGAATATCGAAATTAACAAAATTTTCTAATGGACTGGGAACTTCTTTCGAAACTTATCCAAGTAATTTTTATTTAAACTTATTCTGTGCAAGTTCTCTTTTATTTTGTTCTTATTTTCATTGTCATTTTTTTGTTCCAAATGTTTTTTTATTTTGATTTCATAATTTTGTTATTTTTTTAATGTGAAGTTTTGTTTTTGTTTTTGGTTTTGAAGTTTTATATTGTCAAGAAAGGTTTCGGGAATAAAACTTTGCAGGACTTGTCAAAAACACGTCAAACTCGGGAGAAAGATGAAACTAATGCTAAATATAAGACCCATTTCAAAAATTGGAAAGGGCCGGTTTCACAACAAACTCATCTTGATCCTCTTTGTCTATTTCTTCTAACCTACCACACCTATTAAGGGTTCAACCCACTTTAAACTTTGCATATTCGGGATTCTATCTGCTTAAGGATGATTAAACGGAAGGTTCCAGAATCAAGAAAGTAGTTGATTATACCTGCTTAAGAAGGAAATGAGTAATGTACATCAACGGAAGAACAATAGTCTGGACCACGAAGGACACAGATGCATTACTAATGTATGAATTACCAAATCAAAATTGGAGAGAAAAATTAGTCCTCAGCGGAGTCATCATAGTTGATCTGTCAGTTTTTTATTTAAAAATGAAAATAATTTAATTTAATATATATAAGTTTGATTTTGAAAAAGGTGTATTTTGATTTTGAAAAAAAATGAAGCTAAACAAATCTCATAGATTTAACAGTTTGAATGCCCAAGTACGATATTACAAGTAATGCTTCATCTCGAAAGATGAGGTTATCACTTGTTAATAGTCTCAATTATTCAAACTAAGAAATTTAAGATATTTATTTGGTCTGCAAAATTTTCAATGGATCATTCTCCTATCTAATATAAAGATTAGATAAGATTTAAATTATCTGGTTTACTAATTATTCTATAGGCGTATGCCTCTAGAGTTAATTACAACTTAAGCAATCAAAGTCACTTAAGAAAACTCTCGATTAAAATCAGGGTTTTGTCTTTAAAAATTCAAAGTTAAGTTTTTATGATTGGTCATATAGTTTAGTTTTCATGATTAAAATCAGGGTATTGACTTCAAAAATTCAAAGTTTACTTCATTGTCCTCAAATAAGGTGAAAATCAACGGGGGTATACCCCCCGACCTCCGACCTCCTTTTATAAACGTAGGACAAATTCATCTTAGTCGATGAAAAGGAAGTCACAACACTTTCCTTATGACTTTTGGAAATAGAGGTAGCATCAAATGATGGGAAAGTCGATACAATAGGGTCATCAATGATACCTGGTACAACAACTAGTACAATGAATCTATGTTTTGTGCCAAGGGTCCCATGCCTCCTCGGCGGGTCTCATGGCCTTCACAATAGATGGAAAACATCTAGATCTTGTAGTGGACTGAGAAGTATATCTTGGTCTCCTACTACGAGGATCATAGAAGTAGGGTAAGTAGAGCATTTCTTACACAATTTGTTCAGATATTTCAGAGATCTGAGCAAGGAACTCAGCTCTAGAAATAGAACTCTATCCTCTCAAAGAGAAAAACTACTACAACAATCTTCTTGCAAAGAAGATCTGTAGTGGAGTCATCAATATGAATCACATGTTTAGAGTAATCTGTGTTCTAAGGAAGGAAAGCCATCTCAGTTATCCTAATCAAGGTATAATTCACACAACTGGACAGTTCAACGAGGTGATTCTCAGTCAAAGAGCACAAGATGTCCCATCGATTGGAATCATTATAAACAAAGAAACCTGTTGGGAAAACTTGCTAGTATAAAAGTAGCAATATGTTCCTATTCCTCTGGATGCCCTTGCCCAATGTAGGGATAGGCGAGACCTCACCTGGAACAATGGGGGCTGAGACGATTGTCAAACTAACGACAAAAAATTTTCTTAAAGAAGAACGACTCCTATGATCTTCTTGGTTAGAGGACTCGTTGGAGAAAATAAGAGGGAATGGAAGGGCTGTTAGATGGAAATCATTCCATATCTTTTATGAAGAAGAGGAAATGCTTACAACTAACTTAAGGTTTCTCTCAATTTAGCTTGGGAATGAGGTATAGAATGAGATAGATCTAAAGTAAAGGGTCTATAAGGAGGTATAGAACATATGCGACCATTTTGTAGTTGTAAAACAAAGGGTTAAGAATTTAGGATATGTTACTTCATATCTTACATTTATGTAGAAGAGTGATGCATTATGAGTAAAGCCCAAAAGAAGCTTATTAAAGAAAAAGAAATATTTAACTAAAGATTTCATATACTCTATAAAGAAAAGCCATTATTTTATAGATTTATGTGCATGTAATGCCTTCCACTTCTTTGATGGCGGACAATTGTCTTTCTTTAAGGGTCTGTTTGGGGCAGCTGCAGCTTATTGAATAATTTGCTGATAAGCTAGATGCGATGACTATTACAAATTTTTACTTTTTGGAAAAACCAGACCGCTGTCAGAAAGATAGGTGCGGTGTGAAAACACTCTTTTCGGCATTTTGAAAACGCATAAGCTGTCAAAACGCAATTTACCCAAATAGGCCAGATGCATTTTTAAAACGCCACCACACCAAATAAGCTGCCCCAAAAAGACCCTAAGTCTTAAATGTGAGGAATAGTTGACAACTCATCATTAAAATTATAATATGACACCGGTATTTAATAACTCAAATAATTTGTTGAGAAAATAAATTTTTTTTAAAAAAAATTTACATTAACCTTAAATTTTTATTTTTCGTAATATCATAACTTTTTATTTCTTAGAAAAAAAGTGAATCGAGTGTTTCCTATGGACCTATAGACCTAACATTATTATAACAGTTAACATACTATTTGATTAGTTTTGTAAAGCATCATCTTCAAATACATAAAATTCAAGAAAAATGACTCTTTCAAGTAGCTTGAACAAGCACTAAAGTATATCATTAAAAAAAGAGAACAATTTGTAATGTAATGGGCTCATGTAGAAATAATATCTTATTTCAATAAATAATAACAAAGTTTATTAGATTATATATAAGATGACACATTTTGTGATGTCCATGATGCTCTATGAAATTAACTTCTCTTGCACCTTAGTGCAAACCTTATAAGAAGCAATGATTTTATTTTAACAAGTGCTTCTTTAGATAAGTAGAGCAATTAAGGTAATTTTACAACAAAAATATTCCACTCTAAATCTTCTTATAAGTGGGGGGAGTTTATTGCTTATAAGAACCACAAGTTCATGATAATATAATTAATTTGAAGCTCTAAGAAAATAATAATAAGCTATTTATAGTGACTATAGAGTGCATTCAATTCAATACATCATCTACTTACTTTTAGAGGAAAATGTTTCTACAAGTTGTATAATCTCCACCATAATCTACTACTGTGATTGCAGACATTATGTTCAATCAACTTTTTAACATGATTCGCTGGTGTATGATAAACTAATGATCAAATCATAACTAAACAATCTTCATATTATGTTGAACAATACTTGAAGCACATATAAACTTTTTGTGAATTTATTCGATCCATGGCCGAGGTATATTAATTTGAACAAATTTAAGACATTACTTAAATCAGCTGTGAAAATGACTTGAATATGGATCCAAAACATTGTCGCGTTAACATTTAAACATTGTTCATACTTTATTTGAATTAATATTAGTCCAAGTGTAGTATATTTTTCTAAGAAAATAAATAAAACATATATTAATATATTTTTTAAGAATAATTACATACTAACCAACTAAAATAGCGATATTTACAAATTAATCATCGNACTTGAAGCACATATAAACTTTTTGTGAATTTATTCGATCCATGGCCGAGGTATATTAATTTGAACAAATTTCAGACATTACTTAAATCAGCTGTGAAAATGATTTGAATATGGATCCAAAACATTGTCGTGTTAACATTTAAACATTGTTCATACTTTATTTGAATTAATATTAGTCCAAATGTGGTATATTTTTCTAAGAAAATAAATAAAACATATATTAACATATTTTTTAAGAATAATTACATACTAACCAACTAAAACATCGATATTTACAAATTAATCATCTAAGTGATTTTTCTGAACTACAGAACCAATGTATTTACGTGTGTTACGATCAAACTATTGATAATTTGATAAAGATGAAAAAAAATGGGCTGGGGTTTTAACATGAATTTTGATATTTGAACGAGAATTTGAAAATTGGATGAAATAGGGTTGTTGATTGGTAAATATCAAGTTTGTGGTNCTGAACTACAGAACCAATGTATTTACGTGTGTTACGATCAAACTATTGATAATTTGATAAAGATGAAAAAAATGGGTTGGGGTTTTAACTTGAATTTTGATATTTGAGCGAGAATCTGAAAAATGGATGAAATAGGGTTGTTGATTGGTAAATATCAAGTTTGTGGGGGTCTGTATGTAATTCCCACTATTTTTTATTAAATTAAATTTCTCCGAACATAAACAAATAAAATTGTGACAATTTTTTTGGGAAAATTATGTACATAGAATCCAATTCTTATGGTTCTACGTATCTCACGCTTAAACTTTCATTTTTACACACATAACACTTTATCTATGGTTGAAAAGATGAATTTGACTATTAGAAAGGTGATACTGAGTGCNTCTCACGCTTAAACTTTCATTTTTACACACATAACACTTTATCTATGGTTGAAAAGATGAATTTGACTATTAAAAATGTGATATTAAGTGTTACTTTTCATATGAAAGGTCTAATTATGAAAATTTTGGTGTAATATATGTAAATATAAAAGTTTTGGGTGCTATATATGTAAAAAATATTTTTTATTATTTATTTATTTATTTATTATTATTATTTGTTGATGCTGGAGGAATTGCACTGAAGTTTTAGTAGCGGTGTCTGAGCCATTTTATCCGCNTCTAATTATGAAAATTTTGGTGTAATATATGTAAATATAAAAGTTTTGGGTGCTATATATGTAAAAAATATTATTTATTATTTATTTATTTATTTATTTATTATTATTATTTTTTGTTGATGCTGGAGGAATTGCACTGAAGTTTTAGTAGCGGTGAGAGCGCGCTGAGCCATTTTATCCGCTCAGCTCTTCGATGCTCTCTTCGATGACATACTTATCCCCAGCTTCTCTCTGCAGTTCCTTCGCAGGACCGGCGATGTTTACTTGCTCTAATCCTGG
>JXCR01145403.1:60291-73038 GCA_002079205.1 Phalaenopsis hybrid cultivar | reverse complement strand
CTTTGATATTCAGGTAGGAGTCACACTAGAAATAGTGTGGGTGTAATTATAGATAAGATTTTGAAAGATAATATTATAAAATTTAATAGAATTGGAAATAAAATTATAGTCTTTAAGATTATTGTTAATACTAAGATTTTTAATATTATAAATATTTATGCTCCTCAAATAGATTTAGATATAGGTTCTAAAGAATAATTCTGGAATGACCTAGAAGAATTAATACAAATCATACCTTTTGAAGAAAGAACTTTTATTGGAGGGGATTTAATTAGATATATCTGTAGAGTGGTAGAAAATTTTAGAAATTCATGGTGACTATGATTTTGAAGTGATTAATGAAGACGGTAGAGTCATATTAGATTTTCCTTTAGCTTATGATTTTATTATTGTTAAAGCATTATTCAAGGNAAATTATAGTCTTTAAGATTATTGTTAATACTAAGATTTTTAATATTATAAATATTTATGCTCCTCAAATAGGTTTAGATATAGGTTCTAAAGAATAATTCTGGAATGACCTTAGAAGAATTAATACAAATCATACCTTTTGAAGAAAGAATTTTTATTGGAGGAGATTTAATTAGATATATCCGTAGAGTGGTAGAAAATTTTAGAAATTCATGGTGACTATGATTTTGAAGTATTTAATGAAGACGGTAGAGTCATATTAGATTTTCCTTTAGCTTATGATTTTGTTATTGTTAAAGCATTATTCAAGCAAAGAGATGAGTTTATTATTACTTATAAGAATGAATCTAATAAAGTATAAATTGATTTTTTTCTATAAGAAGAAGAGATCATCGAGAATGTAAAGATTGTAATGTCATTCCAAGTGAGAATTTAAGTACTCAACATCAATTATTAGTTTTAAATTTCACGATGAAGAATTATAAAATAAATAATACTAAAAATCTTTGTCATAGAATTAAATGGAGCCACCTAAAAGACAAATAAAATTATTTTTATGAGTAAACTTTAAGATTTCAAGATTTAGGATCTTAATGAAAAAACAAATCTTATGTGGGATAACGTAACAAATACTATTAAACAATTAGTAAAGATATACTTGTAGAATCAAAAAGAGATGTTTCTATAAATAAAAATTGTTGATGGTGGAATAATAATGTGCAAGAAAATATAAAATATAAGTTGTGTTATAAAGATTGATTTAAATGTGAAAGCTTAGAAAACTGAAAAAAATATAAAATTTTTTGTAAGGAGTCTAAGAGAACAATCTATGAAGCTAAAAATTCTATGTTTTAGTGATTTTTATAAGATATTAGATATTAAAGAGCGTGAAAAATGTATGTATAAACTAGCCAAACAAAGNTTTGTCATAGAATTAAATGGAGCCACCTAAAAGACAAATAAAATTATTTTTATGAGTAAACTTCAAGATTTCAAGATTTAGGATGTTAATGAAAAAGTAAATCTTATGTGGGATAACGTAACAAATACTATCAAACAATTAGTAAAGATATACTTGTAGAATCAAAAAGAGATGTTTCTATAAATAAAAATTGTTGATGCAGGAATAATAATGTGCAAGAAAAGATAAAATATAAGTTGTGTTATAAAAATTGATTTAAATGTGGAGTCTAAGAGAACAATCTATGAAGCTAAAAATTCTATGTTTTAGTTATCTTTATAATATATTAGATATTAAAGAAGGTGAAAAATGTATGTATAAACTAGTCAAACAAAGTAAAAAGAAAACATTTACCTCAAGTAAAGAGGTTGAAATGGAGAAATTCTTTAGGCCTATTGTGTGATAGAAAAGTACCGCTTAGATTGAAAGGAAAATTTTATAAGATGGTGGTGCGATCTGCAATGCACAATGGCGCAGAATGTTGGCCTTTAAAAGAGAAGCATATAACTAATATAAGTGTTGCCGAGATGAGAATGCTTAGGTGGATTAGCGACTTTACACTTAGAAACAAAATGCAAAATGAATATATTCTTGATAGGGTTTGTTTAGCTCCAGCGACAGACAAAATTAGAGAGAGTCGGCTTAGATGGTTTGGTCACATTAAACATCAACCATCTGATGATCCAGTTAGGAGAGTAGATGTTTTTGATTCAACTTATGTTAAGACAAGCAGGGATAGACCTAGAAAGACTTAAACATATTGTATTAAAAATGATCTTAATTTGTTAGAATTAAATGAAAATATGACACTCAATAGGACACAATAGAGAAAAAGGATTCATGTAGTCGACCCCATTTAGTGTGATAAAGACTTGTTGTTATTGTTTATATTATCTCGAGGGATCACTCAATAACACAATATCTTTTATTGACAAAATGGATTGTAATTGTCATTTGTTCTTTGACTGATGTATCTTGAAACTCATCCAATAAAATTATAAATAATTTATTGTATAATTCTAAAATAATAATATTTGCAATACAACAAATGACGTGTGTTATTTTACATANAGAATGCTTAGGTGGATTAGCGACTTTACACTTAGAAACAAAATGCAAAATGAATATATTCTTGATAGGGTTGGTTTAGCTCCAGCGACAGACAAAATTAGAGAGAGTCGGCTTAAATGGTTTGGTCACATTAAACGTCAACCATCTGATGATCCAATTAGGAGAGTAGATGTTTTGGATTTAACTTATGTTAAGACAAGCAGAGATAGACCTAGAAAGACTTAAACCTATTGTATTAAAAATGATCTTAATTTGTTAGAATTAAATGAAAATATGGCACTCAATAGGACACAATAGAGAAAAAGGATTCATGTAGTGATAAAGACTTGTTGTTGTTGTTTATATTATCTCGAGGGATCACTCAATAACACAATATCTTTTATTTACAAAATGGATTGTAATTGTCATTTGTTCTTTGACTGATGTATCTTGATACTCATCCAATAAAATTATAAATAATTTATTGTATAATTCTAAAATAATAATATTTGTAATACAACAAATGACGTGTGTTATTTTACATGTAAGGAGAAATGAGTCTATTATTTAGTATTTTAAAAAACAATTTTTATGTCTTTATTATGATCTTTTCGAAAGTGAAGTAATTTCAAAACATTTTGTTGATTTTCAAATTTTTAATATTCATCATGGCCACGAAAAGCAAAGCCCTAGTGTAAAAGAAAGCATGTGCAATCTATACTTGATATCAATCGTGTTTGATAATTATAATATTTTTTAATCACTAGACTTTATAAAAGCAAAATCTATTTATAATGGTTTTTGTTCTTTTTTTTATTTTGAAATTATTTATTATCAAAATTATCAGCATCTTTTTATTCTCTCGTGTAAAGGNGGTTTTTTTTCTTTTTTTTATTTTGAAATTATTTATTATCAAAATTATCAGCATCTTTTTATTCTCTCGTGTCAGGTCTATAAAGATAACAAATAAAGAATATGTTGTATCCTTTGTAATAATATATTCTAGCCAACTTTTGAATTCAACAAACTAAGCTTGATTAAAAGTTTACAAATTATTCCTAAGTTTTACAACAACAACAATAACAATCATTTATCCCACTAAGCGGGGTCGGCTACATGAATTTATTGAGTGTCATATTTTCATTTATTTTTAATAAATTAAGATCATTCTTTATGCAATATGTCCAAGTCTTTTTAGGTCTGCTTTTGTCTTTCTTAATAATAGTCAAATCTAAAACATCTACTCTCCTAACCGGATCATCAAATGATCAGTTTTAATGTGACCAAACTATCTAAGACAACTCTATCTGATCTTGTCTACCACTGGAGCTACACTAACCCTTTTAGGGATACATTTGTTTTACATTTTACATCTAAGTGCCAAGCCACTTATCCACCTATGCATTCTCAACTCCGCAACACTTAACTTAGTTTTTTTGCTTCTCTTTTAAAGGCCAACTTTTTTTNAGATAACAAATAAAGAATATGTTGTATCCTTTGTAATAATATATTCTAGCCAACTTTTGAATTCAACAAACTTAGCTTGATTAAAAGTTTACAAATTATTCCTAAGTTTTACAACAACAACAATAACAGTCATTTATCCCACTAAGCGGGGTCGGCTACATGAATTTATTGAGAGTCATATTTTCATTTATTTCTAATAAATTAAGATCATTCTTTATGCAATATGTCCAAGTCTTTTTAGGTCTGCTTTTGTCTTTCTTAATAATAGTCAAATCTAAAACATCTACTCTCCTAACTGGATCATCAAATGATCAATTTTAATGTGACCAAACTATCTAAGACAACTCTATCTGATCTTGTCTACCAATGGAGCTACACTAACCCTTTTAGGGATACATTTGTTTTACATTTTACATATAAGTGCCAAGAAACTTATCCACCTATGCATTCTCATCTCCGCAACACTTAGTTTTTTTGCTTCTCTTTTAAAGGCCAACTTTTTTTTGAAATATCACTCCATAGAGTAATAGCTATTGAAATTCAATAACTTGAGGTCAATTTGCTAAACTTTTTTCAAGCATGCTCTCAATGTAATAATTGGTAAAAAAAAATTAGAATTTAATTGATATATGAAAGTTTGACATTAAATAATAAACACACTATAATCCTAACAAGTACTTGCAAACTAGCCATTTTAATATGCAATGATTAAGTATTGATAAATTCAAAATAATCAGATATAGATAAAGTAAGTTGCATATCTTGACAATGTTAATAAGAAAAGTTGCATAAATATATCATAGATTTTTGATTTATTTGTCTATTTTGTAATCTTCACTAAATTATTAAATTCAGTGATT
This sequence comes from Phalaenopsis hybrid cultivar, assembly GCA_002079205.1. Lineage (NCBI taxonomy): Eukaryota > Viridiplantae > Streptophyta > Magnoliopsida > Asparagales > Orchidaceae > Phalaenopsis > Phalaenopsis hybrid cultivar. Next base: position 68,289 of record JXCR01145403.1, on the reverse strand, counting down.
ATACATTTATTAATTTGCTTTTCAAAAATTAAAAACTAATAAAACAAAACAAAAATTAAAATATCCTTATTAAATCTTCTCTTGTAATAGCTTGAACAAATATTGGCATATGATATAGAAAATGACATGAAATGTTTCAAAATAAAGTACAATTTATTTCATAATAGTTTACTATTTTATAGTAAGTTTTTTGTTAAATATATTCATAAGTTTATATTTTTTTAATCTTTAATTTTATTTTATGTGTGGAGGTAATATTTGTTCCCCGACCGATCACATTTAGCGTTCGGCCACAGTAAGTTCCCAAGTTTGTCGTACAAGGTTTGAGACATACCTGGTTACGCTCGGTTCTCCGAGTATCAGGAATGGACCCATTGAGTTAATGTCTTTTTCGGGTAAGAAATGTTTTAAAAGCCTGTTTCAATATAACATTTCTTTTCCTTTTTAGGTAATCAATCGTTGAGACGCCCCTTCAATGTGTTGAGCTATCAGTGAGTCTTTTGCATGATTTTCTGCGGACGGGCCCCACTTTAGGTCGTTGATCTTCCCCACTATATAAAGAGGGAGANTTTTTTAATCTTTAATTTTATTTTATGTGTGGAGGTAATATTTGTTCCCCGACCGATCACATTTAGCGTTCGACCACAGTAAGTTCCCAAGTTTGTCGGACAAGGTTTGAGACATACCTGGTTATGCTCAGTTCTCCGAGTATCGGGAATGGACCCATTGAGTTAATGTCTTTTCCGGTTAAGAAATGTTTTAAAAGCCTGTTTCAATATAACTTTTCTTTTTCTTTTTAGGTAATCAATCGTTGAGACACCCCTTCAATGTGTTGAGCTATCAGTGAGTCTTTTGCTGGATTTTCTGCGGACGGGCCTCACTTTAAGTCGTTGATCCTCCCCACTATATAAAGGGGGAGGAAGTTTTTATCTTCTCACCTTTTTAACATGTGCGCTCGCTTTGCAAAAATTTGGCGAGATTGGTCGTTTTGTCGCTCGGCTGAAACTGGGGGTGATCTTCAGTAGACGGGCGCCAAAGGACCGCTGAGGCCCACGCCTCTTTAGTTTCTTTTTCTTTGAGTTGTGTGTCGAGGGGAGGGATTTTTTTCAAGTCGGGCGTCGAACGTTGCCCGAGTCGATGTAGACACCCGACTGGAAATCCCTTCCGTGGATGGCGAAGGTGGAGGCGAGCCCACTTTTATTGGAGAACAGTACGTTCGTTTGGCCATTGCTGCTGGATGTTAGAAGGTTTTTGAAGCTTGGATCCCAACGGTCCAAGAGTAGGATATGACATCTCCGATGCCAATGGTTTCCCCTCCCGCTTTCTCCAATTGCCCCTCCTCACTGAAGAAGTTTAGGAGTGTGGGATTCCTGGTGAGGGCCGCCAATTATTTTTGTTTCGATTGCATTCTACTTCTGATTCGTACTTGAGAAGCAACAAGATGCAAAAGAGGTCAGAATGGGTCTAGTGACGAGAATGGGGAACAAAATTTGAGTTCTTGGGGGGAAGAAGCCTTCTTTCTTCTGATAAAGTTCCCTGTCGTGGATGACCTTTTCGCGGCGGATGTGATGATCCGTGAAAGAAGCATAGGTTCAACATATTCCCAGGGAGGATCACGTACGCCTAACAATGCGTTACCTAGNCCGCTGAGGCCCACGCCTCTTTAGTTTCTTTTTCTTTGAGTTGTGTGTCGAGGGGAGGGATTTTTTTCAAGTTAGGTGTCGAACGTTGCCCGAGTCGATGTAGACACCCGACTGGAAATCCCTTCCGTGGATGCATGTAGTGGACTTCGGGGAAAGGTGGAGGCGAGCCCACTTTTATTGGAGGACATTACGTTCGTTTGGCCATTGCTGCTGGATGTTAGAAGGTTTTTGGAGCTTGGATCCCAGCGGTCCAAGAGTAGGATATGACATCTCCGATGGCAATGGTTTCCCCTCCCGCTTTCTCCAATTGCCCCTCCTCACAGAAGAAGTTTAGGAGAGTGGGATTCCTGGTGAGGGCCGCCAATTATTTTTGTTTCGATTGCATTCTACTTATGATTCGTACTTGAGAAGCAACAAGATGCAAAAGAGGTCAGAATGGGTCTAGTGACGAGAATGGGGAACAAAATTTGAGTTCTTGGGGGGAAGAAGCCTTCTTTCTTCTGATAAAGTTCCTTGTCGTGGATGACCTTTTCGCGGCAGATGTGATGATCCGTGAAAGAAGCATAGGCTCAACATATTCCCAGGGAGGATCACGTACGCCTAACAATGCGTTACCTACAGAGATGAACTTGTAGTATTCTTCTCTTGCTGGCCGTGATGGCCGAGCTTTCTTTTCGTCTTCCCAACAGTGGTTGCCAGGGTTTTTGCTCGGATAATGATGTTTGAAAGAGTCGAGCTCTCGACAACCCGCGTAGGGCCTTCTTGTCTCAGTTAAAAGATGTAGAATGTGTACATGTCGTGTTTATAAGCTAGAAAAGTCTTGTATCTTTCAATTGGAATAAATAAAATTAGTTTTTCTATTCTTGTAATACTCTGTTTCTGTCGCATTTTGTTCTTTGTAGTTTTTTATTGATGTTGTGTTGATTGACCTGCGGTGCCTCTTCTAAACATTTGTTTGGTTTGACCTAGGTTCGATCGGTGATTGCAATCGTTTGGCGAAATTTGATCAGATCAAGTTCCCCGATTGCCTCAGAGAGCTGAGGCATTAAAGTAAGAAATTAGCTTATTTTTCATTGCATTAATCAAAATTAGCCTTCATGTATACAAGAGATACGTTAAGAAACTAGAAAGTTTTTTAAGGGAAATTTTTATTTTTTAAAGTTTTCTCCACTCCAAGTCCGCAGGAGTTCCTTTTCGGTGTATGTCTTCAGTTGATAGGCCCCAGGCGAGACGCGTTGGCTGATTATGTAAGGCCTGCTCCATGTCCGGTCTAACTTACCGATCGCTTGCCCGCGGGCTACTGGGTCGGTCTTTTTTAGGATAAGGTCTCTTGGGGCAAAAGTCTTCTTCTGAACATGTTTGTCGAAATAACGGGCAGTTCACCTCTTGATTCCCTCTTATCGGAGTGCTGAGCGGGTTTGAGTTTACTCCGTGAGATTAAGGGCCAATATTGCCCCTTCAATGTTAGTTTCTGCCACTCGATTAGTTCATCCTCGGGGAACGAGGAGGTCGTAAGTACCCTTTTGGCTGTGATGATCGTATTCGATCAGTAGCACAACCTTCATTCCATGGGTTAGCATGAACAAAGTTTGTCCGGTCACCGTATAAGGCATCGTTCAAATCGCCTAGAGCACTGATTGTAGTAGTTTCGCCCAGTTTCCCTTGGCTTCTATAACCTTTTTCCTTAATAGATTCAAGATTAGTTTATTAGCTCTTCAGCCTGCCCTTTCATTCTGGGATGGTGGACCGAAGCAATAGGTCATTTCCTTACCTCGTGCAGAAGTCTTTCATTCGCTGGTCCACAAACTGAGTCCCATTTTCTATGGTGATGACGAGCGACAACCCATATCAGCATATCAAGTCAGACAATATGAAATTTTGGGCTGCCTCTGTGTTGATTTGAGCGAGCGGTATTGCTTCAAACCATTTTGAAGAAGTTGACTGTCACCAGGAGGAATCTTCTTAGGCCTTTTGACGAAGGAAAAGGTCCCAGAATGTCTAGTCCCAACGTGGCAGACAACCAAGGACTGACGATCGATTGTAGCTTTTGAGCCGGCTGATGATGTGAGGGTACATACTTTGGACATTGTTCACACCCTTTTGAAAATTCCGCTGCATCCTTCAGAAGCGTCGGCCAGAAGAATCTTTGATCTTTCACGTGATAGGCTAGGGTTTTTCCTCCGGAGTGGCTACCACATTCTCGGGAATGCATTTCTTTGGCACGGCTTGGACTTCATCCTCTCTTAATCATCGCAGGTATAACCATGTAACCGATCTCTTGAATAACTTTTCATCGATTAACAGGTATTGGGCGACTTTAATTTTAAAGCGATTTGGATCATTGATGTTTTCCTCTATCTTCCCTGTCTCCAAGTAGTGGATGTATGGATCCACCCAACTCTTGGTCTTGTCGATCGTTACCTCCATTGCTTCCTGTTCGTCGATCGTCTACTCGTTGAGTTTTCTGGATGCTCCTCCCAAACAAACGCGTTTCGAGAGGATGTCAACGACTTGATTATTCTCCTGGTTGATGTGTTCGATGCGGAAGCTCTTGAATCTCCTGATTTTCTTCTTCGTCTTAGCGAGTATCTGGTCGTTAGCTCATATCTGGCTTCAAACTCCCTGTTAACCTGATTTACGATCAATAAGGAGTCCGACCTCACCAGGAGGTCCCGAGCGCCTATCTCATAGGCTAGATGGAGTCCGACGTTCAACTCTTCATACTCTGCTTGGTTGTTTGTGACGTCGAACTCTACCGAGATCGACTGATAGAGATGTTCTCCAGCCAGGCTACTCAGAGCCAGCCATAGCCCCGTCGTTGCCTGCTTGGAGGCTCCTTCTGCGTATAGTATCCACGTCCTATCGCCAGTGATAATTCCTCCGTCCTGCTCTTTAGTTACAGAGAAATCAACCATAATTTCAACGATTGCTGAGCTTTGACTGCCATCTGCGAAAGGTATGTGATGTTGAATTCACCGACTTTTTGACCAAAGGAAAATATGTTGAGATTTTCATACCTATTTTGCACTGATTTTGATGATATTGCTCTTTAAAGGAAGGTATTTTGCATGTTTTTGGTTTGAGGTACAAGAAATGGACTTTTGGAGAAAAAGAAACAAAAACGATGCGATTTGGAGCAAAAACGAGCAAGAAATGAAATTTGTCCCATCACCTTTCGATAAGTCTTTCGATGTTTAATCTCTTTTACACTTATTGCATATTTTTGAATGAAATTACACTTTAAAGAAAGATTGTTTTCATTGCNTTTGAAAGAGTCGAGCTCTCGACAACCCGCGTAGGGCCTTCTTGTCTCAGTTAAAAGATGTAGAATGTGTACCTGTCATGTTTATAAGCTGGAAAAGTCTTATATCTTTCAATTGGAATAAATAAAATTAGTTTTTCTATTCTTGTAATACTAAGTTTCTGTCGCATTTTGTTCTTTGTAGTTTTTTATTGATGTTGTGTTGAATGACCTGCGGCGCCTCTTCTAAACATTTGTTTGGTTCGACCTGGTTTCGATCGGTGATTGCAATTGCTTGGCGAAATTTGGTCAGATCAAGTTCCCCGATTGTCTCAGAGAGCTGAGGCATTAAAGTAAGAAATTAGCTTATTTTTCATTGCATTAATCAAAATTAGCCTTCATGTATACAAGAGATACGTTAGCTTCTGCCACTCGATCAGTTCATCCTCGGGGAACGAGTAGGTCGTAAGTACCCTTTTGGCTGTGATGATCATATTCGACCAGTAGCACAACCTTCATTCCATGGGTTAGCATGAACAAAGTTTGTCCGGTCACCGTAGAAGGCATCGTTCAAATCGCCTAGAGCACTGATTGTAGTAGTTTCGCCCAGTTTCCCTTGGCTTCTTCTACCTTTTTCCTTAATAGATTCAAGATTAGTTTATTAGCTCTTCGGCCTGCCCGTTCATTCTGGGATGGTGGACCGAAGCAATAGGTCTTTTCCTTACCTCGTGCAGAAGTCTTTCACTCGCTGGTCCACAAACTGAGTCCCATTTTCTATGGTGATGACGAGCGACAACCCATATCAGCATATCAAGTCAGACAATATGAAATTCTGGACTGTCTCTGTGTTGATTTGAGCAAGTTGTATTGCTTCAAACCATTTTGAAGAAGTTGACTGCNCTGAGTCCCATTTTCTATGGTGATGACGAGCGACAACCCATATCAGCATATCAAGTCAGACAATATGAAATTTTGGGCTGCCTCTGTGTTGATTTGAGCGAGCGGTATTGCTTCAAACCATTTTGAAGAAGTTGACTGTCACCAGGAGGAATCTTCTTAGGCCTTTTGACGAAGGAAAAGGTCCCAGAATGTCTAGTCCCAACGTGGCAGACAACCAAGGACTGACGATCGATTGTAGCTTTTGAGCCGGCTGATGATGTGAGGGTACATACTTTGGACATTGTTCACACCCTTTTGAAAATTCCGCTGCATCCTTCAGAAGCGTCGGCCAGAAGAATCTTTGATCTTTCACGTGATAGGCTAGGGTTTTTCCTCCGGAGTGGCTACCACATTCTCGGGAATGCATTTCTTTGGCACGGCTTGGACTTCATCCTCTCTTAATCATCGCAGGTATAACCATGTAACCGATCTCTTGAATAACTTTTCATCGATTAACAGGTATTGGGCGACTTTAATTTTAAAGCGATTTGGATCATTGATGTTTTCCTCTATCTTCCCTGTCTCCAAGTAGTGGATGTATGGATCCACCCAACTCTTGGTCTTGTCGATCGTTACCTCCATTGCTTCCTGTTCGTCGATCGTCTACTCGTTGAGTTTTCTGGATGCTCCTCCCAAACAAACGCGTTTCGAGAGGATGTCAACGACTTGATTATTCTCCTGGTTGATGTGTTCGATGCGGAAGCTCTTGAATCTCCTGATTTTCTTCTTCGTCTTAGCGAGTATCTGGTCGNTCCCAACGTGGCAGACAACCAAGGACTGACGATCGATTGTAGCTTTTGAGCCGGCTGATGATGTGAGGGTACTTACTTTGGACATTGTTCACACCCTTTTGAAAATTCCGCTGCATCCTTCAGAAGCGTCGGCTAGAAGAATCCTTGATGTTTCACGTGATAGGCTAGGGTTTTTCCTCCGGAGTGGCTACCACACTCTAGGGAATGCACTTCTTTGAGCACGGCTTGGACTTCATCCTCTCTTAAGCATCGCAGGTATAATCATGTAACCGACCTCTTGAATAACTTTTCGTCGATTAACAGGTATAGGGCGACTTTAATTTTAAAGCGCTTTGGATCATTGATGTTTTCCTCTATCTTCTCAGTCTCCAAGTAGTGGATGTATGGATCCACCCAACTCTTGGTCTTGTCGATCGTTACCTCCATTGCTTCCTGTTCGACGAACGTCTACTCGGTGAGTTTTCTGGATACTCCTCCCAAACAAATGCGTTTCGAGAGGATGCAACGACTTGATTATTCTCCTGGTTGATGTGTTCAGTGTGAAAGCTCTTGAATCTCCCGATTTTCTTCTTCGTCTTAGCGAGTATCTGGTCATTAGCTCATATCTGGCTTCAAACTCCCTGTTAACCTGATTTACGATCAATAAGGAGTCCGACCTCACCAGGAGGTCCCGAGCGTCTATCTCATAGGCTAGATGGAGTCCGACATTCAACTCTTCATACTCCGCTTGGTTGTTTGTGACGTCGAACTCTACCGAGATCGACTGATAGAGATGTTCTCCAGCCAGGCTACTCAGAGCCAGCCATAGCCCCGCCGTTGCCTGCTTGGAGGCTCCTTCTGCGTATAGTATCCACGTCCTATCGCCAGTGACAATTCCTTCGTCCTGCTCTTTAGTTATGGAGAAATCAACCATAAATTCAGCGATTGTTGAGCTTTGACTGCCATCTGTGAAAGGTAGGTGATGTTGAATTCACCGACTTCTTGACCAAAGGAAAATATGTTGAGATTTTCATACCTATTTTACACTGATTTTGATGATATTGCTCTTTAAAGGAAGGTATTTTGCATGTTTTTGGTTTTAGGTACAAGAAATGAACTTGGAGAAAAAGAAACAAAAACAATGCGATTTGGAGCAAAAACGAGCAAGATATGAAATTTGCCCTGTCATCTTTCGATAAATCTTTCGATGTTTAATCTCTTTTACACTTATTGCATATTTTTGAATGAAATTACACTTTAAAGAAATGTTGTTTTCATGCTTATTTTGTAGGGTTATCTATTAGGAACACAACGCAACTGAAATGGGGCGAAACGGAGCTAAAATGGAGCCAAATAGAGCGAAACGGCGGAGCTGCACAGTCTGCTCGCCGACGGCGCCCAAAATGGCGCCGACGGCGAGATTTACTCGAGAAGACCGAAAAAT
>JXCR01145403.1:40305-55259 GCA_002079205.1 Phalaenopsis hybrid cultivar | reverse complement strand
ACACTTATCTAGTGGATTTGCTTTGGTTAAATGAAGTTTCCGTTGTGTTTTCTTCGTGCTTTGTGATGGGCTTCTCTTACTCTCTCTTCTTGTTTGGAAATAATGGTATGAGAAGATTATGCCGTTGTTTCCATTTTATTTTTCTTTTGTAATGAGTAGAATTCATGTTTAGGATTTTGCGATGCATGTTAAAAGCGGATTTAATTATCAATGTGATGGTTTTTATTTGCACTTTATTTACATTACAATAAAGGTCTGTTGTAGTGTTAAAATTTATTGTAATTGCATTAAGACCCGAGAGGGCTGTATAATTCTCAACAGAGTACAACCACATTTAGTTCCATGAATTGTTAAGTTCATGGGAGTTGAATGCAAATAAATTGAAATATTTTTTGATGGGCGTAGAATTCGAGATTTTAGGGTGACAGATTAAAATCCCCAATTCGGTCCTATTGTTTGAGTACTGAAGCGGAGTTATTAGCCCTCGGGCGAGGGAAACGTGGGAGCTCCGAAGTGAGAGTCGGTATCCTCCCAGCCTAGCCACGGATTCAGTAAACAAACATATGATTAGTCAATGTTCTTTATGCCTGGACCAATGGGTAAAGAATAGGATTGCTTCTGTTTGGCACATACAATATTTAATGCATCTCATTCCTTTACATTATCTAATTCATTACCTAAGAATAGTAGTTTTTAATATCTCAAAATTCTCCAAACCAATTCATCCAAAAAGGGTTATCTTTAAAATTAATATTTGCATTTAGATATAGGTACTATCTTTACATTTAACACTTGCATTTGGGAGTAGTTGCTAGATAAAACATCATTTTAATCGACATTCCAAACTAAGGACTAATTGTAGTAGACTAGGATTTGACTAAATTATAATCGACATTCCAAACTAAGGACTAATTGTAGTAGACTAGGATTTGACTAAGGACATCTTATCTCGCTTCTCTGTGGGATCGATAAACGGGACTCCACTAGTGCCTCTATATTATTGAGCGATACGTATAATTGTGTTTGAAATTGTGACTTTACAAAATCATTATAAATATATAAATCTGGGTTCATAAATTCTTGCACATTAAAAATTGCATCAAGTTTTTGGCGCCATTGGCGATGGTTTAAATCTTCTAGTAGTGGTGTCAAATTCTTGTATTTTTAGGTATATAAAAAGTCGTTATTAGGTTAGGTTTATTCATAGTGAGAAGTTACTGAAAGGTCTGCCTGTGCAATAATGAGTCAATAAGCAATATGATAGAATCTTTAAAATAATAAGTTTTTTAAAGTATGAATAAAATACTTTAGGGTGTCTATCAACATAGATGGCTATTAAGTTAGGTTTATTCATAGTGAGAAGTTTCATGAGATTCTGATAATGCTAGGTTTTATTGGTGAATGATGTAGGAGTTGTGGAGTGTTAGCATCTACATAATTGGCAATCAAGAGGAATTGTTGTTGTCTATTGATTATGTTTGTTGACTGTAGACTTTGTCTTCTGGGACTTTCAACTAACATTAATGGTTTTAACTTGCCAAGTTCAAGAGTCACGAGATTTGTCTAACATGTTTCTGAAATATGCCCAATTTTGCTATAAGTTATCGACATCAGATGCTAAGTTCTAGGTGTGACATTTTTTTTCATATTTTTTGTGAGTCATTTTTTGCAGTGGAGATTGAGGCTTTGACTAGTGGTGTGCTTCCATTTAATTNAAATCCTTCCGAAGCGGGCGATGGGATTTCGATTCCGGCTGCCGACAGCTTCTTACGGGCGACCCCCAAACATAACTTTCTTCTCTTAAGTGCCGACACAACTCTGCATGAACCATTTGCAGATGATCATAAAGTTACCTATTTGGGGATATGGAAAGTGCTGTTGCCGATGGTGATTCTTGCATTATGTCTTATGTGATGTGGTGCTCAAACTTGCTCCAACAAAATCTAGAACGTTGTATTGCATGTTAAAAATCTTCTATCGCCTTACTATGCACCTATATGCGCTGTTTCTTTCTCATCGGAGTAAATGTCATGGTACAAAAGTGCATTACCTGTTACTAAAACAAAATGCAAGAATCAAGTTTCACCGTTCTAATGGGTGCTGTTTTTGTTGTTTTTTTATTTTTTTAAAGTTTTGAATCTTCTTTTTTTGTTTGATCATAGTTTTATTTAGTGTTTTCTAATCACCAAATTGAGTTTATTACATGCTTGTTTATATTTTTCAGTTTTTAACCTGGAGAGCACGTTCAAAACTACCTTTTCTCTGCTGGTGCTGCATATGTGGCTATTTCTACGTCGTTTGAAGGAAGAGGGCNCTAATTGTAGTAGACTAGGATTTGACTAAGGACCTCTTATCTCGCTTCCCTGTGGGATCGATAAACGGGACTTCACTAGAGCCCTGTATCATATTTGCGTTTGAAATTGTGATTTTACAAAATCATTATAAATATATAAATCTGGGTTCATAAATTCTTGTACATTAAAAGTTGCATCAAGTTTTTGGCGTCATTGCCGGTGGTTTAAATATTCTAGTTGTGGTGTCAAATTCTTGTATTTTTAGGTATATAAAAAGTCGTTATTAAATTAGGTTTATTCATAGTGAGAAGTTACTGAAAGGTCTGCTCGTGCAATAATGAGTCAATAAGCAACATGATAGAATCTGTTAAAATAATAAGTTTTTTAAAGTATGAATAAAATACTTTAGGGTGTCTATCAACATAGATGACTATTAAGTTAGGTTTATTCATAGTGAGAAGTTTCATGAGATTCTGATAATGCTAGGTTTTATTGGTGAATGATGTAGGAGTTGTGGAGTGTTAGCATCTACATAATTGGCAATCAAGAGGAATTGTTGTTGTCTATTGATTATGTTTGTTGACTGTAGACTTTGTCTTCTGGGACTTTCAACTAACATTAATGGTTTTAACTTGCCAAGTTCAACAGTCGCGAGATTTGTCTAACATGTTTCTGAAATATGCCCAATTTTGCTATAAGTTATCGACATCAGTTTCTAAGTTCTAGGTGTGACATTTTTTTTCATATTTTTTGTGAGTCATTTTTTGCAGTGAAGATTGAGGCTTTGACTAGTGGTGTGCTTCCATTTAATANTGCCAGGCATTCATTGCTCAGAACTCTACAAATAATGGTAGTGGGATTTGAAATTATGAATTAGCCCTATGCAGAAGATGTTGATATTGGAATATTTTGCTAGTAGAGCGAGGAAGGAATCCATTGACAATGCCACTTGAGAATGGCTATCTATTGTTGGGAGTTCAACTTTGCATGCCTAGGTGTTTCATATGAGAGGTCGTTTTGATTAATGTTATCATGGGGGCCTAGAGGGACACTTTGGAGGAGTAAGACTAGTGCTTGTGCAATAAATTTTTTAATGCCATTGTTACTTAGAGATGTTGATTGACATGTCAAGAAGTGTAGGATCTGCTGTATTATCGAAGCTGGTGAGCATAAAACAAAATGATGCTACATATATATCACCAAACAATAGTTCCAGAACATTGTGCTACTTGTTGGCATTCCAAAAAATTTCACATTCTATTTAGTTGTTATTTTCATAAGCCACTTATGTGATACCTTGTGGTGAAAGATGGGAGCCAAATTGCAATATCGTTGTTTCCTCGTCTGCAAAACGATGGACAAATAAAAGTTTTGAACCTTAGTTTATAAAATTTGCTTCATTATTTTGTGGGCAAGGATGATTATTGCTCAATTAGAGTTTTCATATGACACATTGCTAAGCTATACAACCAGTTGAAACTTGTTTGAAGTTGTTTATAGCCATAACCCAACACTTATGTTGAACTCATATACCAATATCCACCGACATTGAATTCAATTTTGATTCAGATAAAAAAGGCGGCTACATCAGCATGTTAATGATATAATTGAGAAGGAAATGCCAAGTATCTGAAACATGCTAACAATTTTTGAAAGCGAGTAGCCTTCATGGAAGGGACTTAGGGTTTGTTTGGCATAGTTGTCACCTACATTGAGTTTTAGACCACCAATATAGTTCTTTTTGGGGATTTTTTTTTTTTTGCTGATTTTTAGAAATTTTTGTGGTGGGAAGATATTTTTTGCAACTAAATATGTTAAAAGTGAGGTAGCTGTTAGAAAACTACAGACTTTTTAGGAAAAGAAGATATTTAAAATTATCAAAACAATTATATAAAAAGTTGATTGCTCCACAACAACTTTTACAATTTTTTTTACAAAAAACTATAGCGAGCTTAAACGAAACTTTAGTTTGGATTCATCTAAGGAGAGATTTTCACCAAGGTCATATTCTAAACTAATAGTTGAATGGGCCTTTTCGGGTTATTTAATAAAAAACCCTTTAAAATCTAACTACCAAGACGTTATAACATTTTCAAGACTTAATAGGTCTATCACCGTATCATGACCGAAATAGCATATTCAGGACATCACAGAGGCATCTTCTCCAACTTGAGGAGATTGACAACTTCAAAACAGATGTTTACTGGGTACCTTGGCGCCACTTGTTCCAAAATTTATGACTAGTTCAAGGTGAAACCAGTTACTCTTTTTCTTAGTATTCTAGGTGCGAGTAATTAATTTCTTTTATTTCCTTAAATCCAATTTAATGTGTAGCTGAGATATGCCATAGACATGATATATTGTAATTGAAAAGACACATTTTTATGTTCTTAATTATCTTCATATTTAATATATAAAGAGGTTTAGTGGGCTTCCATTGGGCACTTGATCTGGGTCCTTAAGGTAACTGATACCAAAGTTAACCCATACCACAATAAAAAAAACAAATAATATTATTAGAAGCAAATAGTTGGTTACAACCGTACACATTTGAAATGGAAATTACTACAAATACGCCTGACATTTAAAAAGTGAAATAGGAAATAACAACAAATGACTACGCAATCTCAAATTAGGGTAGATCTCGAGGTAGTGTTGGCAATCAATGAGTTGGTGGGCGGGATGGGTGGCCATGGAAAACAACAAGGTAACGGTTTCCCTGGTTCCGGACAACAAACAGGCAGTGGATAATGATGTGGAACTTCTATTCTAGATGATGGTAGCAAGTGGGAAGGGGGTAGGGCAAGTTATGAAGGCAACAACTCATGGGAAGGGAGAAGGAGTGATGGCTGGGACAGGCAGTGAAAGCAGTACGGTTGTGGAGGGGATGGTAGTGGTGGTTGAACAACCGCAAGGCTACAGGGAAAAGAGGTCTGGATGGCTGGAACACATGAAAACAGCCGTGAATGGCTATCTGGGTCGTCAGTTACGGGGGGGAATGACGGTGGCAATGATGGGGGATATCAGGGACTGTAAGACAACAAGAGGAGGGTTGTCTGGTACGAGTGCAACAAATGTAGGTGTTTGGAATTGGAAAAACTACAATGAAAATAGTCACGACATCTGCAGCAATGGATGGTGGTCCGGAGCGACGTGGGGAGGATGTGGAACGGAATAGGGAAGATAATCACCACCTCAGGAGAGAGATAGCTGGCGCAACACCCAAACTCTTGGATACATCCCTCANCGGACATGACACGGCTTGGAGACACATCTTTTATTGAAAATATAAAACATGGATTTCTTTAGGATAACATCTAGTTTTTATATCTTAAAAAAAATTGTAAAAGTTGAATAAATAGAATATTAAGAGGAACAATGAATATGGTCATTTAATTCTAGCTTTAACTTTCAATAGTTGCAAGGCACATAAATTCTAGCCTTAACTTTCAAAAATGTCATAGCTTCCAATTCTGACTCATCACAAGAAATATTTGATCCCCAAATTTATATACTATCAAAAGTCTCAAATTTATCTTTTGCAACACCCTATATTTCATTATCTCCTTTTTTATAATTTGGGATTTTTATTGATTGATGGCAAGGATTAAACTAAATCTTTAGTTTGTTATGGAGCAATTCTTTAATCTATATTGATTCATGAAGCTTCAACTTCGCTTCATCGAACTATTGTTATAAAACTTATTTGCCAAGTTAAGTCCGCGTGTTGTGAGAGAAATTGGCTCATACATATGCTTAACCTCTTAGTTTCACTGGATATTTAAGGACATTAGCTAGTTCGACATTCATGTTGTCTCTCTCATTTGAAAAATAATATTTCAAGCAAGCTAATCTCATATTTAAATTTTTTTCACCGTTTCAAGTGAAAATATGTTGATGATTCTCTTGTAATTATTTTTTACTTGAATATTTTCAAGACTTTAAGCAAAAATATTAAATAATAATTATTTTTCGAATTGAGAATACATTATAAAAGTATAAATTAAATATAGATATAAATTATTTTTNGATTTTATTTTTTGGCATGATACTCATCTAAATCTTGACAGTTATCAATGTCTAACGAGCTAGTATTTTGACTGGCACAGTTACTGGATTTCATCTCGGAGTATTATTTTTGNGATTTTATTTTTTGGCATGATACTCATCTAAATCTTGACAGTTATCAATGTCTAACGAGCTAGTATTTTGACCGGCACAGTTACCTGATTTCATCTCGGAGTAATATTTTTTNATTAAAAGATGAGCCCGATTTTATTTTTTGGCATGATACTCATCTAAATCTTGACAGTTATCAATGTCTAACAAGCTAGTATTTTGACCGGCACAGTTACTGGATTTCATCTCGGAGTAATATTTTTGATGGAAAATGGAAAATTAAATTTCAATGATGCTAATTTTCATCGGCGTATGTTATTCTTAAAAACTATGGCATGTTATATCATCCCGTACAACCACTTCTTTAGTTTATCCAGTCAATGATTGGACAGCTCAAAGAGCTTGCAAATNATGGAAAATGGAAAATTAAATTTCAATGATGCTAATTTTCATCGGCTTATGTTATTCTCAAAAACTATGGCATGTTATATCATCCCGTACAACCACTTCTTTAGTTTATCTAGTCAATGATTGGACAGCTCAAAGGGCTTGCAAATTGAAAAATATATTCTAGCCTTTGATAAAAACCTACGCCCACAATCTAACAGGTCTGGTCTAACGATTGCATGTCCTAGGTTTTGATTAGTTCATGAAAGTGAAGCCTTGATATAACATTTCCCAACGNATAAAAACCTACGCCCACAATCTAACAGGTCTGGTCTAACGATTGCATGCCCTAGGTTTTGATTAGTTCATGTAAGTGAAACCTTGATATAACATTTCCCAACGAAATTAGTTGAGTATATTTTAATTAGTAATTATGAAATAGAAATTATATTTATTTATATCTTAACTTCATATTATTGACTTTTTATGGGGTTTTTACATGCATAGCATTTCAAGCATTCTTATTTATATATCTCACACCCATAAATTANATAAAAACCTACGCCCACAATCTAACAGGTCTGGTCTAACGATTGCATGCCCTAGGTTTTGATTAGTTCATGGAAGTGAAGCCTTGATATAACATTTCCCAACGAAATTAGTTGAGTATATTTTAATTAGTAATTATGAAATAAAAATTATATTTATTTATATCTTAAATTCATATTATTGACTTTTTATGGGGTTTTTACATACATAGCATTTCAAGAATTCTTATTTATATATCTCACACCCATAAATTGTAATTTAAATATTAAAAACCAAAATCATTTCATGCCTCAAAAATAGCACACGAGATAACAGAGTTTGCAGTTTCGTTAAACTCATGAGCTAATCTCTCCCAAACCTGTTTGCTCGCAATCTTCTTCTCCTTGCTTCCAACAAAACTCCAAATAATAAGAAATGCTTTACTTAAAATTCTCACTTATCATTTGTCCCTTCAAATTTTTTCAGTCGAGCCCACTCTTTGATTCCTTCTCATCTTCATTTATTAATACGTCACATTTATCATCTTCCATTTTGAATATCTTCAAAAGTTTTAGTGACTCTAGTCCCTACATAACTTGAGAGAAAGAACCAACTTTAGAAGCAAGGATGGATGAGGCATTTGTATGCTGATGAGCTACACCCATTCACTTAGCTATAATCATTTGAATGAAGAGTGATGCCATTTGTATGTTGCAATGTTTATGTAACATTCATATCAACGATGGATGAGGCATTTCATCCTTTTTCTGTTGGAATTTGAACCTAAGACCTCCGCTTTAGAAGTTACAGGCAATACTACTCAAACAAGTGATTCGTAATGAGGTATTTTGTCCTTTGATATATTTGAAATTATTTTTTTTGGACAACATCTTGGCTCACAAAAATAGTTGGGATGAACATCTATAGTACCTAGGTTAGCTTTTGAGATTCTTGGGAGATGCTTGACTCTTATTCTTTAAAGTGCAAGTTAGGCAGTTTCAAACAAACTTAGCCTCAGCTTCATTATGTGCAAAAATGAACTATACATTAAACACTCTCCCTATTGTATGAAGTTTCATCACTGTTTATTATTACATGTGGAAGTTCATACAACACTTTTTAAAGTGTTGGAAGCCCCTTTCATTAGGGTGATAAAAAGGAAAGTATCTTTTAGTTGCTCAAGTAGATTGTTAAAGTATAGTGACTCCCTTTCAAGTTTAATGCAGTTGTTCGAGATGGAGACTGCACATCCAACTATCTCATCAGTATTGTTGACAACCAAGATGGTTGGCATGTGCCTTATCATCTGGAGATACTACAGGTGTCTGTAAGAATTACCCAACTTTTGCTGAGGAATTCTTTGCCTTACATTTTCAAATAAAATATTGGATTCGCTGCCTATTATGGAAGGAGAATTCTCTACATATGTATAACTTGTTAATGTAGTGCCTTTAGATGCAACCCAAGGTTTATCAAGCTCGACACATGTAGTGCATGATTTATCTTCAATAATTAAATATGTTGCTTCCTTGTTTGTGAGAATGCTTGTTTTATTAATGCAGAATGAGGAGTACACTGCATTGTATGCAACAAATCTGGACTTCTAAGAGACCTGGATGGCTTGCAATAAGGTTGGACGGTAGGGAGTGGGTCATGAACAATTCTTGGATATGCCTAAACGGCCTCGATAAATTCTTTGTCATATTGAACAACCATGTTGTACCCCCAACTAGCGAATAAAAGGCTGCATTTAGGCTTACCGGCAATGTTACATTTGTTAGTAAGGACTTCTGTAACATCGAAATCATGCAAAAACACCAATCATATTACATAGATGTGAGACACAGACTTTTGAGAGTAGTAGGACATTTTAAAGTGGCGAAAACCCTCCAAAATTTGAAGCAGTCCTACAAGCTAAAGATGCCTATGGATGTGCGGCAGTTCAAGAAGGGATATATGATATGCCTTGGCACCAAAATCAGCAAACCAACCACGACAAAATGACAATAAATAGGTGAAAGAAACACAAACAAGGGCTGCTCTTACAATAATCAAAGGAAAACAAAGAAGATACAAGGTTGATCTACTTTCGAGATGTAGATCGACTCTTCCACGCCTTAGGCATCGCTAGAAACACCACAAGAGAAAAGAAAACAGCAACCAAACGAAAACGTGCATAAAAAAACAGCAAACCCTAGGTTCCCCCCTTAATAGAATCCTCCCAAAGTATTTGAAAACTTTCCTTACAAATTTTCCCTCCAAACTCCTTTAATTTCTGCTCCTTACATAGGTATATATGGCCCTAGTGGACCCCATCATTTCCTTTCCCTCTTCTGCGATTTCTACTGTTTGCTACCCTTCTTCCCGTCGCCAAGACCTGCCAGCTTGTGGGCTGGTTCCGCTGCTTCCAGCTGGTCCAAGGTGGACTTGCGCGTGTATTTGCTGAGACAATGTAACATTACTCCCCTCCCAAAAAGGTACCTTGTCTTCAAAGTGGAAGGATGTAAACTTCTTGTAAATCACCTCGTAAGTCTCCCATGTTGCCTTATAGTTTGGTAGCCCCTTCCGTTGACCAATAGCTCCTTTGATCCCCCTACTTCTCAGCGCAGTCCTTCGATCTCTAACGGTTCCAAATTTACCTCCAAGTCTTCTGTTAGCGTCGGCGGTAGCGCAGGCGAGAGTGTATGATCTCCAATCGTACATCTCAGCTATGATACATGGAAAACCGGGTGTAGTGGATGACGGTGGTAACCTCAAGCGATAGGCCACTACCCGATGAGTGTCATCACCTCATAAGACCCAAAGTATCTCGGTGAAAGCCTCTTGCTCCTCCTGGACAATGTCTCGTCTCGGTGGTCTCAACTTCCAGTGGATCATGTCCCCTGGTTTGAATTGCACCTCTTTTGTGTCCATCCGCTTTTCTCTTCATGATTTGTTGAGCCCTCAGAATATGCCCCTTAAGCTCTGCCAGTATCTTGTCACTGTCTCCAAGTACTGATTAACATTGATACCAGTATAGTGCTTTGCTCATAATGTATCAAGTGAGGTGAATCTTGCTCATATAATATCTTGGAAGGTGTTGTTTGTGCTGCGGTGTAGTACGAAGTATTATACCAATATTTGTCCAATGCAATCCACTTAGCCCATAACTTCGGTGTATCAGATACAAAACAACACAAGTGTGTTTCCACACTCCTGTTGACCACCTTCGTTTGCCCATCGGTTTGGGGTGATGTGCGGTGCTTCTTTTTAAGGATTGTACCTTGTAACCTAAATAGCTTTCTAGAAGTGGTTGAGGAACACCTTATCCTTATCCAATACATTGATTTCGACACCCTGTGCAAACGGAACACTTCCCCATAAACACCATCGCGACTGAGATCACAGTGTAGGGATGTCGTAAGGGCATGAAATGTGCATACTTGAGCTATCCACGACCACCATAATCACTGTGAATCTTTGTGACCATGGCAATCCTTCGATAAAATCCATCGTCACTCCTTCTCAAATCTTCTTCGGTAATGTTGATGGTTGTAGTAACCCTCCTGGTGTCGTGGTCAAGTACTTGTGTTGCTGACACACAACACATTTTGTCACTATGTTCTCCACGTTTATACGCATCCCCACCCAATAAAGCTCTGCCGCCAAACGACTGTAGGTCTTCTGCACCCCTGAGTGTCCCCCAATCGCACCGCCATGAAACTCTTGTAATAATCTGGGAATATAATTCAACCACTTGGGTAGCATGACCGCCTCTGGTGGAGCAGCTACTATCCTCTCAATGCATATCCGGGATGATTGTTCGGATCCTGTAGTAATTCGACTCTTATCTTTCTCAGCTTCTCATCCCTTTCGCTTTTCTATCTCAAGGCTTTCCAATCTATGACCAAGGATACTGATAGAACCGTCAATTGTGGTTCTTCTATCTTTCTCGATAGTGCGTCAGCTGCCTTGTTCTCCAATCTTGGTCAGTACTGAATCTGGAAATCATACTCGAAAAGATTGGATAGCCATCTCTGATGTTCCTCAGTCATCATTCGCCGCTCCAAAAGATACTTTAAACCCGTCTGTTCTGTCCTGACTAAAAAAATGTCGTCCCAACAGGTAAGGCTGTCACTTCTGAATGACCAAGACAATGACCATCAATTTCTGTTGAAATACTGACTTTAGCCTCGCTCTGGTCGTAAGAATCTGGCTGAAGTAGGCAATTGACCTCTTATCCTACATGAGCACTGCTCCTAATTCGTATCCCGACGTATCCGTCTCCACCACAAATGGTTTACTGAAATTTGGAAGTGTTAATACAGGTACTCTAGTCATGGTCCTCTTCAGATGTTCAAATGCTTGTGTTGTTTCTTCCCCCCAATTGAAATTGTCTTTCTTCAACTGCTCCGTCAATGCGATGCTATCGGGCTATATCCTCTCATGAACTTCTGGTAGTAGTCAGTGAGTCCCAAGCATCCTTTCTCAACTGCTTCAAATTCCTTATTAAGGGTCAATCAAGCATAACCTCAATCTTGTACTGATCCACTACTTGCTTCGTTCTGGTCACAAGTCCTAGATACTCTACCTATAACTGTGCAAAATAACATATCTTCAAGTTAGCTTACAATTGGTGCTCCCTCAACTTCTCCAGGACTGTCCTCAGGTGCCCCACATGCTTTGCTTCTATATGACTGTAGATAAGAATATCATCAAAGAAAATCAGAACAAATTTTGGGAGAGTAGGTTGAGAAACTCTATTCATCCTGATTTGGTGGTACCTTAAGATTACCATTTCTTTGTTCAAAGCCCAGTAGTTCACGCAGATCTTCAACTACCATCTTTTTTCTTCACCAACAAGACGAGACTGGAAAAATAACTCACACTAGGCCTGATAATCTCAGCCTCATGCATCTCTCGGATCAGTTTATTTATCTCATCCTCTAAATCTGGGGGTGCTTATATGGTCTGACGTTGATAGGAGAATTACCCTTGTTCATTATAATAGCGTGCTCATTCTCCCTCCAAGTAGATAATCCGCTTGGCTGTTGGAAAAGATCAGTAAACTGTTGTAGGAGCTGCTACACCCTTTTCAGAAAGTTTGCCACCTCAATGCTCTACAACTCCACCAAGTAATCCTGTCCCCGAATCGACTTAACTATGGTTTTGAGTGACACCATGATTTTGCATAAGTTAGCATCTTCTCTCAGCATCATCTTCCTACCATCCACTTGGAATTCCATCATCAAAGACTTCCAATCCATCTTCATCTCTCCCAATGTTCGCAGTCACTTCATCCCCAAAATCATATATGTGCTGCCCAAATCTAATGGAAATCTTCTACCACTTATAAGCCATGTAGTGTTAGGACCAACCCCTTGTAAATTCTCCAACTTTTCTCCACTTTCCCTGTCCCCATCATGACGCCGAAACTCCCTATAGTCACCAGGTTCAACCTTAGCTTCTCCATCACCTGATTTTAGATAAAGTTATGTGTGGTCTCCCTATCCACTAAAACCACCACTGGTTGTTCCCCGATCCATCCTCTCATTTTCATGGTGTGATTCGAGGCAAATCCCACCACCAAATTGAATGACACCTTCACCACATCCAAATGCAGATGCTCCTCCGCTGCTGCTTCCTCTTCTGATTTCTCACTCTATGTATCCTTCTCTTGAACTAAAAGATCCTAAAAGGCGCGTTCTTTGCAACGGTGTCCTGGGGCGTATTTCTCGTCATAGCGGTAACACAATCCATTAGCTTTTTTGTTCTGCACTTCTACATCTGCGAGACACTTGAAATTATCCTCAGGTCAGGGTCCTGTACTCTTCTCCTTCAACATCTCTTTCAGAAATGACACCGTGTGGGTCATTGTAGTGGTTGTCATGGTGCTCTTGTAGAATCCCCTGGTGTTGTTGCCTCTGCTGGATTTTTTTATCTGTTTCTTATCCTTCACCATCTGGGCGAGCTCCATCATTTTCCTTAATTCGCGCGGTCTCAAGGGGCGGATGATCGCTCTTATAGCGGGTTTTAGGCATTTCAAAAACTTCCCTTGTAGTCCAGCTGCCGAAATCCCCCTCAATCTCCCTTATAAAAGCTCGAACATCTCTCGGTATTCCATAACCATTCTCTCCCGAGTCTTAGCATAGAATTGCCCGTGTCTCTTTCCCGAATGACTCGAAAATGCTCCAACAAACAATCTTTAAACTCCTCCCATTAGTGCATCGGATACATTGCCTCCACTCACTGGAACCACGCTAAAGCCTTCCCTTCCAAGCATAATCCCGCTGTCATGAGCTTCTCTTTCTCAGTTAACTCATTGATTGCAAAGTATCTCTCCACTCGATACACCCATCCATGTGCATCCTCCTCGTCAAAGATCAACATCTTCAATTTTCTGAACCTTACATCTCCACCCCAACTTCTTCTCTCTCTAGAATTTCCCCCCATGTATCTAGGTTGAAACTCCTTCATGCAGTCATAGGCATATCCCACTTTTGCTTCCCTCCTTCCTCCANAACCCGAGTCTATGCAGCAATAAAACAAGACTAATTACATAGAAAAGTCATTATGAAAAAAATGAAATGTACTGAAATTATATTAATGAAATTTAAATGATAAGACTGAAAAACCTACAACTATCTAGGAATCTAATATAAGTAATAATGTTACGTGGATATACAAAACTGCGGGGAGTGTTATGTATTTTAAAAGAGGGGCATTCACACACACAACACTTAATTCTTATGTATTTACATATCTAACACTTATATTTAAATTTTTTACATTTATGCCATTTTATCTAGGCATGCAAATGTGCGTTTCACTTATTAAAAGTTAAAATATTCGTGTCTTTGATGCGTTATAAACGATTTGGGCGGTATAAATGTAAAAGGTAAAGGTTAGATGTTATGTATGTAAATAAATATGATTTGCGTGTAGGTAAATGCCCCTTAAAATATTACATAGAGACTGCGTGTTATTTGTAACCAACACGCTAATATGTTGGTTTATGCTTTTATGATTCTTAATGGAATTTTTATAGGCCAGTTTAATTGTTGCGCTTACTATCCAGTTTGAAGCAATAAAATCCCAGATCTTAAGGGAACTTCTGTAGGGTAGCTCCCAAATTAGTTCAATTAAAACTTTAATTGTTTTACCCTTTATTCTTTGGAAGAACAATGCAAGTTTCTTAACTTATCAGTTATCGTTTTACTCTTCTATTGAAATTTCTTTGTTATTTTATCGGAAACNTTTCTCTCACTCGTTTCTCTATTCTTTCACTCGCTTATTTCTATCTCTCTCTCTCTCTCTCTCCATGTCTCCTTCCCCCTCTTCAGCTCTTTTCTCTCTCCTTTTCTCTAAATATATCTGCATCCTTCCCTTATTATTTTTCTGACCCTCCTTTCTCTACCTTGCTTTATCACTTCTATCTCACATAATGTTCTCTCGCTCTCTCTTGCTAACCCTCTTTCTTGTTCTCTCCCTCTCTCTTTTGTAGTCGCTCTTCTCATTCCTCACTCACCATTTCTCTCCATCTATCCATCACTCTCTCAGTTGCTCTCCCTCCCTACCTTTCTCTTTAAATTTCCCTCTCTACAACACTCTCTCTACCCCTCTTCTCTCTCATTATTTCTCACTTTC
>JXCR01145403.1:12304-30802 GCA_002079205.1 Phalaenopsis hybrid cultivar | reverse complement strand
TTTTCCTCATAAGTTTGCAATCTCAGCCAACAAATAGGAACAATTCTACCATAAATACAAAGAAAAGACAAATTATTTCTCAAATATCAAATTTCTTCAGACATTTATAAAATTAGCATTACAAACTACCAAGATACTCTCCTCTTTATATATCAAAAGATTAAAAATTGTAATTTAAAAACACAGATATTATTGTAAATCTTTCAAACATTATATCACACGGATCACTAAACATGTTTTTCAAAGTTAAAGTAGCAAGAACTTTCACCTCCAAATACTTGTAGTTTTCGCTTCCCATGATTACAAACTTAGATGAAGTTAAAAATTACCTTAATAGAAAAGACAGAAAATAACAATGTCATATTTGAATGCAGTAGCGGAAGTTGTCGCTCCTTACTAGTATTCAACAAAGGGAAAAGAGAGGCAATGAAGTATGAACAAGAAGTTCTTTCTTTGTACTTGCACATTTTTAGAATCCAAAAGAATTTCAAATTGACCTTCACAAACCATTTTATAACTATAAGTAAAATATAAATATTAATGTCATAAATGTTTAGGGTTTCATTAATAACATTATATTGCATACCAACATGGAAACATAGTAAAAATCATGAACGTAAATGTGCCACAATGGATGTTCTTTGCTTTTGATGAGCACTGCAACATGAATGCATGGTAATTCAGTTATTTGCCAAACTCTACAAGTACATTCTCTATTGTTTAAGTCTACTTGACGTCTTTTGTACCGACCTTCAACTTCGACTCATTATGGCATTGAATGTCTTACGATGAACTGTTCTTTTTGAGTTGTTATTTCTCTAAGATAATCCCCAACAAATGAAACTAGCTCTCCTTTCCATAAAGATGATTTAATCTATCTCTAATCTTTGTTCCATAAGCATTGATCAGATCCAAATAAATTAAATCAACTACTGGCTTGCTTCTTGCTTCTTGATTCTACAATCCATGAATTGAACGATTCGTATATATTGTTTGTATTGTTCTGTTTTTTTTTATTTCACTTGAGAAATCACATTTAGACAATTTATAAGGTAAAACAAGCAAATATGCATACACTTACAGACATATATTACTTAGCTCATTCATCTTATTTTCAAACTCAATTTTAATATATGTTTTAGCTGCATCCCATACCAAACTCTGAATCTTTTCGGTGTCCTTACAATGAATTTTTTTTTTCAAACTCTGTTATAAATGACATATACATCCTGTGCTCTGTATCTGGAAAAGCCCCTTTTCCATGTCAGATATAAATGCTAGATTTTATATCTTATATTGAAATAATTTTGCTAGTTGCTCTAAAAATCATTGTCAAGATTTCTTCGACTCTGATTCAACAACTGCAAAAATGATATAAACCGTAGTAGCAGACATTAAGACACCTAGATATTTCGACTTCAAATAACAAGTATCAAGTCCAACTAAGTGTTTGCATCCTGCTAGAAATCCATCGTTGGAAATCTTAAAGCTAACGTAGAATCTTTAAAAAAAAAGAATCATTCTTATGTCAATTGTATGTAATATGTGATTTAGGATTTGTGCTTAAAAGCTCGGTATGTAATGCAGGTACCCACCTGTAATTATCATCAACGGATTCAAAAATATTATCTTGTGCTTGCTCTCTCAATCTCCATAGCTTCATATATGACAATGATAGCCTGTATAAGTTCTCTAATTTGTTGTTGATGTGCATAGGAGGGATCTCTGGATTCTTCTTCACAATATTTTTATTTGTTATGCAACCGAAGAAGTCGTTGCCTGTTTTCGACTCCATTTACTCCAAGGCATAAATGCATAGATTCTAATTTTCTTATCTCAAATAAGAGTCCATCAGCACATAATTTAACTCTTACCCTCCAAGGACATCCTTGGTGCGAACAAACAACAACAACGCGAGATCTATTGCCAGCTGTAAATTTTAGCCTTCAATCATTTTTAATTGCAATAGAGCAGAGAACTTTCTTAGAAGTTTGCGAGTCTTGAGAGTATGCACCAACTTTCAAATCATTCTATCGTCAGCTTGAATAATTCGATACCCACCATTATAAATCTCTCTCAATATTTTCATTAGAAACACAGTCAGAATTTGGATAACTATTGTCTGACATGTTATTAGTAACCAATGTCTCTTTGACCTTGTGGACAATTTTCAAATTATTTTGCCATTTGTGTGATGACTACTACCTCAACTCGACCATATCTACTCGAGTGAACGGTCATCTCNTCACCGACCTGCTAGAGGAACCACACAGGAATCATGGACTTCATAGCTCATCCAAAACGACTTCATGAGAAGCGTTGACAATAACCTTCTACATATTATCGTAGAATGAATCAATGCGAGAAACAATGGAGCGATTTCAACACTTCTCCGAAACGATTTATAGATACTTCTCCTTATAGGTGAAAGCACTAGGAAATTATTATTCACAAGCCATAAAACCAATAAATCCTACGTTCGAATGGACCCCCACAGAGATTTCGCATGATGTGTGGTAGATGTCATACTTTGAGGCAATTTCTCTTATTTATTACATTCAATTTTCAAATAAAAATCGTGATTACGTAACCCTTCGTTATCTTTCTAGAATTTTTGGAGCAATCAATGGAACACACATTGATGCACGTGTTTCAGATAATGAGAAGAGTTCATTCATCTGCCGCTATAGATCCCCGAAGCAGAATGTCATGACGGTATGCGACTTTAACATGTTTTTCACTTTTATCATGAACGATTGGGAGGGCAGTGCACATGACAGTCGAATTTTCAAAACTGCAACACAGAATAACAATTACAACTTTTCACATCTACCCACAGGTTCACTTGAGACTGAACTACTTTCTTAATTCGTTTTTCCCTCAATATTAATTATATAATTCACATCAGGTAAATACTATTTGGTTGATGTTGAGTATCTGTTGCTACGAGGATATCTCAAGTCTTATCCTGATACAAGATACCACAGACCTTACTTTGAGCGAGTCAACAATGTCACGCGAGGCAAGAAAGAAATGTTCAATAAAAAAACATTTCTTCTTGCGCGGTGTCATTGAGAGAACTTTTGGTGTTTGGAAGAAGAAATGAGTTATACTTTGTGATATGTCATCTTACCTATTTCCCAAATAGGTGTAGATTGTGATTGTCACCATAGCTCTCCACAATTATATTCGACGACATCCTTTCAGCAACAACATCAACTTCCGTAGGGCGGACATGGATCATGTACATGCCCCTGCCGAGGCATATGAATAATGTCTTGTATAGTCTTTATCGCGGGCTGAAAATGATGTTTCTGATATCAGTGCTAAAGATGGGAAAGTTGTAAGCGAGATGACAGAGTTGTGGGAATGAATTACGGATGTGATAATAGGGGCGATTTGAGTATTCATCATATTATTAATTGTAATGGTTGTTGAAGAGATTTACTGTTTATTATATTTGTATTTTATACAGTTCAAGTTTGTTTATGTTTCTTGTGTATTTGATATTGATTATTTGGATATTTTATGTTGTATATAAGTGTTTATTTTTCTTCTTTTATTTCTTTCTGTTCTTCTTTTAGTTGGTTTCATAGGTCTGTGATGAGATGTTGAACATATAGGTTCTTTTGGATGGTCTGTTTATCGATGTTAATTGGTGTCACATGTGAAATCCTAATGAAAGCAATCAAATTCCTATCTTTTTTTCGGGACTACGGTTTTAAGGTTCTTCTAGATGACCTTTTTTGGTTATATGCATATGTGACATACACGAGCTTGGTTTTACGTGGGTTAAATGCAACCAAGAACATTTTTTTTATAAGGTCTGATGTCTTCTTATAGTGATAGATTTGTCGGTTGATATATTGAGTTTTATGAAATCTCAAAGCTGCATAAAACTATAATTAATTATTTCTTTTATCAATTTTTACCTATGTTATGTCTAATGAGATGTCTTTTAAAGCATTCAGAAAAGATGAGTTTGATGATTTCTGGTAGCTCTCGAGGATTGCACTGCTATTGTGGACTTTAACGTTTCCTGTTAACTGCACGTTAGACACATAGCTATGGGAGATAGTTTTACAGGCGCCCACGGTGAGTTACGGAAACTGTGACTTTTTTTGTGGGCAAATAGGCTGGAAGATTCACCGTCGAGAGTGGTCTAGCATTGAAAGTATCTCTGTAGGATGGCTTAGCACGTGACATGTGCCGTCTATATTTCAAAAATAATATTATGGTACTATTAAATATTATATTAATAATCTTTTTTCTTAATTTTAGTAATAATGATACTTACTGCGAAGTGAGATGTATATCTCTTTTTCTATAAAGTTCTGCATTAGATATTTGCTTATGAAGTATAAAATATATTGGTATGACAGTTATGTTGCAAACAACATTACTATATAGGGGGCAGAATAATCATTTGTCCAAAAATAGCTGCAACAGATCTGCTTTTAAACTGCAAAAAGCAAACAGACAGCCAACTTTTCAGGAGCAGCTTTTACGCAATAGCTTCCTGTGGCAGCACTTGGGCTGCAACTTATATTAAGCTGCAGCTTCCACAAATAGACCCTTAATGTACATCTTTTATCGAAGTAAATAAATAAATAAACAGAATTAAATGTTGTCATATGATATGAACCTAATTGAATAATGCAATTTTTTAATCTACGTATGCACTTATGGATTTATATTATTAAAAAATATTTTTATACTGTTCGTTTCTATAAAATGGTTTACGGTGAGGTAAATAATTTGTGGAAGATATTTCTTTGAAGTCAAGAATATACTGTTAAGTTATAGTTGTTTCAATTGCAAGTAAGATATATAGATTATTAACAAGACTATGTTTTTGTACTACAATTTTTTGTTAAAATTTAAGTGTTTAGTGCTAAAATAATCCCCTGATTGTTTACATGGGGTCATTTTAGTCCTAGAACCTATAAAAATACCAAATTAGTTCTCAAACTCTGTTAATGTAGGCTATAATGGTCACTAGAGTGGACTATGTTAGCCCCATTTTTTGACACTATTATAGACTTGGCACTTAAATGGACCTCTGAAAAAATTCAGGGGACTACGTAGACACTTTTCTCAAAAATTAAATGGCATACAACAAGTATGAGAATATCATTTATGACCTTCACTTTTCAAAAATGTTTGAGAACAGTTTCTTCCCATAATCAAATGACCATAATTGAGGAATTATCATAATCACTTGCAAAATAAACTCATAATGTCATACAAGACCTACTCTAGAATGTGAGATGGGTTTATTTGTTTTAGTATTCATAAGAAGTGAGATCTCAAATGTAATTCAACTTATTTTGTTTTAGTTCTTTGAAAACATATTTGATATTTACGTCAATACAAGACCTAAAAAACATTTTTTCATCTCCAATAACATACACTAGCACATATTCATACAATATGAAAAATTCATTTTCTGGAATATGCTATACCCAGAGATTATTATATTTTAGTTTTTATCAAATTCATCCATCTCAGGAATACTTGATTCATAACTCTTTGGCTACGACAGTACCTCATAATACATGCGCCTGAGATCAATAAAATCTTTAAGTTATTTCTTAGATTATTCTGTTATGTTGTGGCATTCTTTTTGGGTGTGATCCAGAGGATTGCTTGAGCTTGTTGTACTGTAACGTAAAATAGATTGATTTATCTCCGTATTATTTAAAATAT
Source organism: Phalaenopsis hybrid cultivar (assembly GCA_002079205.1). Taxonomy (NCBI): domain Eukaryota; kingdom Viridiplantae; phylum Streptophyta; class Magnoliopsida; order Asparagales; family Orchidaceae; genus Phalaenopsis; species Phalaenopsis hybrid cultivar. The sequence continues at coordinate 25,093 of JXCR01145403.1, read as the reverse complement.
GGGGTTTTTACATACCCAAAACACCAATTTTTATTATTTATGAATTTAACACCCCAAACTTTAATATTACTAATTTCACACACAAAATATCCGGATGATGTAAAAAACACACCCTATTAAACATCGGTTCACAGTTTCCAAATGCGCTGGATTCGTTCTTGTCCTTGAAGCCCCTTTCTCTTCATTTTCATGCGTGCAATTCTAATTCTTTCTCCTTTAATTTATCTTTTGCTCGACAAATACCTCCAAAACTTTCATCTTTCTCCTCCTTCCGGTCGGCTTCTACCAGAGCCCATTTACTGGGAAGGCAACACCAAGATCACCGCATACAGATACCTTTGAAACTCCCATTTTTCTCCACCTTTGGGTTTGCTTCTATTGGAGACCATTTACAACTGGGACAGCAATGCCAGGATCGCAGCATACAGATACCTCCGAAATTTCTGTCTTTGGCCTTCTTTCGATTCGTTCTACCAAAGACCATTGCCTAATGTAATTTCTCCTTCGATTGTTTTGCGGTCCTTTTTGTACTTCTCTAACTTCGTCGTTAGAGGCGCAATTCCCTTTCTCTATTGATTGCTGTAACAGAGAGCACACACGCTTTCAAATTTGTTTTCCTCTAATTAAATACAATTATTTAAGTACTCCTCAAAAGATGGAATTTTGAGTGTTGATTACTTCGCAATAGAAGTAACATAACTTTTGATATGGGTTGATATGAGGCTCAAGATAAATGATGTAACTGATATAAATTATGATACATAGCAATTCTAAAATTAATGGTTGGATGGATTCCAGGGACAAGGTTTTCATAAAGCTTGCGGTATTGTGTGGGATGGAAAGACAAGTGTTCAAAATATGCATTTGTTTAACTTCAAAACAATTTTTTTTTCTTTGATCCGCTTTTCCTAATAGTTTNGTGTTCAAAATATGCATTTGTTTAACTTCAAAACAATTTTTTTTTCTTTGATCCGCTTTTCCTAATAGTTTCATGCAATATTTTCAGAATTCTCCGCATGGTAGGGATATGTAGTTAGCCTTAAATTTGATTTTATGGGTGCATGATTTCTTGAGCGTTTGGAAACGAAAAGTGTAGCGGGTTTGTTTTTTGTATTATTTGGATATTTTGTGTGTGAAATGGCTAATATTAAAGTTTGGAGTGTGAAATTGGTAAATATTAAAGTTTGGTGTGCTTGGTATGTAATAACCACCCCTTAAAAATTTAAGAATTGTTTGTAGCTAATTTGCAGAAAGTGATATTAGCAAACTGTTCAGAAAACAACTTCACCTGCTCAAAGAAATGAAAGACACCAACTTAGACTACCTCTGTTTTGTGACCTCCTATTGCTTTGATGAATTGATTTCCGTGTTTCAGATCAAGGAAAAAGAATGTATCAGCATCCTTATTAGCATTTTTTCAATTCTTAAGTGANAGCTAATTTGCAGAAAGTGATATTAGCAAACTGTTCAGAAAACAACTTCACCTGCTCAAAGAAATGAAAGACGCCAACTTTGACTACCTCTGTTTGGTGACCTTCCTATTGCTTTGATGAATTGATTTCCGTGTTTCAGATCAAGGAAAAAGAATGTATCAGTATCCTTATTATCATTTTTTCAATTCTTAAGTGCTTATATGCAATAAAATCAAATAAATAGCCACAAAAACAGCTACTATCATTAAGTAATGACAAGCTCTTCATCTTTAAGAACTCACTCTAACCAGGCATGAAGTTCTATAGCCTCGCCAAGTAGGGACCGTATCTATTTTCAGTTCCTGATAACCGATTCAGAAGATGAATATTTGAACTTACAGACCCATAAAATCTAATTTGAGGCTAAGTACATATCTCTATCATGCAAAGAATTCTGGATAATTTGCAAGAAACTATTAGGAAAAGTGGATCAAAAAAAGAAAATCGCTTTGAACTTAACATTTGCATAATTTGAACACTTGTCATTCCATCCACCATACCACAAGTTTTATGATGAATTTTTCCTTGGAATCCATCCAGCCATTACTCCTAGAATTGCTATGCNCTCACTCTAACCAGGCATGAAGTTCTATAGCCTCGCCAAGTAGGGACCGTATCTATTTTCAGTTCCTGATAAGCGATTCAGAAGATGAATATTTGAACTTACAGACCCATAAAATCTAATTTGGGGCTAAGTACATATCTCTATCATGCAAAGAATTCTGGATAATTTGCAAGAAACTTTTAGGAAAAGTAGATCAAAAAACGAAAATTGCTTTGAACTTAACATTTGCATAATTTGAACACTTGTCATTCCATCCACCATACCACAAGTTTTATGATGAATTTGTCCTTGGAGTCCATCCAGCCATTACTCCTAGAATTGCTATGTATCATAAATTGTAAGAGTTACATCATCATCTTGAGCCCCATATCAACCCATATCAAAAGTTGTCGTTTATATTGCGAAGTTATCAATACTTCGGAAAATGAACATTTATAATAACTGTATAATAAGTGGGGACGTAGTGTTCTTCAGTTAAAGATTGAAAAAGAAAAGGAAACTCCCAACACTAAATGCTACTTTCAGATGCAAACCGGAAGCAATTAAGAACACACAACATTTGCTTTTGCATTCTATACGAACACAATCAGCTAACAACCAAGTAGTGATAATTTTTCTACTTAATTGTACCTTAAACAAATCACATGTGTGACCAACTTGCAATTCACATGTTCCTAGTTGTGAAATAAATTGTTTGTATCAAAACATGAGAACAAAAAAGTAATCTATTCTGAGCTTCTTGTATGCCTCCANCCAAGTAGTGATAATTTTTCTACTTAATTGTACCTTAAACAAATCACATGTGTGACCAACTTGCAATTCACAAGTTCCTAGTTGTGAAATAAATTGTTTGTATCAAAACATGAGAACAAACAAGTAATATATTCTGAGCTTCTTGTATGCCTCCGAAAGCTTTCAAAAATAACGAGAAAAACAAAGCAAGTGTTCAATATCTTGACCAAAACTATTAAATATCCTAATAGCAAGTACATACTATCCGGGTAAATCAAATTTTTCCTCATAAGTTTGCAATCTCAGCCAACAAATAGGAACAATTCTACCATAAATACAAAGCAAAGACAAATTATTTCTCAAATATCAAATTTCTTCAGACATTTATGAAATTAGCATTACAAACTGNAAGTGTTCAATATCTTGACCAAAACTATTAAAAATCCTAATAGCAATGTACATACTATCCGAGTAAATCAAAATTTTCCTCATAAGTTTGCAATCTCAGCCAACAAATAGGAACAATTCTACCATAAATACAAAGAAAAGACAAATTATTTCTCAAATATCAAATTTCTTCAGACATTTATAAAATTAGCATTACAAACTACCAAGATACTCTCCTCTTTATATATCAAAAGATTAAAAATTGTAATTTAAAAACACAGATATTATTGTAAATCTTTCAAACATTATATCACACGGATCACTAAACATGTTTTTCGAAGTTAAAGTAGCAAGAACTTTCACCTCCAAATACTCNCACAGATATTATTGTAAATCTTTCAAACATTATATCACACGGATCACTAAACATGTTTTTCAAAGTTAAAGTAGCAAGAACTTTCACCTCCAAATACTTGTAGTTTTCGCTTCCCATGATTACAAACTTAGATGAAGTTAAAAATTACCTTAATAGAAAAGACAGAAAATAACAATGTCATATTTGAATGCAGTAGTGGAAGTTGTCGCTCCTTACTAGTATTCAACAAAGGGAAAAGAGAGGCAATGAAGTATGAACAAGAAGTTCTTTCTTTCTACTTGCACATTTTTAGAATCCAAAAGAATTTCAAATTGACCTTCACAAACCATTTTATAACTATAAGTAAAATATAAATATTAATGTCATAAATGTTTAGGGTTTCATTAATAACATTATATTGCATACCAACATGGAAACATAGTAAAAATCATGAACGTAAATGTGCCACAATGGATGTTCTTTGCTTTTGATGAGCACTGCAACATGAATGCATGGTAATTCAGTTATTTGCCAAACTCTACAAGTACATTCTCTATTGTTTAAATCTACTTGATGTCTTTTGTACCGACCTTCAACTTCGACTCATTATGGCATTGAATGTCTTACGATGAACTGTTCTTTTTGAGTTGTTATTTCTCTAAGATAATCCTCAACAAATGAGACTAGCTCTCCTTTCCATAAAGATGAGTTAATCTATCTCCAATCTTTGTTCCATAAGCATTGATCAGATCCAAATAAATTAAATCAACCACTGGCTTGCTTCTTGATTCTACAATCCATGAATTGAACGATTCAGATATATTGTTTGTATTGTTCTGTTTTTTTTATTTCACTTGAGGAATCACATTTAGACAATTTATAAGGTAAAACAAGCAAATATGCATACACTTACAGACATATATTACTTAGCTCATTCATCTTATTTTCAAACTCAATTTTAATATATGTTTTAGCTGCATCCCATACCAAACTCTGAATCTTTTGGGTGTCCTTACAATGAATTTTTTTTTTTCAAAATCTGTTGTAAATGACATATACACCCTGTGCTCTGTATTTGGAAAAACGACCTTCAAGCCCCTTTTCCATGTCAGATATAAATGTCAGATTTTATATCTTATATTGAAATGATTTTGCTAGTTGCTCTAAAAATCATTGTCAAGATTTCTTCAACTCTGATTCAACAATTGCAAAAATGATATCAACCGTATCAGCAGACATTAAGACACCTAGATATTTCGACTTCAAATAACAAGTATCAAGTCCAACTAAGTGTTTGCATCCTGATAAAAATTCATCGTTGGAAATCTTAAAGCTAATGTAGAATCTTTAAAAAAAAGAATCATTCTCATGTCAATTGTATGTAATATGTGATTTCGGATTTGTGCTTAAAAGCTCGGTATGTAATGCAGGTACCCACCTGTAATTATCATCAACGGATTCAAAAATATTATCTTGTGCTTGCTCTCTCAATCTCCATAGCTTCATATGTGACAATGATAGCCCGTATAAGTTCTCTAATTTGTTGTTGACGTGCAGGAGGGATCTCTGGATTCTTCTTCACAATATTTTTATTTGTTATGCAACCGAAGAAGTCGTTGCCTGTTTTCGACTCCGTTTACTCCAAGGCATAAATGCATAGATTCTAATTTTCTAATCTCAAATAACAGTCCATCAGCACATAATTTAACTCTTACCCTCCAAGAACATCCTTGATGCGAACAAACAACAACAACGCGAGATCTATTGCCAGCTGTAAATTTTAGCCTTCAATCATTTTTAATTGCAATGGAGCAGAGAACTTTCTTAGAAGTTTGCGAGTCTTGAGAGTATGCACCAACTTTCAAATCATTCTATCGTCAGCTTGAATAATTTGATACCCACCATTATAAATCTCTCTCAATACTTTCATCAGAAACACAGTCAGAATTTGGATAACTATTGTCTGACATGTTATTAGTAACCAATGTCTCTTTGACCTGGTGGACAATTTTCAAATTATTCAGCCATTTGTGTGATGGCTACTACCTCAACTCGATCATATCTACTCGAGTGAAGGGTCATCTTTACAACTTCAATATCATTGGCTATAAGCATATACTCTTTTGGTGATTTTCTACATTTATGATATTGTAATTGAAATTTAAGTCATCTAATTCTTGGACAAATTGATTCAATTNTACAACTTCAATATCATTGGCTATAAGCATATACTCTTTTGGTGATTTTCTACATTTATGATATTGTAATTGGAATTAAAGTCATCTAATTCTTGGACAAATTGATTCAATATTTTTCTTTAACACTGCCAAGGTCATCATATCTTTCTGAATTTTAATAGTTTTCTGGTGGCCACCTTCATATTTTTTTTCTTGATTGATTTTTAACTTGCACCCAATATTTCATCATATTTGAATGTGATGAATAAGTTCTCATTTTGATCTGCCATTAAATCAATCTTAAAATTGGACCACACCACATCAACACAAAAAAATAATAATATATATATGAGCAAATATGAATGACACTTTGAGCAAAAAAGTCCTCTATATCTATTTAACATTCAGATAGCCATGTTTTCAAACTTCAAAATTACTGGTATTTAATTTCATTTGAATGATTACAGGCATCAGTTGCCGGATCAATGATTGGAGTTAGACTTGGTCTATCAGAGCATATCAAAGAGACGAATGCCATATTCTCCCTTGATTTGGATGAAGAAGACATGAACAGCATCACTGAGGTATCCATGAAAGGGAGAGATCTTCTGAAAGTAATTGGAGATTGCGGCGATGAGTATCGTCGCGCATAAATCCATTGCAGAGAATTGTCTGGTTGAGGAAGATGCTTAGTCCCTCTGCCGCCATGTACTTATAATCGTATAATCTGAAATAAATTTGAAACGCTTTCGTGTCTCTTTCGTGCCTTCTAATATAGAATTTTGATGTAGCATAGTGATGAGATTATATTAATGTTTTTTTTTTATTATTTATTTTTTATACTTGCAACCATCCATATAAATAATAGTCTATCCATCTATCCTACAATTTGTACGTCAAAAACAAATATTACGTCTACGTCCGGAGTCCAATGAAATCACGCCACATGGAGGTGACAGAAAATTTAAAAAAATTTCGTTTTAGCACAAAAGAATATTCTCTCTGTGTTATGCTGCATTATTCAGGTGTTATTGTGTTGATATTCATGTATTATTGTGTTTTGGGAATATTTTCGGTGTTATAATAACTTAATAACACATCAACACAACCACAATAACACATGAATAACGTGGAATAACACGGGAGGAATNTTCTAATATAGAATTTTGATGTAGCATAGTGATGAGATTATATTAATGTTTTTTTTTTATTATTTATTTTTTTATACTTGCAACCATCCATATAAATAATAGTCTATCCATCTATCCTACAATTTGTACGTCAAAAACAAATATTACGTCTACGTCCGGAGTCCAATGAAATCACGCCACATGGAGGTGACAGAAAATTTAAAAAAATTTCGTTTTAGCACAAAAAAATATTCTCTCTGTGTTATTCTGCATTATTCAGGTGTTATTGTGTTGATATTCATGTATTATTGTGTTCTGGGAATATTTTCGGTGTTATAATAACTCAATAACACATCAATACAACCACAATAACACATGAATAACGTGGAATAACACGGGAGGAACATTTCTCTATGTTGTCGGGCCGGATCACAAGAAAACGAGTTTTTTGTTTTTCTTCTCTCAGCACCACGTAAAAATGATTCATTGGACTCCAGACGTATCTCTACATTTGGGATCCGGACATAATAATTTTTCGTCAAAAGATAACCTTATTTAAAAAATTATATCATGCAGTTTATGCGCAGTATGGATATATTCATGTGTTATATTTATGCATCATGAAAATATTTACCTTCAATAATTACATTACTTTAACGTTACCGGCAAGTCATTTAGTTATGCGTGCAATGTAAATTTTTCGTTATCAGATTCGCAAAGAGGCGGAATTTAGAAAATTATTTGCTGTGAATTATGCCTGAATTTATAGCTAAAAGGATTCGTTTTGATGAATACNTATATCATGCAGTTTATGCGCAGTATGGATATATTCATGTGTTATATTTATGCATCATGAAAATATTTACCTCTAGTCATTTAGTTATGCGTGCAATGTAAATTTTTCGTTATGGGTGTTAAATTTGGAGATAATTAGGATCAGATTCGCAAGAGGCGGAATTTAGAAAATTATTTGTTGTGAATTATGCCCTGAATTTATAGCTAAAAGGTTTCGTTTTGATGAATATATATTCCATGCGTTCAGTGACTGCATGGTTTTCTAAATATTATGCATCACAAGTTGAATATTTGCNTACATATTCCATGCGTTCAGTGACTGCATGGTTTTCTAAATATTATGCATCACAAGTTGAATATTTGCAAAAATTAGAGGTATTAAGCATCACTACAAGTATAATTTATGTTATGAAATATTACTTTTAAATTAGGATCACTGTATATAGAATGGAAATATTAGCATATTTACATAGAAAGCTAACCGTGATATAAAGTTGTGCAGGTGGTGGATTAGGTTGTCTTCTTTTAAATGCACAGATCATCATCTAATCAAGTCTTACATGTTGATCTTTGAGTAAATCAATCTGGTAGATGGAAGGTGGCCATGGGGGCGATGGTTTACTTTTTTGGGATGGATTGTCATTAGTTGGTTAAATAAGATATAATGGTGCATGGGAACATGCATGGGAATATGTTTTAGTGCGTTAATTTTGCAAACCCAGTGACTCGATGAAGAGACTAAGGGTCTGTTTGGCGCAGCTGTGGATTACTAATAATCTGCTGATAAGCAGATTATTTTGATAATCTGATAATCTGCAGATTATCAGAATAATCTGACTTGCTGTTTGGGGTAGTTTATTCATACTAGCTTATTGGTGGTTAAATGACATTATTGTCCCTGTCTAATAAAACTGTTTGGGGCAGCATATTCAGAATAGTTTACTGATAGAAAAGAAATATATAGTGCAGAAACATATGATAATGACAGAGATATTCTAAAAGATATCATACAGTTCTCACATCCTAACGAGTACCAGTAGAACTAAAAAAGTTCAATTATAAGTACAACAACAAGGAGAAATATTAATCCCTCTAGCACAACCATAGAATTGCCTCTCAAAGCTATGTTTTTTACGTGACATTAGCAATGGAGACGGTAGTCCACAATAACACAAAATCCCTTTGTCCGTACCTGGTATCCTAGAAGTCATGTTTGTTTAACTGCGAAAATAACAAAAGAATCAATGTCGGATTTAAGGTATTTTAAAAGTAACCAAAATTAAATACATATGAATATCAACCTATAACCTTATTATTTTTAAAACTTGGTAGATCAACAACCACAAATAACATCTATGATAGACTCCCTTAAAGCAATCATATCAGTCAAACCTTCACCTTCCTAATCTCCAAATTCATTAGAGTCTACATCATCCTCAGTTAATGAACTCCCACCCACAATTCAAGGAGTTTGGTCGAAGACATTCAGTTCGTCATTATCAGCCATACTAAAGTCTGTATCTGATCGTGAGGAATGTTTTCGGATGAAGTTATGTAGTGTCATTGTTGCAACCACAATATGTACCTACTTTTGGAAAGGATACGACGGCATATCACGTAGGATGACCAGAAATTGCGTCCATTTTAGCTAGTATACCAGAAAAATGCATCACACCAATGCATCCAATGAAGCTATTAAAACAGAAATTGAATCCCTTGTAGCTAGTAAACCAGAAATTGCGTCCAAGCCAATACGAAGTGTTATTGCAAAATACATAAACTAAAAATTGCATCCAATGCAGCTATTAAACCAGAAATTGTGCAAAACCAAGAACCAAGAACTGCAGCAAAATAAAAAAGTGTAAAAAGTATAGCTAATACATAAAACCTTAACTGCAAGTAATGGATCCAATTATGCTGCAAAACCATAAACCAAGAACTGTAGCAAACATTCGAGAATCCAATTTCGCCTCTACAGAACAATAGACTATTGAAAAGGAATTCCTGAAAATTATTACAAACTCAACTGTAAATTCTAATCAAGCTCCAAAAACATAATCCCAACGAGAGACATATATGTATTTATATGGAAACCATAAATCTGTAGCAGGAAAATGCCAACTTTTTCTCTATTTGTAAAAATCTGAGAATATCAGAGAGGGGAAGAAGGAAACAGTAATGCGAAGGGAGATGCGAGAATGAGAGCAAGAAAAAAATTCCTTCTATTTGCAATCTGTTGAAATCTAATGAATACCATATATCTCTTCTCAGAGAAATGCAAAAATCTCTCTCTATCGTAGAAATACGATATATCTCTTTTCAGATAAAAGCAAAAAATGCACAAGATATCTCATTTGAGGCGAGAAGGAGCAGATGGAAGATCAGGGAGGCCCTAGAGCGAGGATTTTCGTTACCTCGATGTCGATCTCCGCGAGAGAAGTTGCAGAAGGAGGAAGGAATAACGGGAGGGCAAGAGTAGAAGGGGAGAGCGAGTGAAGGGCACAGGAGGAAAATATTACCCTAACGCGATACTCATACACTGGACGCAGGGACCCCTGCGCTTCGCTCGCCCTTAAGGAATTCGGGATCGGCATTAGGGTGCGGCTGAGAAACGCTCGCTCAACGCAATATTCAAACACTGTGGCGGAGTTTTCAAACGCCGTCGCAGGTGAATAAGCTACCCCAAACGGGCCCTAAATAGCACAAATTAAATAGATAAGTTGTGTGGGAGACGAAAATAATTGGCCCTTTTCTTTTGACAAGTCTTCTTTTGATTGACATTTAGGTCCCGGTTGAGAAAGTTTTTTAGGTGTTTTCCATTTTGGAAAGCACTAACATGCTATTTGAGAAGTTGCAATTTGGTAGCTCTTCCAAAAATTTCATCCCAAAAATTATATTTTGAGAATGGAGCGTGACCCTTTGGTTCGGCGGAACGGAGCGCAAAATGACATTGTTGGCCCCGATTAATTCATGGAATTACTAGCCTATCTAAGATTCCCTCTGTGGCTTCTCCATTTTCGATGTATGCTCTCATGTTTAGGGTTTATGTGGCAATTTTTTCTATAAAATTCCTCGTTTATTTTGTTGCCTTCGAATTTAATATATCTCTGTGATTCTTTTTTTGTTTTCGGAATTCAATCTTCTCTATGCAAGAAAGTATTTCATTATTTGGGCTTGTTGAGGATTTGGTGGGATTCTATGGTTTTGTTTTGAATCTTTTTGGGTTTGCTCTGGATTTGGGCGGGTGTTCATAGTCTTGAATGTTGTGTGAGCTTTGTAAGCACATAAAAATTGTGTCCTTTATGTGAACAATGCATAGGTTTTATGTGTTTTTTTTTCCTGAAACATTGTAGGCTTGGTAGGCATGTGGTGGGATTGCTATGGATTTGGTTGAAGTTGTGGCTAGCTTTGCTATTCATTTAGTGGCATTCGCTGGTGTGTGCTTACATACGACTCAATTTTTAAGCATTGATGTTGGCTATACTATGCATTTAGTGTGTGTAATGGTGAAAGTTTAGGCGTGAGGTTGTTAAACACAACATTTTTTTGTTATGTGTGTAAGTACATAAGAAATGTGTGTTGCGTATGTAAGTAAATAAGATATGTTTACATGAAACTTTACATGTGAAGTTCTTAAACATATAAGAACTCAGTGATGTAAGTACATAAGAAACGTGTGCTATATAAGTGCATAAGAAATGTTACATGATGAAAGTTCATGCGTGAGATTTTTAAATACATAAGAATTATGTGCTATGTCTGTAAGTACATAAGAAATGTGCTTTTGTTTGGAATACATAAGAATTGTGTGTTATGTGTGCAAGTAAATAAAAATTTATGTGTTATGTGTGTAAGTACATAAGAATTTTATGTGCTAGGTGTGAGCTTTGATTGAAATACATAAGAAATTGGTTTTTTTATTTGGAATACATAAGAAGTATTCTTTATAGATACATAAGATTTAGTGGGGTTGCTCTACTTAGATAGATGGGTGGCATTTCAACATATATTTGGAACACATGATTAAATTCCAATGCATTACGCATTTAAGAACTAATCATATATTTTTACATACATGAGACCTAACACAAGTGCATAAGCTCTCTTTGTTGTGATACTAAATATTTTTGAATGTAAGAACTATGTGTTATGTTTGTAAACAAAATAGAGATATGTGCTTTGGTTTGTAAATATTTGGGCTTGCTAAGGATTTGGTGGGTTAGCAGCAACTTGAGATGCTAAAATGGACATTGCATCAGAGTCATGAATACTAGCTACTTTCTTAGGATTTATCCGTTCAGAGGGTCATTGAAAATTATTAGTAGTCATTTCTTCTATTAAAGAGTATGCTTCATCAGAAGGTTTTGATATTAGTGATTCACCTACAACAACATATATAATAGATCTAAGTGATCTTGCTAATCCATTGTAAAAAGTTTGAATTATTAACCAATCTGGTAAAACATGGTGTGGACATTTTCTAAGGAGATCTTTAAATCTTTCTCAGGCTTCATATATTGATTCCCCTTCAAAATGACAAAAAGATGTAATATCGTTTCTAAGCTTAGCAATTTTTTAAGGTGAAAAATATTTAGCCAAAAATTTTTGTGATAGTTCTCCCCAAGTTCTGATAGATCCAGGAGCTAATGAATTTAACCAAGTTTTTGCTTTATCCCTTAGTGAAAAAGGAAAAATTCTAAGCCTAACAACATCATTAGACACTCTGTCATATTTAAATGTAGCACAATACTCCATCATATTTAAAAGTAGCACATATTTCAAGAAAACTAACAAGATGTAAGTTAGGATCTTTAGCAGTTGTTCCTCCAAACTGATTATTTTGTTCTATTTTGATAATAGCAGGTTTAAGCTCAAATGAATTAGCAGCAACATCAGGATTTTGAAAAGTCAAGTTAAGTTTATCTACTGTCGGATTAGAATATTCTTTTAAATGTCTTTGTTGATTTTCATTTATTTGATTATCTAATTTATTTGCCATTTAGTTCAAATTTTTTATTTCTTTTTGTTGTTTTCGAATTTTTCTAATAGTACGTTCTAATTCTGAATCGTAAGGCACTAAACCTTCATATCCAATATTTTGCATAAATAAATATAATAAGGAAAGAAAATTTTCTTAAAATAATCTTTTATATATATATATATATATATATATATA
>JXCR01145401.1:521949-537008 GCA_002079205.1 Phalaenopsis hybrid cultivar | reverse complement strand
AAAATGTGTGATATAAATAAATGAATGTAAATGAAGTTTGTTTTTTACTACTCTGTTTTACTACACATTATTATATTGGTACTACGCATTTACAAAATATTTTAAAATGAAATAATTTATAAATATTTGCTCACGGAGTAGTTTTAACTCAAACTTTAATTGCTAACATTTTACAAGAAAAGTGGTTGTAGACTAGATGGATTTTAAGGAGTACGTGTACAAGCACCATAGAGAGCCAACTATTAGTTATAATGAGTTAGATTTTATTTTTTTTTAGCTGTAAATATATAAAATATTTACAAACTCGTTGTAACTTTAAATTTTATGAATTAGAATAACTCTTCTGTGGTTTGATTTTAAATTTAATTATAAAATGAAATTATTAGATACTTTTCTCCAGTTCGACCGACAATTCCCGCTTTAGTAATCCCATGCTCTTGAGTCAGGCCGTGATAGATTCGATCTTAATTCGAGTTAAAGTTCGAATCAATTCTTGAAGGATCAATTGTTTTTGAGATAAATTTTCAAACTTAGTTGGGAATGATTCATTTGGAGAAGCTGCAAATATATGTAAAATCAATTGCAAAATTATTGTGAAAAAAACTAAATGTTTCACAAGCTATTGCAAATATAATAAACTTTTTATTGCAAAAAGTTCAACATAATCATCTTATAGTAGAAGACCAAGCTTAAAAAAATCAGTTTTATTATAAAACTATCTTAAAATTATTAAGAAAGTCCCCCAAAAAGTTCTTAAGAAAATATAACACAGAGATTATTTGAATGTATTAGTTTTGATTGTAAGCAAGTGCACAAATGTTTAATTACAGTTTAAAGTTTTTTTTAGCTAGTAATTGAAGCTATCAAAGTGTATGTGTGGGTGTGTTTATTATTTGTAGAGACAAGGTTTGTTTGACTGTTCATATAAACACCAAATGGCACATGTTTATTTTGGCTATTGAAAAAGACCATGTCAAGTTATCTAAATTGATGTAGTTGGTTTAACAAATTTGTGAACTCATCCAATAAAATAGACTTGTTGCACAACCCTATCATTGCCACTAGCAATATTTGGCATAATTGTGCTTATTGTTTGTAAGGGCCAATTTTTAGCATAAAATTTAAATCTTGCATGTTCATAGAATTAAATTTATATGATATGTTAACATTCATAATGAATTTATTGATTTTTATTATGAATATATTTTCAAAATTTTAATTATATGATTTTAATGCTTGTAAATATATAAATTTGCAGCTCTATTTTTATATATAATATGTATATATTGTTGATTTGAGTGGCATGGATAAACATATCCTTAAAATTTTGATTTTTTAAACATAATATTAAATTGTTATAAAAATAGTAATGTCAACCATTGTTTGGAAAATATATGAAGATTATCAACTTTTATCTCAATGATTAATTAGACCACACATAAATATATAATTTTCATAATTTATTTAAAAAGAACAAGTGCTAGTTTTATAAATATGAATTGCTCTCAACCCTTTTCTTTTCTTCTTCTTTTCTTAAAACCTTTTCCTTCATTTAACCATTAATTAATTTTAGTTCAACATGAAAACCATATTCAATTCCATTATCTTCCTTTCTCCAAAATATATTTTATTTTAAATAGAAAAAAATATTAGAATTTATGTTAAGTCCAACAATAAATTGTATAATAAATTGCCTCATTTTCATACTAAATCAAACCTCATAGAATAGAAGTTAGCAAAAGCTCATAATATCTATACATTAAATTCCTCAAGTTTCAACATGCCATGTGGCCATGCATATGTCATTGGATATTTGAAGTTATTTTATGACTATTTAGTCTTGCTCTATGTTTTTACATGTCCTTAAAAATCCATATTATTATTATTAAGATCATCTGACTTCTTAATTTTTATTTCTTTAAAATTTTGAGTCACTAAGATTGTTCTTACTACATTATCAATTTTATTGACAATCAAACCAACAGGGAATGAGTTTACTCCTTAAAGTAAAAAATCTAAGGAATTTGAAGTTCTTAAAAAGTGAAAGTCTATGATATAAAATGAGACGTGCTTGAAGCTGAACTATCTCAGATTAGATAATGGAGAGGAGTATCGTGAACAGAGGTTTATGAATTTCTATGCTACAAAGTGGATCGTGAATGAGTAGACCATCCCAAGAACTTCAAAGTACAATGGAGTAGCTAAGTGCATGAATAGAGCAAACACGGAGTCTGCCGGGAGCATGGGGCTGCACGTAGGCTTACCAAAACAATATTAGGCTGAAGTAGTAAACCATACTATTTTTTTATTAACAGTAATCTATCTGTGCCTTTGAATGAATAGTTATCTGAAGAAGCATGGAGTGATAATTCAGTAAATCAATCTCATTTAGAGTATTTGGGTGCTTTACAAATGATCATGTCAATGCAAGGTCCAGGAGTAAGCTCACCTCAAAATTTGTCAAGTGCACCTTCAATGGATATGGCTCAAATGCATTCAGTTATAAGTTGTGGGACTAGAGAGAAATTGCAAATGTGGCTAGAGACAAATAGAAGCAATTCTCTAATTTACCCTCTTATGAGTTCATAAAGTAGTTTGGTTAAACTATTTTAATTCCTTAAGCCCCAATTTGAACCTATCAAAGCCCATTTCCCTATCTATTTGCATCTCCCTATAGTTTGCTTATGCTTCATAACCTATAGTTCAACATGAATACTCTAATCGTTCCTCCATCACTCTTCTGAGTCATAATGGATCACAAAAAATATTAACTGTTCATATGGCTAGTATGAAAAGTAAATTATGCTTTGAAGAATACTCATCAAATTAATGTCTAAAGATAAATTCTATAAGCATCCTACCATTCTACACATTCAATTTATTCATCACAATAGAAAGATAAGAAAGATCTACTCACAGTGCATGAAGAAGACACCACAGATCATCATCTTATAATAAATGAAATGTGTTTACAATTAGTATAAGCTAATATAAAACACAACACTTAGCTTTACCAATGATAAAAGAAATGAAAATTCCTCCCTAAAAGCTTTCCAAGTGCTCCCTGCATTGTTGAGTATATCCCCTTATAGATTTCTCTCTAATTCCTCTCCAAGCTCTCTAAGAAAGTGGAAAATGAAAAACCCTAACTTTACACTATGACTCCTTTGCCTTCTTGGACTTCCCAAGGCTTTAGATTCATTTTTAGTGCTCCCTCGAAGTGCTTAAATCAACCATATAACTTCCCAAGACGTTCTAAAGTAATTGCAGAAAAATTCCTAGAAAGTTGTCAACGCATTGGCACTAGTCTCTCGGTTTTGGCTTCTGAGCATCTAGTAAGCTGGTGCCAAGGCACTTGGGTAGAGTATCTTGGCACCTTAAGGCCGTTGCCTAAGTGTCAGTCTGCTGGTCCTCAATTTGCTCCATTTTGCTTCTGCTTTACTCCATTTTAGCTCCGCTTCACTTCATGTATCCTACTAGTTATACCTGCAAGAAAAACACAAAAATACTTTTATTTAAAGTGCAATTTCATCCATAAACATGTGCAAAATATAAATAAACTTAAGCAAACTTTAAGACACATCAAAATCCCCCAAACTTAAACATTACTTTCCCTCAAGTAACACTAGAATTTTTAAAATTAATTTTATTAATTTGAGTTCAATAAAATTATCGACAATTTTGTCTCAAAAATGTCATAGTGCAACTTAAGAAAAATTTTATAAATCAGCTTAGAACTAGGGTATAAGAAAACCTTGTATTCAACTTCATAATTTTGATTTTCTATCTACTTCAAAATCATTTATATTTTTCAAACATGGGATCTATTGACCTCACTTTTGGTTGAGGTCTAGTCTTTCCCTTTAGTAGCCTCGGGTCTAGCCATATAGACTTTCCTATTGACTATTCTTAGAGAACTAAAAAGGCACCCTCACCATTAGAAATTCTAAACTCTTCTTTACTCAACTTGAAGTTCCACATATTCGTCCTAACCTCTAGCACTTAGCAGGTGGGGTCATTATGGGGGAGCTCAAGAAGAGTTCCTATAGGATTGTTGGACCTTAGGGTTGACTTTGGGTGTTGTTATAGAGCTAAGGCACTCACTTAACTCACAATCACTCACTACCCTAAACCCAAAATTTCCTGACTTTGGTCCCTTGAGCCATTGCGAAACTCATGTAGATGGTCCACTAAACCTAATAGCAATATGCTAGGGTTTAGCTAAAACCAGTACATAGATGACCCAAATGAGGTTTTCATTGTTCCATGGCTTATATTTGGTGGTTAGTTCCTCAAATTTACCCAAAATACTCAGTCTGACCATTTGCCTATAAACTCCCCCAAATTACCTAAGTACCCTTGAAACCCTAAATTTGGTCAAAATTCCCAAATTTATCTAAAATACCCAAAATTGTTCAAAAATCATTTTAAACCTTTTGAAAACACCCAAATTACCCAAAATCACCAAAAAATTGCCAAATTGCCAAAATACCCATCCTTTGCCCAAAATTCAAAAAATTCCAAAAATTCCCAAAATATTTCAAATAATCTCAATTTAATTTTTCTTAACTACTATATGACCCAATTTGGCCAATTTAACCATCTTTGATCAAGACCCCCAAATTTGCCTTTGAAAGCCCAAATTTCCCCAAATTCAACTCAAATGTCCATCAGTTTGATCCCACTCTCCACAAATTTCAATCCCTAACTCAAATTCACCCTCAATGTCACCAAAATAAACCAAATACAAGCTTAATTGGCTCATTATTTGAGCCCAATTTTGATATAGGTCAAACCCTCAATTTTGGGCACATGACCTAAACACACCAAATTGAATCCATAGCCCCCCTCAATTGGCCATGGTTTATGTTGAAACCTTTTTATAACATTCCTACACATCAAAATTGACCATCAATTGGCCTTGTTGAAACCTCAAGTTCACTTAATTTCAACTTAAGCTTTTGCCTATAAACTCCCCCAAATTACCTAAGTACTCTTGAAACCCTAAATTTGGTCAAAATTCACAAATTTATCCAAAATACCCAAACTTGTTCAAAAATCATTTCAAACCTTTTGAAAACACACAAATTGCCCAAAATCACCAAAAAAATTGCCAAATTGCCAAAATACCCCTCCTTAGCCCAAAATTCCAAAAATATTTCAAATATTCTAAATTTCATTTTTTCTCAACTACCATATGATCCAATTTGACCATCTTTGATCAAGACCCCAAAATTTACCTTTAAATGCCCAAATTTCCCCAAATTCAACACAAATGTCCATCAATTTGATCCCAATCTCCACAAATTTCAATCCCAAACTCAAATTCACTCTCAATGTGACCAAAATAAACCAAAACCAAGCTCAATTGGCCCGATCATTGAGCCTAATTTTGGATATAGGTCAAACCCCCAATTTTGGGCACATGACCTAATCTCACCAAATTGAATTCATAGCCCCCTCAATTGGCCATGGTTTATGTTGAAAACTCTTTATAACATTCCTACACATCAAAATTGACCATCAATTGGCCTTGGGGAAACCTCAAGTTCACTTAATTTCAACTTAAGTCCAAAAATCACTAAATTTGCCTCAAATTGTCTATGTCCCCAAATTTCACCAAATTGATTGCCTTAATCCCAAAATTGGCACCTAATTCATGTTGAAAACTCTTCATGGAATTCTTATTGACCATTCTCAACAATCAATTTGGACTTAGCCCAATGCTAGCCCAATCTAGGCCCAAGTCTAGCCCAACATGCCCAAATTGACCAAATCTTCAAAATCCTTCAAATTGCCCTCCAATTGAACTCAAAGCCCTTTTCATCCTTCACAAAATTTTTCCTTAAAATCACATACACCAAATGAAAGATTTATTTGGACCAACTGACATGGCTAACGTAGCCCAAACCCAATTTTTTAGTCATTTTCACGCACTTAGACCCATGCACTAAATGTGGCCTAACCACCTCAAAGCCATCAAATTAACTCCACCACAGCCATTAGTTGGACCCTAAGACTGAGCCAAAACTCACCTAACCCAAGCTAAGTGAGCCATGGACCAATGGTCCCCTAAATTAAGGGATTTGATTTCCATATTTTCTTAGGCTTAAGATCTTTTTGCCAAAACTAAACCTCAGCCCATTAAATTGCTGTGACAGATTCTCCTGGGTTCCTTGAGTTCCTAGCCACCTCCCCCTACCATGGCTGGTCGGCCTAGTCATCGGAGAAGCCAAAACTGAGGGCCACCCCCTCTTAAACTTCACCAATATCAAACCTAGAGGCCACCTCACCCAAATGAGATGTTAGAGCCTCTCTGCCCTCCACCTAAGCACCACATTGCACCCTCCAATTGGCCTAGCCATTTTTATAAAAGCTCACGTCCATGGCTATGGAGGGAGTGCTGAAATTTTCTCAGTGAGAGCTTCCCAAATCACTCATAAAGCTTCTTTGAGACCTCCTTAGTGCAATCTAATCATCTTCCCCCACTGATCCCCTCTGTGGAAGCTCAATTTTGAGCTCAAACTTCTGTCTAAAACCAGGATAGAGCTCAATCAACCTCCACAGTCCACCAAACTTAAATTACTTGTACCCACACCTTCAGCTCACTGAAAGAATACAAAGCCCCATCAAATCCCTCTTCCAAAGAGCGCCTAGTATAGACTTTATCAACACCTCAAATCGAGCTTGGTTGAATTCATACCTAGACCTTACACCATAGCAAGAGGCTCAATCCCTAGCCTCTTTGGACTCCAACGAACGTGTCAAGCATCTGTGATTGAAGCTTCCCTTCTCAGAGCAAAGGTATTGAACTGCTCCTCATCCCGAGCCTCTTTTGATTCTCCATTTGCTAGGGCTTGATTTCATTGCATCTTAACCATATAGATATGTTCCTTTAGTGCATACGAGCATTTTAAAAAGAAATTTCATGCAATTTGGTTGAGAAATGAGAGAGATATCAAGCCTTGAAGATGGACGGTTCTCGGGCTAGTCCATTGGGAACGATGACGAAGCGCCGTTCGATTGAGCATGTATTGGATGAACGGTCAAGATGAAGCCGGGCAGTGCTTCTTTACATGAACTATGGGACGTGTGGCTGCTAGCGTGGACGACGTCATCAAATGGGAGCGCACAGCGTGGAGCTGCCTAGGATCCAGTCAGCGCCGCGCTTTTAAATAGATAAATAGGGATTTAAATAAATCAAAAAATCCTCCCTAACTTCAAAAATCCATATCTTGGTGTAGAAAAATCACAAAAAAAAATAAAAATAAAAATACCCTCTTGCTTAGTGAACAAAGGAGAACAATGTGGAAATAATTTGAATTCTATTTGATGCATGTTTTATTTTTAATTAATTAAACACTCTCTTGAGTCTTTTGATTCTCCATGCATATAGGCATTTCACCATGGCTTGAATTTTTGGCATGTAGTAGTCTCTGTCAAGGGGAACATTCCCTGATTTTTCCAAAGTCAGAGGAGACCTCTGGACAGAGATTCATATTTTTCAATTTTATGCACATTATTTACATAAATTAATCATAATAATCAGTATGTTGCTTAAAAAAATTCAAGAAAAATTTGGCAGGTTTACTATAACCAGAGAACCCTTAAAAAAATTTCTAATGAGTCAAGTCATTCAAAATAAACCTAATTTGCCTAAACCCTAAAACAATAAGATAATTAATTTTGGAAAATATAAACATCAAAATGACTTGATTTTTGATCTCCAATATTGTATAAGATCCAGAGAACTCTCCATAAAAATTTCAAAGCATTTTGAGTCCATTTGATGACCTAAATTGATTTTTCAAGTTAAATGTTTTTTTTGGCACTAAAATGATTTTTAATGATCAAAATATAACTAAAACATTTATGAAAACTTGTTTTTAGAGTTCTCTGTGATTATAGGAATTTTATAGAAATAAAATATTATTTCAAATAAAAACTTCATTTTTAAGCCTATTTTAAATATTTAAATAATTAAAAAATTCATAAAAATCACAAAAAATAATAAAATTCATGAAAATATTCTAAATTATTTTCTAAGCACTTAGAAATAATTGAAATATTTTTCCTAATTTTCTAAATAAAGATATTGTATTTTGAAGCTTAAAATAATTTTTAAAGGCTAAAAATGGATTTCTACTAAAATAATTTCAATAAATCAAAGAAAAATCATAAAAATTTAAAACTTGCTTCTCTGGGTTCTATGACCTTAGGAAGATTTAAAAAAAAATTTAAAACTTAATTTTCCACACTTAAAATATTTTATACTTAATAAATACCCCAGAAATTAAAATAATTCTAATAATTCAAATTAAATTCAAAAAATTATGAAATTTTGTTTAAATGGATATCTCATCTAACTCTACCTCTAGTAAAACTTTCAGGTGATTAGGCGTTACCTTGGTCAAGTTATTGAATTTTCTTTGAAAAATCCTATTTTTGCATTAAAATAATTATATAAATTAAATTAAATTTTTAAAAATCACTAAAAATTTCAAGGGATTATAATTTACTTTGGTCAAGTTAGGAATTTTCTTTGAAAAATACTTTAAAAATTTCAAGGGATTAGGCTTTGTCTTGGTCAAGTTATGGAATTTTCTTTGAAAAATCCTATTTTTGCATAAAACTATATATATAAATAATTAAATTTTTAGGAATTTTCTTTGAAAAATCCTGTTTTTGCATGAAAATAATTATATAAAATAAATTAAATTTTGAGAAATTTTTTCTCCTCTGATGTCTTAATTGACCCATGAATGAGGTAGGATAAAAATTTCAAAAAGTCATTTGATTTGAATTTGATGAATTATGAAGTGTTAGAGATTTCGGGGCAAAAGTGTAATTTTAAGAATTTGGCCTTAATTAACATTTAGGCTTAATTCAAGGAGGAAAATGAGCAACCTCTGATCTTAATTAACTTGTTTAGATGAGTGAAACTAAAAAGGGGATTAATTGGTAGAAACCAACCTCACTTTCCCAATTAAAATGATAAATTAACAAATTTCTAAATTATTAAAATTTGGAAGCTTATTAAAATTAAATGAACCTAGGACTTAAGGGTATGACTTTTGAAGTCAATAATTAATCAATTTAATAACCCTATTTAATTTTTAAATGAAATTCAAATAATTAATCATGATCACCTAAAACTTAACCTTTTCCAAATTAATTAAGACACTCACTTAGGTCTTAAGGGTTTAGTAGTTATCTAAGTTAAATCAAGACTTATTAAACGAGGGTTAAAAAAACAAACATAGCTAAACATTAAGACCTTTAAAACACTACAAGCCCAATTAGGACCAAAATTTGGCTAAGTGAACACTAGCTTGCCCCCTTTAAGGGTCTTCATTCACATAATCTTTAAATTAAATTACAAATGATAATTACCCTATTCTTAGGGATAATTAGGACATTAATGTTCATTGAGCATTAGGGTGTTCATAGGGTGCATTATTAAGCAATATAATAAGTTTAAATGAGCTCGAGGCTTTTCAACAGGTGATAAGAGGGAAGCATGGACCTAGTTCTTCCTCCTAACCTGTTGGATACCTCAGAGGTCTACTAAACTTAATATGCTTTGCTTAACAAAATAATCCTTAATTAAACTCCTAATGACCCACCAAGATATGACATAGGGTTGGGAAAACTACCAAAACCTTACTTTTCTGCCCCTGCATGAACTACTCTCACATGCATTTTAAGTTTCAGGTGGTAGAACTAGAAGACTCGCTAGGTACGTTTTTTATAGTTTACAGTGCTGTCTTTCTTATACTTTTTATACTTGCAAAACTTGCATGCTAAACAACGATGTCACCCTACTTCAAAATTAAAACTATTAGAATAGCCACAAAACCAAAACTAAAACCAAAACTAAAACTAAAATCAACCAAGATAAAATTCACCCCACAACATTCAAAAATATAAAACAAACTCAAAATTTAATCACAAACATCACACAAAACAACAACTACAACTAAATTAAGACGTCTCTATCGGATGATCGAGAATCCCTCGGAGGAGGTAACCTAAGGTTGCTAACGAGGCTTCCCATGATCTAAATGAAATTATGAAACTCATTAAGTTGAGTTTAGTAAATTCATTCGGATTAAGTGAATCACATATAAAATAATGGCGCTGGAACGAGGGAACCATGAGATCCTAACTCATGTCGCTCTAATCAACTTTAACATCTCCCATAAAATTTAAAGAACTACAACCATAGGACCACCTAATTTGACATCATAACTGCACACCCTAGAAAACTTAAACTCGTCACGACAAGGATCTTGAAGCCAGCATCGTGGACAGCGCGGCCATCTTCAACAGCAAAACACGTCTACATCAGCTAAAACAATTTCATTCCTTAGAATTAAATAACAAGCTATAGGATTTTAAGGTTGTTTACTGCAACATAAATCCTCAACTCATCTTTAGGCCTTTGTATAGCTCTGCTGTACAATATAAGCCCTAACTTGTTTTAGGATTCCGAGGTTGTCGTTCGTCGCGACCTAAATCCTCACATCTTACAAGCTATTTGTGTCATTGCTTCACATAAATGTAAGCCCTAAATTAATAAAATTGGCATGATGAAACACCTAAATATTTCTCATCAAAACTGAAGCCAAACAATAGGATGGACTGGGACGGCATCAAGGTTCTCCTCCGGATCTATGTCATCTCCTAGTTCTTCTTCCTTTGGATTCCAAAAACAAAATGTTCAAAATTTAAGCCAATCCCATTTTACACCTCTTTGTCTGATATCATTGAAAAATCCTTTCCTTTGAATTCCTTGAAGATAATATTTCTTGTTTTTATCGAGAGTTTTCTTAGATGACTTCAATCATTTAAGATGTAATTAACTATAGGGGCTTGCCCTTATAGGAAACTTTTCTCGAACCCAGCTTAATATAAACCGTATTTAATTTTTCATATTAAATATGGGAAATTATCGGCAAATAAAATGGTTTTGTAGACCAAACAGACGTTATACATTTTTTAGTTTATTTGATCGAGTCTCATCCTCAAGTCTTGTGTTTATCCTTCGGGATAGATACATGGTTTGAGGTAAAACATTCTTTCATTTAAACTATAAAAATATGAGGTCAGTTTGATTTCATAATTTTTTAAACTTAAACGTCCTTCCGAAGCGGACGACGAGATTTCGATTCCGGTGACCGACAACTTCTTACGGGCAACTCCCCAAACTAAAATAGTGCCGACAGACACTCTATTTTATAAAGATTGACTAATACTTTTGAAATATAAACACATTTAGTATTGTAATAAATTATTATTATTCTTTAAAAAAATTCAAGTGAAACCAATTTTTGATCAAGTTTCTCCTCATGCTTCTCCTCCTTTAATNTATATATATATTCTTTAACTTTATTTTTCTTAAGATCGTTTTCAATCCCTAACACATATATAGGAGGATTACTATATTTGGATAGACCTTAAAAAATTTTGAATTTCACTATTATCTCCCTAAAGTAAAACCTATCACTCTCGTTCACTTTTAAAATTTTCCAAAAATTAAAAATATTAGTCGAAATAAATTTTAAGTGAGGCTCAATTCTTATAAAATGTAAATTTAAGGATTCCTAGTTTTTCAAATATATTACTATTTCCTACAATAAATGGTAAAATCATTTTTTTTACCTGTTTTCTACAAAATAACTTAACTCTAGAATAGTATTATTTACATAGAACTTCAAATAAATGTATTATATCTTTCTTATAATCAAAATTGAAGTAACATAACGTTAACACCACATACTCAAGTCCTAAAAACATAACAATTTTAAGTGCAGGTTAACAAGGATAAATAAAGTTTTGGTTTTAAAAATTTCGTCCCCCCCATAACTTATTTTTTAACATTTATAACATTCAGAATAGAAATAAGAGTAGTGAGAAAATAGAACTGAATTACTTTCTGCCACATGAGTCTGTCTTAAAAGATATGTAGGTATAAACAAAGAAGACAAGTATGTAATAGTGAGTAAATATAAGTTCAATAGTTTTAACATGAAATTTTCATTAAAAAAAAGTACAATATTATAGCAAATAAGTTCACATAAAGTCCAAAACATCAATATATACCAATCTAGTACATTCATAACATCAACAACAAGAGAAAATGTACATTACAACAGAATAAAAAGTAAATACAAAAATACAATATTTGGGAAAATAAATACATCAGTATATCAGATCAAAACAAAAATCTATTCCTCATCCTCCTCATCATTATCAATGTCATCACCAGCTTCAACATTAGCTTCCTCCTCTGAATCCTTGTCTATTGCCCTTCTCTGCTCATATAACTGGTAAGGAAGATATGCAGGGAACACCCACTATTGTCACCTTCAATCCTCTGATTTCGTCTATTCATTTCTATTTGGAAAGCATAGACGCAAGTTTCATTATTGCTTTGACACTTATTCTACCAATCTAAATGGCCCTAATAGTTTACATTATCATAAACTTGGGCTTGAGTAATGAAGTTATCATCCTCTAAGATCTTCAAGCACTTATACATTGAAGCCATGCTCATGGAAGTCTGAGATTGGGAATATGAAGTAGATGTTCGAGAAGGAGCTTTAAAAGAAATCGCTTCGTGCCCAAAAATAACATGTTTATCATATATACTCACAGTTGCCTTACTAATGTGCTTTAATTGATAAAGAAACCACTCTCATTTCTCAAACCCAACACCAGTCTACTGACGAAGGCCAAAAATAATAGAGGGGTGTCCTAACTGTAAAGTAGATCCTCCCTTTGGAGCCTTGGTAACATAATTGTAAATAAGAGAACTAATTTCTATTGTTTTCATAGTTTGAATATAGTATTTGAGAGCAACTCTCTCACGTGTCACTTCACTCTGATTGGCAAAGGGAAGAAACTCGGTTGAGATGAAGTAATGCCAGGATTTGGAAGGTGCATTGAGTTTGAATGAAGAAAATTTGACCTTATGGTCATTTCTCACCTTGCACACTCCTTCCCCATTGGTTAAAAACCTGATAAACTCTTCAAGCTCAGAGTCAGTGGGGAAAAAGCTAGAGTAAAAATTTACTAGGACATTTTTAATGAAAATAGTGCATTAATACGTGAAGGAGAGATAACCACTCGCTTCTCCCTCACAAAGAACAAATCAGGAGAGGCTTCAGGGAGGTTAGCATAGAACTCCTTAAATAAAAAAATGGCAGTCACAGAAGTATTATAGAGTAAGGCCTACCAATGAGGAGATACAATCAAAATTTACACAACACCCCTGGGGCTAATGAAACTCCGCTTTGCAATTAGCATCATTGGTACAAGGAATTCATTATAACACTCCTGAGCTTTGGAACTAACAAATTTCTTTCTATCAAAAAACTTTTGCTTTTGCTAACTTTGGTTTTAAATGTCATTTCAAGATAGAAAAATGAAAATTTTGATGAAAAGAGGCTCATGAAATACAATGGATGCACATAATATATAAGTTAAAGGCTTAATCAATCTCTCCCCACAATAATCTCTTCTTCTTCACTGATTTCTTAAAATCCTGAAAATCCCAGATGAAGAATGGAAATGCAAGCTCTTGGTGCATAAACTTACCTTAGAGAGATAAATTCCAAACCCCAAATCCTCAAGAATGAGCTCAAATGCAAAGGGAAAGGATGTCATAACTATCACCCTCTTATCGCCAGAGAAGAGTCAGGGTTGAGCTCATGTAAAAATGACCTAAGTTGGGGCAGTTTTGTTGATTTTGTCAAGCATAATGTCTAGCGCCTAGGTGCCACTATAGTGTTGCCATTCCACTTAGGTGCAACACCTTGGAGTAGGTATATTGGCGGCGCCAGTACACTTCCCGACACTTTGGTGCCAGGGGTTCTGGGCTTATTTGCATGACCAAAATTTGGTCCCTATCATTTAAATTGTATGTTTTGATCCACCATAAGTCTTTAATCACACTAATAAATATACAAATATGATAGATAAATGAGGTTAACTATTCTTACTCATCTCACCTCTCTTCTTTACTTACAATTTCTAACAAAATCTCCTTTCAAAGAACTACTAGATGCTTGTTGAAATTTTAATAAGGTCAAACCCAAGGACAAGATTATCCCTAATACATTTGCTTATGTGTTTCCAATCTCAAGTATTACCTCATCCCCTAAAGTATGCACCTCTAACATTAAATAAGAATAATGTCAAGATCATCCGCATGTTCCTTTACAAGCAAATTTAATGGCCCTACTTGATGAAAAATAAGTTTAGATAAATAAAGTAATAGAATTGAGATGGATATGTTCTAATTTCATTTTACTCTTAAAAATTGTGATGGTATTTTCATCGAATCTTCATTTACTTTGCAAAATGACCAAAGGAAAATATGCTGAGATTTTTATACCTATTTTATACTATTTTTGATGATATTGCACTTTAAAGAAAGGTATTTTTGATGTTTTGTTGCAGGAATGATGAATTAGGGTCATTGGAGAGAAAAGATGCAAAAGGGAGCGAGTTTGGAGCGAAAAGGACCAAAATGTGAAGATTTGAACTAGGCCGCCAACGGCGTCCTCGACGGCGCCCTCGACGCCGCCGACGGGGAGATTTTTCCGAGGCTACAAGACAAAATTCTCTAGAAGCCCACCGACGGTGAGATCAATGGTTATGCCTACTCAAGCTTTGGATATGGCCAAATTTTGAAGGGATGCTTAGTCAACTCTTAGGAAAGCTCATCTACAACTTTAAAAGAATATTTTGGCCGAAAATAGAAGTGTGTTAGAGGCCTTGGAGGTTACCATTAGTGTATAGAATTTCCATTAAAGTGTAACAATTGTGAGGAATTCTTCGAGAGATTGTAAGAGTGGATGGAAAGTGAGAGATTTCTTCCTCCTTGCTACTTCGAAGAGGAATTCTGTGTGCTGTAAAGAAAGGAAGAGATTCAGAGGAACTTCAAGGAGTGTTCTTAGGGAGAAATTAGAGATAAATTATTTATTTGTTGTAGTTTGTATGACTTTGATTTTATATATGAATTCTGAGTTTTGTTGTGTTTTCCCCATGAG
>JXCR01145401.1:474062-507565 GCA_002079205.1 Phalaenopsis hybrid cultivar | reverse complement strand
TATATATATATATATATATATATGAAATTCGTGTTTTGTCGTATCTTTCTCATGAATTCTGAGTAGTCTTCTTTATCTTTCTCCGTACAATGAGATTTGGCTTTGTGAAGAATTAGTTTTGTTTTGTAAGGATTTAAATGTCAATAAATTGTGATGATTCAAACTCTGATCTTCTTTTACTTTTTGATATGACCAATTGAAAGGTTAAATTTTTTTGAGAAACATATTTTCTGAAAGGGCTATGTTTTCTAGAATAAGATAAGAGTCACATTCAATTTCATGGGTGAGAATGTAATACATGGGGTTCCATGTAAATAAATAGGAAAATATACTTTGATGAGCGCAAAATTAGAGATTTTAAGGTGACAGATTAAAATCCCCAATTTAGTCTAGTTGCTTGGAAACTAAAGCGAGATTGTTAGCCCTCAGGCGAAGGAGAAGTGAGAGCTTTGAAGTGGCAGCCAATATCCACTTGACCTAACCACAGATTTAAGGACCAAACTTTGGATTAATCAATATTTTTTATGCACTCTCAGAAGGTGGTAAGGAATAGCATTGCTCATATTTGACACAATACAATTTTATATGTATTTTAAATGATTTTAATTTCTTCACCCTCCATAAACTCATTGTAAAGGGAAATGATGTTTTCTTAAATTTGAACTCTTTGTTTCTAAATTTTGTTTAGACTTTATAAGTTTACTTTTGAAGTTTAGCAATTAGTTTAGTTAACTTAGTTCTCTTAACTGCATTTCATTTAGCGCACATTAATTTTACTTTAGATTTTTTTGCTTACTTAAGTTTTATAGTTTGAATAATGTGTTTGACGTTATAACTACAAGAATTTCCAACTCCCCGTGGGATTGATACTTAAGACTCTATTAAAGCCTTTTATTACTTGAGTGATATGTATATTTGTGTTATTATTACTGAGTTTGGTAGCTTAGAGATTTTAAAAGATAAAATTACTCATAATGAATTTATTTTTATTGGGATTGAACTGCATATTTACTATTAGTGATGTTGTGTGTGTATTGTAATATTGAAAGATATTTGCAACGCACATCACAAAAATAAATTGTTGCATCAACGAGGAGTGAACCGCATAGGCCATAGCTCGTCACGCAAATTAGAACGGTGAGTTGTGATGACGTTTGTAGGTCGTGGAGACTGGATTCAAGATTTGCACTAGCTGTGAGCCATGTAGGTCGTGGTTGGTCACATAGGTCATGGTGGTGAGCTGTGAGGATGTCTGTAGGGCGTAGAGGCCGGAAGTGGAAGTCCAAAACTCATAATCCTTAGACCACTTATGTTGTAGTTGGTCACATAGGTCATAGTGGTGAGCAGTGATGACGTTTGTAGGATATGGAGGTTTGAGTTAGGATTTGCATGAGCTATGAGCTATGTAGGTTGTAATTGGTCATGTATACCATGGTTGTGAGTTCTGATGATGTCCTTGAGTCATAGAGCCCGAAGTCGGGAGCTGAACGATAAGTGGACCATGTAGGCCATAGTTGGTTACTTAAGTCATAATGGTGAGCTCTGATGTTGTTTATAGGCAGTGGGGGCGAAATTCAGAAGTTGTGTGAGCTGTAAAAAACATAGGATAAGTTGGTCACGTAGATTGTAATGGTGAGTTATGATGAAGTCCATAGAACATAGGGGTTTTACTAGGGAGTTCCACGAGTTTAGATCACATAGGTCGTAGTTGGTCTTGTAGGCTATAGTGATGAGCTCTGATGATGTTTGTAGGTCATGGGGGACGGAGTTTTGAGCTACACGAGCTCTGAACCACATAGGCCATAGTTGGTCATAATGGTGAGCTGTGATGAAGTCCATAGGCCTACTGGTTGGAGTCAAGAATTGTAGGAGCTGTAAGCCACATAGGTCGTCGTTGGTCACATAGATCATAATGTTGAGCTTTGATAAGGATCATAAAATGTGGGGATTTTAGTCAGAAGTTGCATGAGCTGCGAACCACTTAGACTGTAGTTGGTCACATAGGTCGTAGTGAGTTGTGATGACGTCTATAAGCCGCAAAGGCTGAAGTCGAGAGCTTTAAGAGTCTAGACATAGTCTCCATCTTTGGGTGTTTTATTACATCGCCAATGGGAGGTGTTGTTACACTGTAAGTGGTGTTTGTTGTTACTTTTCCATGTACGTCGGGGTTCTATAGTGCACACTGTGACTTCAAAAGGGACTAAGTTGCAAGGAACAGGTGGCGGTGGCCATAGTTGCTCAAAGGGTGGTGGTGGTCAGAGTTGTTAAAAAGGTGGCAATGACTGCAGTTGGCCGGAAGCGACGATTGGAGGGGGTGGCGGCAGGTGTTGGTTGGAGGGGGCAACAACCAAAGTTGTTCAGAGGTTGTGGCGACCAGATTTGGCGAGCTGCATTGGCCAACGACTATAAAAGCTGGAGGTCAAAGGTGGGTGGAGGTGGTTGGTAGTTGCAGGTGCAAAAGGCCGACGGTGGGTGGCGGTGTCCAGAGTTGGCCACATTTGCAATGCAGTACGTTGGGTTGTAGCTTCCTCTTCAACATGCCCTATTCTTCCTCTTGCCTCAAGTATAAGTTCCCTTCTCATGAGAGGGATATGGCTCTATTTATAGAGTTCAAATTGCAAATAAAAAATGAATTCAAACCACTCTTGGTCAGACAACCCAGAGATCCCCATGATCAGACGATATTAAATGCAGATTTTAGTGCCCTAATGATGTTGGAATTGAATGATATTAGACTCGTTAGATTCATCTTGTTGATGCGCTCGATTTGACTACAAGTTTGCCATATTTGGAATCAGTTTGACCTTCCAATTATGCCCCAAAAGCTTTCAAAAGCAGCTTGACAGCTTAAAAAAGGCTTAATTTGACTTGAATTAGACCGATTTTGGTACTGTTAGGTTCGTCTCGTCAAACTGATCACTTGATCATAAATTTGCTAAGATCGAGCTTTTGGATTACTTTTAATTAAAATTTGAATATTTCCTGTTAAGAAATTTATTTCGAGATATACGTCTTATCTTGAGTTTATGCTTGACCTTATAAATTTGTTGATGGCATATCCTATATATTAATAATTTTTGTTGAATGAAATTAGACTAAAATATACTGACCCAATGTTGATCATGGTGAGATTCAAAAATTAAAATTTGATTCTTTTCTTAAATTTAAATGACTTAAAATTAACTTTATGATTAGAGAAATGACGTGAATATAATACAAAATACTTATATATTAAAATATTTATATGTAATCAATAAAATAAATACTATAAGGAATAGGGGTGTAAACTAGATATTTCGAGCTAAAAAAGTGTCATCGTATTCGACTCATTTGTNAAGGGGACGGAGAGGCCACCATGGCGGGCCATTGGGTAAAAAAATCTACTTTTGTGGAGGGTTGTGTAGCACAGGTATCCAATTGGGGTGAGCCAAGTTAGGGAGTTCAAATTTTGAGTTTAGGCTTCAGGATGGCTCTCTATTTTTGTGTTTTATAGTCAGTAGGCTGGCTGGTAGGGCCAAGGGTGGTGCCAGAGAAGTCAGGGGAGCCAGGAGAGGCTTTATGATGGTCAACCACTAATGGTTAGTGAAGGTGGCAAGGATATTTTGGTTTAGGCCCAAAATGGGGTGAAATTCCCTAAATCTTGGGACCATTGGTCCATAGCTTGTATAAGGTAGGATAGGTGGGTCTATCATGGTCACTAGGGTCTAGAAGGTAGTTGTAGAGGCTTTGGTTTTGTCAACTTAGAATGGCTTTATCAATTTTGGCGCATTGGTTCAAATTGTCTTGAAGTTAGGTTTGTCTTGGACTATCCATGGCATTCAACTCAATTGATTGAGCAGCTTGGTTTAGATGATTTACACAAAGAGTTTAGAGAATATTTGGATGATTTTGAATTGATTAGGAGGTCAATTTGAAGGAATTTGGGCATTTGATGAATTTTGACGGTCTTGGGTTAGTCTTGGGTTTGATTTGGGCTAGAGTTTGGTTAGGGCCCAATTGATGGTTCAAATTGGTCCTAAGGAATGTCATGAAGAGTTTTGGATAGAAATTGAATGGAATTTTTTGGGCTATGGTGTTCAATTTGGTTGAATTTAGGGACATGGCCAATTTGGGGCAAAATTGGGGGTTTTGTCCAAGTTGGTTTCGATTGAAATTTAGGCTTTAACAAGGCAAATTTAAGGTTCAATTTGATATGGGTAAATGTTTTGAAGAGTTTATGATGCAAAATTTGGGCAATTGGATAGATTTGGGGTTCAATTGAGAGAGATTTAGATTTTTGGTCAAATTGGGGCTTTTTGATTTGGGTTGATATTGGATTTCAATGTGGGTCAATTGGACTTGTATTTTGCTTAAATTAAGAATGGACATGACTAATTTGACATTAGAATTGAAATTGGTGAAAATGGATATGACTAATTTGACATTAGAATTGAAATTGGTGAAAATTGGATCAAATTAGTGGACATTGGGGGTGAATTGGGGTAATTGGGCCTTTAAAGGCAATTTAGGGTTTTTGGTCAAAATGGGTCAAATTGGTCAAATTAGGTTCAGCTGAAGAGTCTAAATTTATTTTGGAGACATTTGAAATGATTTTGAAGGTTTTGAAAAAGTTTGGGCCACCAAGGGTATTTTGGTAATTTAGGCAATTTGGGGGGTATTTTGTAATTTTAGAAATTTTGGGAGGTTTTGGGCAATTTGGGTAGTTTCAAATGGTTTGAGATGATTTTTGAATAAAATTGGGTATTTTGGGTTAATAGATTTGGCCATTTCAATCCGGACTGTAAAATTTTGACAATAGTTCAATCAATCCCAAAATGACCCCCAAATTCAGAATCATGACATTTTTGGATAATTTCATCAATTTCATTATAAGACACAGATCTCTGCATAACTCAATCTTTACATTATTTGTACAATTAATTAATATTAAAGTGGTTTGTTTACACAACACATTTAGCTCTAATGAAATATGACCTAAACTTATCAAAAACATAGAAAATGGCTAATAACTCTCTTTTAGTAATGGTATAATTAATTTGAGCATTATTTATAGTTTTACTAGCATAATATATATATTTAAAAAAATTTTCATATCCATGCCCTAAAACAGCTCCAATTGCATAGTCACTTGCATTGCACATTAGCTCTAATGGTTTCTCCCAATCAGGTTAAATAATTATAGGAGTGGTGATTAATTTCTCCTTCAATGTTTCAAAAGCATTAAGGAACTCTTTATTAAAATCAAATTTTGTGTGTTTTTCCAAAAGTTGACATAAAGGCTTTGTAATTTTTGGAAAATCTTTAATATCCTGCCTCTAAAAACAAGCATGTCCTAAAAACTCTTAACTCCTCCTACAGTAATAGGTAGAGGTAGGTTATTTATAACTTGAATTTTTTCAATTAAATCAATGAATATTAACATCAAATGAATATTAACATCATATTTAAAATGAAGTTCCAAACACAAAAAATCATTCATAAAAACTTCTATCACTTTTTCAATTAAATCAATGAATATTAACATCATATATCAATGAAATGTTGCAGATGCATTACATAAACTAAAGGACATTCATCGAAAAGAAAATGTACCATAAGAACTAGTAAATGTAGTCTTCTCTTGATTTTCTTTAGCAATTGGTATTTGATGATAGCCGGTATACCCATCTAAAAATCAAAAATATCTGTGCCCAGCTAGTCTATCCAACATTTGGTCCAAAAAGGGAAAAGGAAAGTGATCCTTCCTTGTGGTTGAATTTAATTTTCTATAATCAACGTTGATTCACCAACCAGCGACTTGTCTTATTATTATTAATTCATTATTCTCATTTGTCACAGCAGTCACACCCCTTTCTTAGGAACATAGTGAAATGGACTCACCCAAGCGCTGTCTGAAATAAGATATATTATTCTAGCATCTAACCATCTTAAAATTTCTTTCTTAACAACTTATTTCATCATAAGGTTTAATCTCCTTTGAGGATTAGCTTTAGTTCATGTTGATCTTCCAATAAAATTATGTGCATACAAATCAAAGGACTGATTCCTTTAATATCAGCTAACGTTCATCCAAATTCTTTCTTATATCTTCCTAAATTTCAAACAACTTTTGTTCTTGTGCTTTAGTTAATTTTGAGGATACAATGATAGCTAATGTTGATAAATCTCTTAAAAAGGCATATTTTAAATGTATAAGAAGTGTTTTCATATCTAGTTTAAGAGGTTTCATAATCGAAGATATCAAATTTTTTTCATTATCCGTAGGATCTAATAGTTCAAATTGTTCTCAAACATAATCAAAATTTTCATTATTCACTTCTATAGATTTATCTTGAATTATAACCTCATCCTCGTACTCCAAATATTTTTCTGCAATTTTCTTTTCAAATGTATCTGTGAAATATCCATTGCTTAAATAATCATTAAGATCCATTCTAATGCATTCATCAACTCTTCCTTTTGTTTGGTCTCTCATTGATTTTACAATATTACATGTAACTTCTTGATCACTGACTCTCACTATTAATTCTCCTTTCTTCATATTTATCAAAGCTCATCCAGTGACAAGAAATGGTCCTCCTAAAATGATAGGACTTTCTTTGTCTTTCTCCATATCCAATATAATAAAATCTACAGGAAAGATTAATTCATCAACTTTCACCAAAACATCTTCTATCACTCCTTTAGGATAGGCAATTTAACGATCAGTGAACTGAAAGGTAACAATAGTAGGTGACTTTTCTCCTAAACCCAAACTTTTGAAATTTGATAGAGGGATAAGTTTATCACTAGCTCCCATATAACATAAAGCTTTTCCAAAAAAAACTTTCACCAATAGCATAAGAAATAGTAAAAGTATAAAGATCTATAAGGTTTTGAGGAAGTTTTTTGAATTATTCTGCTACACTCTTCACTAAGTGCAACAGTCTCATTATATGTAAACTTCCTTTTTTATCAAATATATCCTTCATAAACTTCACATAGCTTGACATTTGTTTCAGAGATTCAACAAATGGAAACTTTATCGTCAATTTCTTCAATATTTCTAAGAATTTTAAAAATTGGTTATCTCTGTTATACTACTTCAATCATTGAGGAAATGGAGGTGGTGATCTTTCTACAGTAATAATCATTGGTTTAATAGGATATTATGACTCAAGATGTGTTGACCTCAATTTTGGTTGAGGTTTAGTTTTTTCCCTTTTAATAATCTAAGGTCTAGCCATAGGATTTTCTTGTTAACTATTCTTAGAAAACTAGATGTGGAACCCTCACCATTAGAAATTCTAAACTCTTCTCCACTCAGCTTGAAGTTCCATATATTGCTCTCAACCTCTAAACACTTGGTAGGTGGGGGTCACCTTGGGTGAAACTCAAGTTGAGTCACCCTTACGATTGTTGGACCTTAGGGTTGACTTTGGGTGTTGGTCTGGAGCTAAGGCACTCACTACACTTATCTGCACCCACAATCACTCACAACCCTAAACTCAAATTTCTAGCCTAGATCCCTTGATCTTTTGGGATACTCATGTAGATGGTCCCATAAGCCAACTAGCCCTAAGGCTATGGTTTGGCTAAGACCACTATGTAGAGGACCCAAAATGGGGTTTCCATTGGTCCATGACTTATTGGTGATGGTTGGTACCTCAACTCTACCAAAATACCCATCTTGGCCTTTTACCCCTAAAACACCCCCAAATAACCAAAATACCCCTCCATAACTCAAAATCCCAAATAATCCAAAACTTCCCAAAAAATCCTAACAAATCCCAAATATTCCCAATTGCATTTCTCTTAACTACCACATGACTAAATTTGGCCAATTTGACCATCTTTAAGCAAAATCCCCAAATTTCCCTTTAAAGACTCAAATTTCCCAAAATCCAACCCAAATGTCCATTAATTATATCTCAATCGACCCCAATTACAATCCTAAACTCAAATTCACTTTCGATATGACCAAACTAAACAAAATCCAAGCTCAATTGGTCTATGATTTGAGCCCAATTTTGATTTGGGTAAAAACCCCAATTTTGACCATATGACTTAATTTTACCAAATTGAACCCATAGCCTAGTCAATTGGCCTCAATTAATGTTGAAAAATCTTAATAACTTTTCTATACATCAAAATCAACCATCAATTGACCTTGGTGAAGCCTTAAACCCATTTGATTTTGGCCTAAATAAAAAATTCCTAAATTTAGCCCCAAATTGGCTAAGTCCCCAAATTTCACCCAATTGATTGCCTTAACCTCAAAATTGGCATCCAATTCAAGTTGAAAACTCTTCATGAGGTCCCTATTGACCATTTACAACAATCAATTTGGACTTAGCCCAAGGCTAACCCAGGCTAGACCCAAGCCTAGCCCAACATGACCAAATTGATTAAAGTTCAAAATTCCCTCAAATTGACCGTTCAATTGAACTCTAAACCACACCCATCCTTCACCAAAGTTGTTCATTATGATCATATACACCAAATGAAACAATCAATTGGGCAAATTGACATGGTTATTCTAGCCCAAACCCATGTTTTGGTCATTTGCACCCACTTGGACCCATGCACTAAATGTGACCTAACCACCCTAAATCCACCAAATTAACTCCACCACAGCCCTTAGTTAAGCTTAGTGACCAGTCCAAACACCATGAAATCACCTAAATCAAGCCATGGACCAAAGGTCCCCCAAAGTTGGACCCATGCACTAAATGTGACTTAACCACCCTAAGGCCACCAAATTAACTCCACCACAGCCATTAGTTGGACTTAGTTACCAGTCCAAACACCATGAAATCACCTAAATCAAGCCATGGACCAAAGGTCCCCTAAATTAAAGGCTTTCCAAAAATGCACATGCTTAAGAT
The DNA here is from genome assembly GCA_002079205.1 of Phalaenopsis hybrid cultivar. NCBI lineage: Eukaryota > Viridiplantae > Streptophyta > Magnoliopsida > Asparagales > Orchidaceae > Phalaenopsis > Phalaenopsis hybrid cultivar. Next base: position 498,698 of record JXCR01145401.1, on the reverse strand, counting down.
ATCTTTGCCAAATCCAAACACATTTGCATTAAATTGTTGTGATGGATTCCTATGGTGCACATGCTTAAGATATCTTTGCCAAATCAAAGCACATTTGCATTAAATTGTTGTCATGGAATCTTTTGGGTTCCCTGAGCTCCTAGCCACCTCCCCCTTGCCAGCCGGCCAGCCTAGTGGCCGAAAAAGCCCAAAATTGAGAGCCACTCCCATGGCACCTCACCCAAATCAAACCTAGAGGCCAGCTCATCCAAATCAAATTGAAGAGCTCCTTGCCCTCCACCTAAGCACCACAATGCACGTAAACTTATGCCCTGAGAGCCAACCAATGACAATTTTTATAAAAAAACTCACCTCCCACGGCCATGAGAGGTGCACTGAATTTTTCTTACAGAGGCCTCTCCAAACTTCACACATAGCTTCCCTAAGATCTCCTCAGTACATTCCAACCATTTTCCCTCACCCATTCCCATTGTCGGAGCTCAATTTTGAGCTTAAAACCTTGCCGGAAACGAGGACAGAACCCAACACACCTCCACACTCCACCAAACCTCAATTGCTTGTGCCCACACCTTCACAACAGCAAGAGAAGACAAAGCCCCATCAAATTACCCTCTGAAATAGCCTCCACCATAGCTCTGGACCAACACCTGAAATCGAGCTTAGTCGAATTCATTCCTAGGCCTTACACCGAGACCAGGGACTCAATCCCTCGCCTCCTTGGACCCCAACAAACATGCCGAGCACCTCTGATTGAAGCCTCCCTTCTCAAAGCAAAGGTATAAAACTTCTCCTCCTCCCGAGCTTATTTTGATTCTCTATTTACTTAGGCTTGATTTCATGGTATATTAATCGTATGGATGTGTTCGTCTCACTTAGACGAGTCCATAGGATCAAACCCGAAGTGATTTGGTTGAGTTTAGGCTGAGATCTTAAGGTTTTAGTGTGGACGGGCACAGGATCATTCTATCAGGGACGATGATGGGGAGCCGTTCGATCAAGCGTGTATCAAATGGACGGGGAAGATCGAGGTGGACAGCGGTTCGGGATATAAACAGCGGGCTGAGTCAGGAGCTACATGGACGGCGGCGTCCAACCAGAGCGCACCACGCATGCCTTCGGAGCTGCCTAGGATCTAGTCAGCGCGCGCAGTTTGAATTGATAAATAGGGCTTTTCTTATTTATTTAAATACCCTTAACTTAGAAAATTCATATCTTTGTGTAGAAAAATCACAAAAATAAAATAAAAATATCCTCTTTCTCAGTGAACAGAGGAGAACAATGTGGAATAAATTTCTAGTCCATTTGATGCATTTTTATTTTTAATTAATTAAACACTGTTTGGGATCATTTGATTCTCCATGCATATTGACACATCACCTTGGCTTAAAATTTTGGCATGTTGTAGCCTCAGTAAGGGAAAACATCCTCTGATTTTTCCAAAGTCAGAGGAGGTTCCTATATAGAGATCCATATTTTTCAAGATTTTTCACATTATTTCTTTAAAATAATCATGGAAATAAGTATATTGATTAGAAAATCCTAAGAAAATTTTGGAAGGTCCACCATGACTAAATAAATCTTTAAAAATAATTTCATGGGTCAAGCCATTTAAAATATCCTTAAATTTTACAAATATTAAATCACTAAAATAATTAATTTTGGAAAATATAAACAATTATATGACTTGATTTTGATCTCCACTATGATTTATGATCTAGAGGACTCATCATAAAAATTTCAAAATATTTTGGGTTAATTTGATAACTTAAATTGATTTTTAAAGATAAATACCACTTTTGATACTTAAATGATTTTTAAAAATAAAAATAAAACCCAAAAAGATTATGATTAAATGATTTTTACAAATAAAAATAAAACTTAAAAGATTATGAAACTTTGTTTTTTGAGTTCTCTATGATCAAGGAGTATTTTTAAAAATAAAATGATATTTAAAATAAAAACTTGATTTTTAGCCTATTTTAAATATTTAAATAATAAAATGATATTTAAAATAAAAACTTGATTTTTAGCCTATTTTAAATATTTAAATAATTAAAAATTCATAAAAATCACAAAAGAAATAAAACTCATGGAAATGTTCTAAATTACTTCCTAATCACTTAGGAACAATTAGAATATTTTCCCTGATTTATTAAATAAAGATATTTAATTTCAAAGCTTAAAAATAATCTTTAAAGGGTAAAAATGAGTTTTTCACTAAAATAATTCCAGTAAATCAAAGAAAAACCAAAAAAATATAAAATTTACTCCTCAGAGTTCTCTAACCTTAGAGAGATTTTTCAAAAACACAAAACTTAACTTTCACCACCTAAAAAATTTTATTTTTATTAAACAACATAGAAATTAAAATAATTCTAATAAATCACAGAGAATTGAAAAAATTATGAAGTTTGATCCAAAGGCTTTTCTAGTCTAGGTCTACCTCCAGTAAAAAATTCAAGGGATTACAATTTACCTTGGTCAAGTTAGGAATTTTCTCTGAAAAATCCTACTTTTGCATGAAAATAATTACATAAATTAAATTAAATTTTGAAAAATCACATTTTATCCTCTCATGTCTCAATTGACCCATGAATGAGGTAGGAAAAAATTTCAAAATTATATGAAATTAATTTGACAAATTATGAAGTGTTAGAGCTTTAGGGTCGAATGTGTAATTTTGGAAATCTTGCCTTAATTAACATTTAGGCTTAATACAAGGAGGGGAATGGGTAACCTTTCATCTTAATCAATTTGTTTGATGCTTGAAANAAAATGGGTAACCTATGATCTTAACCAATTTATTTGATGTTTGAAACATAAAGGGGTTTAATTGGTAGAAACCAATCTCACTTTCACAATTAAGATTAATAAATTTCTAAATTATTAAAATTTGAAAGTTTATTAAAATTAAATGATCCTGGACTTAGGGGTATGACTTCTGAAGTCAATAATTAATCAATTTAGAACCCCTATCTTGATTGAAAGAAAATTCAAATTATGAATCATGACCACTTAAAGCTTAACCTTTTCAAAACTAATTAAGACACTCATTTACAAATTATGAATCATGACCACTTAAAGCTTAACCTTTTCAAAACTAATTAAGACACTCACCTATGATCATGACCACTTAAAGCTTAACCCTTTTCAAAACTAATTAAGACACTCACCTAGGTCTTAAAGGTTTAGTGGTGACTTAGGCTAAATAAAAAATTGATTAAACAAGGATTAAAGAAATATACATAATTAAATCAAACATCCTTGAAACACCACTAAGCCTAATTAGGTTTAAAAATTTTTCTAAGTGTTCAAATTACACTAACTTGCCTCTGTAAGGGTCTTCACCCACATAATTTTCAAATTAAATGATAAGTGATAATTACCCTATTCTTAGAGATAATTGAGACATCGGGGTTCACTAAGTAATAAGGGTATTTAAAGGATGAACTGTTAAACAACATAAAAAATTTAAATGGACTCGAGGTTTTTCACGAGTTGGTCAGAGGGAGGCATGGACCTGCTTCCCCCTCTTAACTTGTTGGATACCTCAAAGGCCTATTAAACTTGATATTCTTCGCTCAATCAAATCATCCTTAATTAAACTTTTAAGGACTCACCGAGATATGACATAGGGTTAGGAAAATTACCAAAATTTTACCTTTTCTGCAATTCATAAACTGCCTTAACATGCATTTTAAGTTTCAGGTGGTGGAATGAGAAGACCCGTCAGCTACACTTTTACAGTTTTCAGCGTTGTCTTTCTTGTACTCTCATACTGTACTTTTATACCTGCAAATTTGCATGCTAAACAACGATGTCACCCTGCATAAAAACTAAAACCATCAGGATAGCCACGTAACCATAACCATAACCCAAACCAATACTAAAATCAACCAAGATAAAATTCACCGCCACAACACTCAAAATATAATACAACTTAAAATTTAATCATNTAATCACAAACATCACATAAAACCACAACTTCAACTAAATTAAGATGTCTCTATCGGATGATCGGGAATCCCCCGGAGAAGGTAACCTACGGTTGCTAACGATGCTTCCCACGGTCTAAATGAAATTATGGAACTCATTAAGTTGAGTTTAATAAGTTCATTTTGACTAAGTGAATCCAATAAAAAATAGTGGTGCCAGAACGAGGGAACCGTAGGATCCTAACCGGTGTCGCTCCAATCAACTTTAATATACCCCTCCATGAGGGAACCGTAGGATCCTAACCGGTGTCGCTCCAATCAACTTTAATATGCCCTCTGTAAAAATTAAAGAACTTCAACCATAGGGCCACCTGATTTGACATTATAACTTGACACACTAGATAACTCAAACTCGTTGCGGCAACTTCAACCATAGGGCCACCTGATTTGATATTATAACTTGACACACTAGATAACTCAAACTCCTCGTAGCAAGGAGCTTGGAGTTAGCATGGTGGGCAGCACGACCATCTTCAACAGCAAAATCTGTCTTCCTCAGCTAAACCAATCTTCCTTCCTTAGACTTAAACAACCAAACCATAGGAGTTCGAGGTTGCTTGCTTATGCAACGTAAATCCTCACCTTATCTTTACGCCTTTGAATAGCCCTGTAATTAAACAACCAAGCCATAGGATTTTGAGGTTGTCTGCTTATGCAACATAAATCCTCACCTCATCTTTAGGCCTTTGTATAGCTCTGTTGTACTAAGCCCTAACTCGTCTTAGGATTCCGAGGTTGTCGTTTGTCACGACCTAAATCCTCACATCATTAGGATTCCGAGGTTGTCGTTTGTCATGACCTAAATCCTCACATCTTTCAGGCTATTTGTGTGATAGTTAACTCGTCTTAGGATTTGTAAATCCTCACCTTATCTTTAGGCCTTTGTATAACGCTGTTATATAATATAAGCCCTAACTTGTCTTAGGATTTTGAGGTTGTCGTTTGTCACGACCTAAATCCTCACATCTTCCAGGTTATTTGTGTGATCATTTCATACGAATTTAAGCCCTAAATAATAAAATTGGCAGGATGAAACACCCAAATATTTTTCCTCAAAACTGAAGCCAAACATTAGGATAGTTTGGGAAGTCATCGAGGTTCTCCTCTGGATCCATGACATCCCCTAGTTCTTCCTCCTTTGGATTCTACAATAAAATGTCCCAAATTTGAACCAATCCCCTTTCACACCTCCATGTCTAATTTCATTGAAGAGTCCTACCCTTTGAAATTCCTTGGATAATATTTCTTGATTTTTATCGAGAGTCTTCTTAGGTGGCTTTGGTCATTTAAGATGTAATCAACTATAGGGGCTTGCCTTTATAGGAAGCATGTCTGAACCCAGCTTAATATAAACCCTATTTAATCCTTTATATTAAATAAGGGAACCTGTCGGGAAATATAAAGGTTTCGCAGACCAAATAGATGTCATACTTTCCCTAGTTTATTTGATCGAGTCTCATCCTCAAGTCTTATGTTTATTTTTCGGGATAGATACAAGATTTGAGGTACAGTGCTCTTTCATTTTAAACAATGAAAAATATGGGGTCAGATTGATTTCATACTTCAACGTCCTTCCGAAGCGGGCGACGGGATTTCGATTTCGGTGGCCGACAGCTTCTTACGGGCAACTGCCCTCCAACCCTGAATTAACACCGCAGCTTCTGGCGACTTCGCTGGGGACAAGCTTTTCTTTTCATACAAATCAAGAAATATTATCTTCACATTTCAATAATATGTCCATGTCCCTCTTGGACCAGATTACCCTTCATGTGTTGCAATACTTTACCCATTTCTATCATGGGAAAGTACAACTAACTCTTTGGACTTCAGGACTAGCTGTTCAACCATCTTTGAACAGAGGGGTTCAGAAGGCCATTAAGGACTTCTTAAATTTTTTTCAGGACTTGGCTGTTCAACCATCTTTGAATAAGGGCTCAGAAGGCCATTAAGGACTCTTTAAATTTTCATGTGGGGTCGGACCCCCAATAGGTGTGTCGGTGGACTAATTCCACATTTGCATTTTTTGCCACTAATTGGGTCCCGCACTAAGTCCTATTTTTTTTTACATCTCCCTTCCAAATACAATTTGCTACTTCGTGAACTAAACCAGATCGTGTTGTGCTGCGCGCACTTTGAAATATTAATTCAATTTTACACCTTTTTTAAACATAGATGTTAAAAAATACCCATAAATTAAGACTTGACCGGTCTACAGATCAACCTCTGTTTTCAGTGCTTGCACTAAAGATTTCGAGTTTTTTTGGCCATATTGCTAACCCCGAAACTGTCTGTTTTAAAGCCCGCCGCAATAACCTGCCAACGGACCGCAGTACACGTAACGTCGCTCCCACCATCAAGTTTGGAGCTAGATTTGAAGACCTCGAGGTTATCCTCCGGAAAGCCTTGTTCGTGGTAATGAAGATCGCCGCTTCGAAAATGCAAGAGCTATCTGCACAACTCAGTTTGAACTGACTTCAGAACTTCCCTGCCTACAAGTAGGCTAAAGCTACTATCATCAAGCCTGTTATCTCTGCTACTGCTAAGGGAAAAAAAGTGATGTTCGTTGAAGATTTGCTGAAGGATTAACTGTTCCACCACCCGTGTTTGAGATCGGGTCAAGCTCAAGGACTGTACCACTGACCCAAACTCAAAGGAGGAACCACAATAAAAGAGTTCGGAGGGCCATCAGAGCCCAGACTCCTGAAAACGCACCCATTGAGGGGGAGCCTCATCAAGTTGAAGAGGTACTACGAGAAATTTATCCACTCCTATGAGGGAGTAGATTCCATCCTCTGACAGATACTGATGGATATGAGAGTATCCGGGAGATTGCTGCCGCATTAACATCACCTCATGGACATGGTGAGGAGGGAAAGAAATTCATCCCCATCACCCGAGTTAGTGCATTCTTCACAAGGCTTGCTACTAAAGAAGGATGTTCTGTTAGTGAATTACTTAAACGAGTGGGACATGCAATTTTCCATCATATGAAAAATGAAATTTTGAAGGATGCTAAGTCTGTTAGAAAGTCTCATAAGTTGACTATAAAGTTTCCTATCTGTTTTCTTATCTTGCTCCATTTAGAAAACCTTGTTGATACTGCTATAGTCACCACCGACCATACCACCACCAGGACCGCAGGTTGTCGGCCGATTAAGTCAAGATTAGGTCCGAGAAGTTTACCAGTCATTCCTGCAATCACGGAAAGAAAGACAAGACGATTACCTGACAGTGTAGGTGGTCTACAACACGGGGAGCATACCTTCCCTTGACATATCGATGTCTCTACTAAGACGTTCCGTCCTGAGACATCATTGTCAAAGAAGAAGAGGGTATGGGTACCCAAGGTCGCTGCACCGATACAGTTCAGTGAGCCTGCAAGACAGAAAGTAAAACCAGTGCCTGAAATATATGACATCGTCGCGACAATAGCCAGTGAGATGGAGGAACAAGTAGAGGATTTCAATCAAGGTCCTCCATATCTTAAAGCAATCAAGGAATAGATAATTGAGGAAAAAGTTGAGAAACTCAGGATCGAGAAATAATTGAGGAAAAAGTTGAGAAACTCAGGATAGAGATTTCTGAGTTAGCTCGAGAGCATGAGTCAATAGTGACAATGAAGATTTTGATTATAGTGATTACTTGGAGGAGGATTTCATGGATGTTCATGTGATCAAAACTAGAGCTACCACATCTGCGCGCGAGGTTCAACCTCACACTGAAGAGAACATCGTAGATGAATTGCGTAGGTTTAACCCCCTAAGGGATGAACAAGTTGTTCTACTGGAGAAAAGAATAGAAGAGATGACTGCAGCTATGAACGCTACGGCAACCATTCAGGGGCAATCACAAGAACCAAGGTTGGCTTCTTCAGAGATTAATCATCCAGAAATCATACACATCGCAGATGAAAGAAGGGAGGCAACTTTGATAGACAAATATGAACAACCAAAGAAGGATTTTCCATCAGGTCCCATGCCAGAAAAAGAGTTCAAGCAAATAGTTGAACAAGTACGGGAAGCCTTAGCCCAGTCCAAGGGCGGTGCATCAGTTCTAAAGGGTAGACCTTACCCGGAGGAGTTCGATGCCGTCCCTTTCCCCAAGGGTTTATGGACCCAAACTTCAAGATATTCGATGGGAATGGAAATCCCATACAGCAGATAGCACATTTCCAAGCCAGTTGTGGCAACACGAGGAATAACGAAGCTCTACTCTGCCAACAATTCGTCAGCAGCTTGTTAGGGATTGCTTTCGATTGGTACGCTGACTTGCTCAACGGGTCAGTTAAAAATTTTTTTGAGTTGGAACAGTTATTTATGAAAAGATTTGTTGGGGCACAGCATCATGTGTTAATTAGAGAGCTCATGATGGAGAAGCAGAAGTCTAGTGAAACCTTGGTAGACTACATTTTGAGGTGGAAAAACTTAACAGAACATCAAGCTATATTTGGAGGTGGAGAAACCATAGCATGAAATGTGAACCTCAGCTACAGGAACATCAAGCGGTTGAAATTCTCCTGAAAGCATTCATGGGAAGTAGCTTTCATGCTTAAGGGACTCACCATCAAATCCTTCGAGAAGCTACTCAGTAAAACCAGTAATCTTCGAGAAGAAATGAAGCACATGGAGCCACATGAAAAGGCTAAGGTAACCAGAGTGTTCGAAAAGAAATCAGGTCGCAACTTTTGATAAAGGAAAGTAGCCGATAAAAATATATGTAGATGAGCATCGCCAGTCTTCATTACAGTACTCTCAAAAAAAGAGCTGTCAATTCAACCAACGGCCGTCTAAGGAGGTATCACCTCAAAAAACAGATAATAGAATATCCCTGTTAGAGCGACAGAAAGTTGTTTATTCCTTCAAAGATGAAGCTGTACCTAAAGTATTCAAAAGCCTTATGAAGAAACCAGAATTCAAACTGCCTGATCCAAAGAAACCCGAAGAGGTTGATAAGAAAAATGAACGAAATTATTGCCTGTACCACCGGTTACTTGGACACACTATAGACAAGTGTTTCATCTTTAAAGACTGGCTGGAGAAGAACCTCAAGTAAGAGAATATAACAATCCTGAAGGAGTATTTGAGAGAACCTGAAAAATGTTCCATAAACATGATTTTAGCTGAGTCAATCTCCCCAATTGATCCATATGTCGGAACAGATGGATGGAGTACAACTTGGGATGAACTCAAGAGGGTCCTCAATCGAATATAGGATTCATCGAAACAAGCTTCTACAAACACCGAAGAAGGATGGAATGAGGTATGGAGCAGATCATCTAGGAAGATACTGAACAAGATACAGTCTGCATCAAAACAAGCCTCCACTCAGAGTTTGCAGCATACTGAGCCCGAGATGAAGGTTTCGCCAGAAAATTCGTCATCGTCAGGGACAAAGAGCAAGAAAAAGAGAAGCGTCACTGCCAAGATTGATAGCACGGGGCGTAGGATAGGGGCTTCCTCTACTAGGCTGGTTGTCTCGGATTTGGGGAAGAAAGTCCTCAAGCCCTTGACTTTGTATGATTATCTTTTTGTCCCTCCGGGGTCTTATGAATATAATGATTGTGATTTTGGCTACGTTTTGACTATTTCTAATAATAACGTGACTGATTATAACCAAGCTAGTTGCGATCTCGATCCTCAAAATGATCCTCAAATCGCACTTGAGTCTGATGAACTCGTTATCAAGGCCAAAGAAGAAGTCAATGATATCGCTTACGACAACACCGATAACGAAGAGCCAACTCTCGAACATCATGATGCACCATTTGCCATCAACTTAGATCTTTTTGACGAGGAGGAAAAGACACCGGAAGATTCAACAATGATATCTCAAGAAGAAGAAGTCACAGAAGTCAACTTGAGGAGCCGAAAAGTGTTACCACCAAGAACGACTCCAATAGATAAATGAAAACAGATAATGACTCGAGAAGAGGTACCCCCACCTCCGCCAGTGCAAGAACCACATAATCAAGATAAAATCGGAGGACCCTACAAAGTAGACTACAACGTGCTAGCTTATCTTTAGAAGTTGCCTACCCGACTAAGCATCTACGTTGCTCTGATCCTATCAAAGGAGATGAGAGAATCTCTGGTAAAAGCTTTGCTTGATCCAAAAATTTGCTTAGCTCAGTTGGCTAGCACATCCTCAAATGAAGTTTGCTCGTTGAGAGAACAGTTAGGGGTAACCTTAACAAATGAAGACTTGCTATTCGGTACCGCCGACCATAACCGTCCGCTCTACATCTCCATCAACATTGACAGATTTGTGTTTATAGTTTTAGTGGATCCTGGAGCATCTCTTAACTTGATGAGTCTACAAACGTTAGCATATTTGGACTGTAGTGGATCCTGGAGCATCTCTTAACTTGATGAGTCTACGAACATTAGCATATTTGGACTTCGATGTTTAGGAGCTCATCCCCGATAAAATGATGTTAAGAGAATTCAACCAAAAGGGAGAAAGAGCTCTTAGATCAATTACATTACTTATGAAGGTCGGACAACTCGTAACAACCGTTAAATTTCATATCATCGATGCCGAGACCTCTTTTAACACTCTATTGGGCCGACCATGGATTCATCATCATCTCTACATCGTGCATTAAATGCCGCAAAGATGGTCAAGAAAATTGCATCAAGGGAGACCTACAACCATTTTCAGTGCATGAAGGGGGTCGACCGTGGATTCATGAGCACAATATGGTTCCATCATCCCTACACCAGTGCATCAAATATCACAAAGATGGTCAAGAAAATTGCATCAAGGGAGATCTACAACCATTTTCAGTACATGAAGTTGGTATCTCTGAAGATGCTGCCTACTACGCGCCTCCAAAGAAGACTGTCTTCTCGTGCGAGATTTTGACAAACAAATATAAAGATTCAGGAGAATCACAAAAAGGAGGCGATACAACTCCGCTTCAACAACCTTCTACCACTCCCCTACGACGAGTTGGTGGAGGTTCTTCTAGTTCACACACCCGAGGTCGAGGCCTGTGACGCCGACGAGGAAAGATCAATTTAATTGTTGAACGCACTAGGCCAACTATCAACATTGGTGATGAAGATAGTTCTGAAGACAAAATAATGATGTCAAAGCAGAAGAAACCTCAGTACGAGATATCCCTAGAAGATACAGAGAGGAATGAATTTGAAATAATGTATGATCGGATAAACCACTATGTGGATACAATGACCCTCACTCCGATTCTCCCTCAAATGGTTGAGATTTTAGAGGTCAAGGAAGTCCATAGTGTTGGTTCAAAGCCGATCAAATTTTACTGTGCTTCTACCTCTACTGAGCTTGAAAAACATGTAAATTTGGATGTTGATTCTAATGAATTAATGGAATTGCCTTTTGGTTACTTCTCGCCTTGTGTTCAAAAGTTAATTCAACAAGGATACTTACCAAAACAAATGCCAAAAGGTAAATTTAAACTTTTTGAAAAACTATGGAATACTAAAATTTGAACTCCCAATTCAAAAGAAGGTCTCGAATTTGGTACAGTTGGACCAGTCGATGATTCTGAATTTTGCATGGCTGTTACAAGTGAGTCAGAAGAAGATTGTCTTGATATAGAGGATGAATCTGCTGATCAACCAATAGAAGATGCTCTGCCAGAATTTGAGGAAGAAGTTAAATCCACTGTCGATGAATTGAAAGAGATTAACCACGGGACTGAAAAACGACCCCGACCTACATTTATAAGTTCTCTACTTGATGACAAAGAATCTGCAGAACTGGTCAAACTATTAGCAGAATTAAATGATTCCTTCGCATGCAGCTACGATGAAATGCCAGGGCTGTCGACAGAGGTCGCAATCCATAAACTTGGGGTGGATAAGAATGTAACCTCAGTAAAACAAGCTCCCAGGAGAATGCGCCTTGAAATAGAACAACAAGTCATCGCCTAGGTAAAAAAGTTGATAGACGCCAACTTTGTTAAAGAGGAGCAGTACCCCACGTGGTTAGCCAATATTGTACCTATTAAAAAGAAAAATGGACAGATCCGTATTTGTGTCGACTTCAGAGATTTGAACAAGCCATGTCCAAAAGACGAGTTTCCACTACCTATACCAGAGATGATGGTGGACATTGCTTCGACACATGAGATTTTCTCCTTCATAGACGGATCGTCGGGATACAACAAAATTAAGATGGCTCCCGAGGATGCAGCGCTTACAACCTTCAAAATATCGATTGGAATTTTCTGCTACACAGTGATGTCGTTCGGCCTAAAGAACGCCGGAGCAACATATCAGTGTGCAATGACGAAGATTTTTGACGACCACATTCACAATCAAGTAGAATGCTACATGGATGATCTGGTCATCAAAAGTAAACAGAAAATAGACCATTTGTACGATTTAAGGATAGTGTTTGAACGGTTACAATGATATGACCTTAAAATGAATCCCTTAAAGTGCGCCTTTGGCGTCACCTCCGGGAAATTTCTAGGATTCGTTGTCCGTCATCGGGGAATCAAGATCGACCCGGATAAGATTAAAGCTATCTTGGAAATGCCTCCCCCTAAAACCTTGAAACAGTTACGTTTTTTCTAGGGGAAGTTGGCATATCTGAGACGCTTTATTTCTATTCTCTCAGGTAGGTGCCAGCCTTTCTCGGCATTGATTAAAACGAACACCAAATTTATTTAGGAAGAGAAATGCCAGCGGGCCTTTGAGGACGTTAAACAATATTTACTGTCACCTTCTGTCTTGGCAGCCCCTATCCTAGGGAAACCGTTGATACTTTATACTGCGGCTTTAGATGAATCTCTTGGATCCCTCTTAGCCCAAGTCAATGAGGAGGGCAAAGAAAATGCTACTTGAGTCGTCGTCTAATACCGACAGAGATAAGGTATCCACCTATTGAGAAGCATTGTCTGGCGTTAATTTTCACCGCCTAAAAGCTTAGACATTACATGCTTTCTCATAAGGTCACCCTAATTTCGAAAGTTAATCCATTATAATATTTGATCACCCGACCAACACTTTACGGACGTTTAGCAAGATGGTCAATGATCTTATTGCAATTTGATATAACTTTTGTGCCCCTCCGTGCTATCAAGGGATAGATTTTGGCAGACTTTCTTGCTACACCCCTACTGTCAGCTGGGTCTTCTCTCAACGACGAGTTACCAGACGAGCAAATATTACAAATGGATTTTTCTAGTGTGCAACGCTGGGAAATGTTCTTCGATGGTGCTTCGTCAGCCAGGAAATTTAAAGGATCAGTCACGGTTATACCAGGCAAGGTAGGGATCGGTTTGATCTTTAATACGCCAGATAAGGGTATGTTGAGGTTCTCATACCACCTGACAGAGTCGTGCACCAACAATGAAGAAGAATATGAAGCCTTAATCACCAGATTGGAATTGGCAATTTTAATGGATATAACAAACATTGCCATTTATGGTGACTCTCAACTTGTCAACCAGCAAGTCGCCAGACAATTCAAAATTCTAAAACCAAGACTAGCAGAATACCATCAATGCACAATGAAGCTCCTGGAGCAAATCCCTTACGTGACTTTCTATTGGATTCCTCGGGGAGATAATGCCCATGTCGACGCTCTAGCAAACCTCGCTAAGGAAATGGAGTGTCCGCCGGAGGATTCCATCGAAGTCACGGTGCAAGGAAGACGAGTCTTGTCTCGAAACGACTTAGAAACTCTACGTAAACTTAAAAAAGAAGAAACAATAAATAGAGTTGCAGACATCAATGAAAATTGGCGTAAGCCATTAATAAAATATTTGCATACTGGAAAGCTGCCAGAGGACAAGTCTGAGGCGCAACACATCACAAGAAGGGCCATGTCTTACACCATGGTGGGAAATGTTCTCTCCAGAAGATTGTTCGACCAAATGTGGCTACGGTGTTTGAGCAGAGCCGAGGCACAGAATATTGTCAAAAAGGTACATGCCGGATTGTGTGGTGCTCACCAGTCGGGACCAAAAATGAAAATGAAGATTAAAAAACTCAGATATTATTGGTCAGCAATGATGTCCAATTGCATGGATACAGCCAGAAGATGTCACCAATGCCAAGTGCATGGGGTGGTCTTAAACCAGCCTCCGAATGTGCTGCACCCAACTGTTGTCTCATGGTCATTCGAGTGTTGGGGCACATGCATAATAGGTCCGATAGACCCTCCATCTTCTAAAGGACATAGGTTTATACTTGCCGCTATAGATTACTTCTCCAAATGGCCAGAGGCAGTACCGTTACGTGAGGTTACGACACAAAACGTCCTTCAATTTTACAAAAGCCAAATTGTCTACCGTTTCGGAGTATCGCGAAGAATAATCCCTGACAATGGGACAGCTTTTAAAAGTTCAAAGATCAACAATTTTGTCAGAAGATATGGGATAGATTGGAGATACTCTACAATTTACTATGAAAGATCAACAATTTTGTCAGAAGACATGGGATAGATTGGAGATACTCTACAATTTACTATCCAAGAGCAAATGATCTGGTTGAGGCTTTCAAGAAGACACTAGTACAGATTTTGAAGAAAACACTGGATGAAAATAAAAGGTTTGGCATAACAAACTGTTAGAAGTCTTATGGGCCTACTGGATGACTTTCAGAACTCTTAGTCAGTGTACACCTTATATGCTCGTGTACGGGACCGAGGTCGTGCTACCGCTAGAAATCCATACGCCATCTCTCAGAGTCGTCCTTGCCAACCGACTCACAACAGAAGAAAGCGCAAAACTCAGACTTGAAGAACTGGAGAGTCTCGAGGGAAAACGATTGGAAGCACAGCAACATTTGGAGCACTACCAGGCAAAGATGGTACAAGCCGATGACAAATTGGTCCGCTCGACGACATTCAAAATTGGTGACCTCGTACTTGTGCTCTAAAGACCTATCCTTGCTCGCCGCAAAATAGGTGGAAAATTTGATCCAATTTGGGAGGGACCATTTGTCATTGAGAATGTCTATATAGAAGGAGCAAATCAGTTAGTGAACTTCCGGAGTGAAAGACCCATGTTACCAATAAATGGACGATACCTGAAAACCTATTACGTAGCCTAATGTCGCCTGCCTCTTCTTGCCTCTGCTTGCTTTGAAACTTTGAAACTTTGATTGTTTTAGGGTTATCTATGTGGCCATATGTCTATGGCCGAGTTCCCAAATTTTAAAATTAACCTCAATATAATGAAAATTTTGAGAAGATTTTTGAACTTCACACGTTCTCTTTTCTATTTTTAAATTTAAATACCCTATTAAATCAAACGAAACTCACACATAAAATGAGTAATCCTTTCCACCAAAACAAACTAAAATTTACTTTAATGAATACTCTGTTTTATTCTTGTTCATGCCAAGCTTCGGCTCACTGACGTTTTTTTTCTGTCGTCTGCAGAAAAAATGTCAAGACAGAGGCTGATCTTTGCCTTCCAGGATGGCTGGAACCTCGCACTGAATGAAGAGATGATGCCGCAAGGAGGTGTCATAGATTTCAACATGGATTTCAACCAGATTGATATGGACTACGAGGGACCTCTAATGGACGTTATCAGCAATAAAGAAAAGGAGGGACTGCTTTCACTTTTGAGGGTGACCACTCAAGACGATGTGTCACGCAAAGGTAAAAACGTGATAGCGGAACAAGATCTGATGGAGGGGCCCAGCCTTCTACCCTCCATGATAGCTACTCCAGTAAGGGGCCTGATAGCCGCCCATAGTTAGAAACTATCGAATACTCCGCTCCGCTTGACGCAACGCAGAAATGCAAGCCAAAAGAAACAGAGAGCCTTTCTGTGACAGGAATGCATGCGCCAGAGAGACGTGAGCAATTTTCGTACCCCCATTCCTGAGGGACATATATGATCCAGATCTGAGAGAAACTTCTGCTAGCTTTCCCACAACAAATGAGAAGTCAGGATTTGTGACAGAATTAGACGTGCCCCCGGTCCTAGATTTTTTGTGTAGGGGTTGCCCAACATGCAACGTTGAGGTACCAACCAGGACATCAGTCACGAGCTCATTTGTAGAATGCCCGGACTACAACGTTCTGCATCTACAGCGTGTCATAACATTAGAAGAATACACTTCAAGCACCAACCAGTCTCAGACTCCAGATTTCATGAGAAATGAATCGTATGTCCCACTAGGGACGGATTAGCGCGCACCATGGAGCCCAGGATCATACATCCCACTTGAGGCTGAGTCTCAAATTCCCGATTGACCAACACCAGTTTGGGTTCCCGCCGAGGCCCGGAGGAAGGAACACCCACGACAGCTGTCGACTCCTGGTATGGTAGAATACTACAAGATAAGCAAAGTAAATAAAAGAGAATTCGAGGGAAAGTTTAGCGAAAGTTTATCAACATATTGGAGGGCCTGGAGTTATATACCAGGGTTTTCTCTAAAACTGATGAAAGAAGCATTCTGGATTGCATCTTTGATTTAAGAGATAGAGGTCGAACGGGCCTCCTCATGGAGAGAACATAGTCCGAGCCGAAGAAATGGATGTGGGGAAAGGGAATAATCACCATCCAATGCGGCTATTGCTACAATTTCATGAACGATAGACAGGGAAATCCGCCTGGGATCCTCAGATACGACCAAGTGGATCCGTTAGCACCAATGATAAAATGAATGATCAAGAGAATGGTCAAGTGGAATATTCTACCCGCTACTTGCATTCCTAACAATTTCATCATCAATATTTATGAGGAAGGTGACTGCATTCCCCCACACATCGATCATCATGATTTTGTGAGGCCTTTCTGCAAGGTCTCTTTCATGAGTAAGAGCAATATTCTGTTTGGAAAAGAAATCAATATAGTCGTCCCTGGTAGAATTCAGAGGGCTGTGGAGATTCCTCTTCCAGTTGGTTCAGTACTTGTTCTCAAAGGCAACGGTGCAGACGTTGTCAAGCACTACATTCCAGGAGTACGACACCGTAGGGTGTCTCTAACCTTCCGCAGAATGGACGAAAGAAAAATACCATATGGATTCCAGCAGGACCCGGAATTGGAGGAGTTGTTTCCTTACGAGCTATGAGAAGGTTGTACCTCTAGGTACATGCAAAGGGAACTCTTATCCTGGAGAATGACTTAGAAGGTTTGCTTGATCAAGAGCTCAACATACCAGGCACAAAGAGTTTACTTGCTTTCTTTTAACAGCATGACATGTATCTGATGTAATCAGTCTATGATATACTCATATCATGAGAAGATTCTCAATATATTTCAGCATGGATTACATGATGTACCTTTTGAGGCATTAGCCTATGTTTGATCTGTAGCATCTTTATTGAAGCAGATTCATGGAAATTTCTCTCAAATTGTGCCTTTTTGTCAGTTACTTTTTTGTGCGATGGATGAAAGCTGTGAACCATGCGATGGTTCAGAATTTTAATGAACAAAGAACGAAACAACAAATCTTCAACAACGAACAAAACAAAAATGAAAGATAATCATAAACTAGTGAATTACAAAACAAATTTCTTTTTAAAATCAACCTATTAAAATTAAAACATTAAAAATGCATTTTGAAAAATTAAATTGTGATAAAACAACAAGAAAATAAAACAAACATGTTCAGTAGATTCTTCAATTTTCGGAATTTCCTACTCTTTGTGCGCGCAACACAACCATCATTATCTACATTAACTCTCTGCACATCCTTGCCAAATTTCACATTCAGCACAAAACTCCATAAAGCTCTACAAATCTTCTTCAAAATGAACCTCTTCACATGACACACTTCTGCAAATTCAATGTTATAAGCTTTGTAAATTTCAATTTTCACATCTTTGAATTGATACTTACATTTCAATTCTCTCATCTTTGAATTAATACCTATATTTCAATTCTCATTTCTGAATCAGTCCTACATTTCTAATTCATTACATTCGAGGTCGGTCCTTACATTCCGACACTTTCTTTGGAGAATTGACCTGCCTTTCAATTCTCATTTCAGAATCAGTCCCACATTTCTGATTAATTACATTCGATGTCGGTCCTTACATTCTGACACCCTCTTTTGAGAATTGACCTATATTTTAGTTCTCATTTCCAAATTAGTCCTACATTTCCAATTCATCACATTCGAGGCCCTACATTTCAATTCTCATTTCCAAATCAGTCCTAAATTTCTGATTCTTTACATTTGAGATCTACATTTCAATTCTCATTTTCGAATCAGTCCTACATTTCTGATTCTTTACATTTGAGGTCACCTACATTTCAATTCTCATTTCTGAATCAGTCCTACATTTCTGATTCATTGCATTCGAGGTTGACATTTCCAAATCAGTCCTACATTTCTGATTCATTACATTTGAGGTCGGTCCTTACATTTCGACGCTTTCTTTTGAGAATTGACCTACATTTCAATTCTCATTTCTGAATCAGTCCTACATTTCTGAATCATTACAGTTCTGGTCGGTCCTTACATTCTGATAATTTCCGAATCAATCCTACATTTCATTCTCATTTCCGAATCAGTCCTACATTTCTGATTCATTACATTCGAGGTCGGTCCTTACATTCTTTCTCATTTCCAAATCAGTCCTACATTTCTGATTCATTACATTTGAGGTCGGTCCTTACATTCCGACGCTTTCCTTTGAGAATTGACCAGCATTTCAATTCTCATTTCTGAATCAGTCGTACATTTATGATTCATTACATTCGAGGTCAGTCCTTACATTCTGACACCCTCTTTTGAGAGTTGACCTATATTTCAATTCTCATTTCTGAATCAGTCCTACATTTCTGATTCATTACAATCAAGGTCAGTCCTTACATTCTAACACCCTCTTTTAAGAGTTGACCTATATTTCAATTCTCGTTTCTGAATTAGTGCTACATTTCTGATTCATTACATTCGAGGTCAGTCCTTACATTCCGACACCCTCTTTTGAGAGTTGACCTACATTTTAATTCTCATTTCTGAATCAGTCCTACATTTTTGATTAATTACATTCGAGGTCAGTCCTTACATTCCGACACTTTCTTTTGAGAATTGACCAACGTTTCAATTCTCATTTTCGAATCAGTCCTACATTTCTGATTCATTACATTCAAGGTTGGTCCTTACATTCCGACACCCTCTTTTGAGAATTGACCTATATTTCAAATCTCATTTCTATATCAGTCCTACATTTCTGATTCATTACATTCAAGGTCGGTCCTTACATTCCGACACTTTCTTTTGAGAATTGACCTACATTTCAATTCTCATTTCCGAATCAGTCCTACATTTCTGATTCATTACATTCGAGGTTGGTCCTTACATTTGGACACTTCCTTTTGAGAATTGACCTATATTTTAATTCTCATTTCCGAATCAGTCCTATGTTTCTGATTCATTACATTCGAGGTCGGCCCTTACATTCCAATACTTTCTTTTGAGAATTGACCTATATTTCAATTCTCATTTCCGAATCAGTCCTACATTTCTAATTCATTACAGGTCGATCCTTACATTCCGACACTTTCTTTTGAGAATTGACCTACATTTTAATTTTCATTTCTGAATCTGTCCTACATTTCTGATTCATTACATTCGAGGTCGGTCCTTACATTCTGACGCCCTCTTTTGAGATTTGACATATATTTCAATTCTCATTTCTGAATCAGTCCTACATTTCTGATTCATTACATTCGAGGTCGGTCCTTACACTCTGACACTCTCTCTCTCCCTCTCTCTCTCTCTCTCTCTCTCTCTCTCTCTCTTTTTGAATTGATATCTGAATTTCAATTACCACCTTGGGGTCATCACTTACATTATGACTCCCATCTTTTGGAAATCTTTGCAATTTCATAACTCAAAGTCCACTCTCCAATTCCCAGCGAGAGTCCCTACTTCTCGACTTGATTAAGCACGCACCTGCTAATTCCCCGACATAACCAAATCACACACACAACTCTACACATACTTCCGAGTCTGTTGACTTAGGAGTTTGTATTGGTTTTTGCTGATCTTGTTGGCCAACGCCAATATGCGTGGTGTGCTTGCCCAGCACACCACACCTATTGGGGGAAGATGTGTTGACCTCAATTTTGGTTGAGGTTTAGTTTTTTCCCTTTTAGTAGCCTAAGGTCTAGCCACAGGATTTTCCTGGTTATTATTCTTAGAAAACTAGATGTGGAACCCTCACCATTAGAAATTCCAAACTCTTGTTCACTCAGCTTGAAGTTCCATATATTGCTCTCAACCTCTAAATACTTGGTAGGTGAAACTCGAGATGAGTCACCCTTAGGATTGCTGGACCTTAGGGTTGACCTTGGGTATTGGTCTGGAGCTAAGGCACTCACTACACTTATCTGCACCCACAATCACTCACAACCGTGAACTCAAATTTCTAGCCTAGATCCCTTGATCTTTTGGGATACTCATGTAGATGGTCCCAAAGCATACTAGCCCTGAGGTGGTAATTGAAATTGGACCCAAAATGGGGTTTCCATTGTTCCATGGCTTATTGGTGATGGTTGGTACCTCAACTCTTCCAAAATACCCATCTTGGCCTATTACCCATAAAACACCCCCAAATTACCAAAATACCCCTCCATAACTCAAAATCCCAAAAATTCTCAAAAAATTCCAATAAATCCCAAATATTCCTAATTATATTTCTCTAAACTACTACATGATCCAATTTGGCTAATTTGACAATCTTTAAGCAAAATCCCCAAATTACCCTTTAAAGACTCAAATTTCCTCAAATCCAACTCAAATGTCCAACAATTTCATCTCAATTGACCACAATTCCAATCCTAAACTCAAATTCACTTTTATATGACCAAACTAAACCAAATCCAAGCTTAATTAGTCTATTATTTGAGCCCAATTTTGATTTGGGTCAAAACCCAAATTTTGACCATATGACCTAATCTCACCGAATTGAACCCATTGCCTAGTCAATTGGCTTCAATTAATGTTGAAAAATATTTATAACATTCTTATACATAAAAATCAACCATCAATTGACCTTGGTGAAGCCTCAAATCCATTTTATTTTGGCCTAAACCCAAAATTCTCAAATTTAGCACCAAATTAGCTAAGTCCCCAAATTTTACCCAATTGATTGCCTTAACCTCAAAATTGGCATCCAATTCATGTTGTAAACTCTTCATGAGGTCCCTATTGACCATTTACAATAATCAATTTGGACTTAGCCCAAGGCTAACCTAAGCTAGACCCAAGCCTAGCCCAACATGACCAAATTGATTAAAGTTCAAAATTCCCTAAAATTGACCCTTCAATTGAACTCAAAAGCACGCCAATCCTTCACCAAAGTTGTTCCTCATGATCATCTACACCAAAAGAAAAAATCAATTGGGGCAATTGACATGGATATCCTAGTCCAAACCCAAGTTTTGGTCATTTGCACCAACTTGGACCCATGCACTAAATGTGACCTAACCACTCTAGAGCCACAAAATTAACTCCATCACAGCCATTAGTTGGACTTAGTGACCAGTCCAAACACCATGAAATCACCTAAATCATGCCATGGACCAAAGGTCCCCCAAAATTAATGGATCTTATTTCCAAAAATGCACATGCTTAAGATATCTTTGTCAAATCAAAGCACATTTGCATTAAATTGTTGTGATGGATTCCCCTGGGTTCCCTGAGCTCCTAGCCACCTCCCTTTGGCCAGCCATCCGACTAGTGGTCGGAAAAGCCCAAAACTGAGAGCCACTCGCATGGAATGTCACCCAAATCAAACCTAGAGGCCAGCTCATCCGAATCAAATTGAAGAGCTCCTCTGTCACCTAAGCACCACAATGCACCCAAACTTATGCCTTGAGAGCCACCCCATGGCCATTTTTATTTAAAATCACCCCTAAGCACCACAATGCACCCAAACATTTGCCCTGAGAGCCACCCCATGACCATTTTTATAAGAACTCACCTCCACGGCCATGGGAGGTAAGCACCACAATGCACCCAAACTTACTGAGAGCCACCCCATGACCATTTTTATAAAAACTCACCTCCCATGGCCATGGGAGGTGTGCTAAAAATTTCTTCCCCATGGCCATTTTTATAAAAAATCACCTCCCACGGCCATGGGAGGTGTGCTGAAATTTTCTTAGAGGGGCCTCTCCAAACTTCAGTATAAAAACTCACCTCCCACAGCCATGGGAGGTGTGCTGAAATTTTCTCAGAGAGGCCTCTCCAAACTTCACAAAGAGCTTCCGCCATGGGAAGTGTGCTGAAAATTTCTCAGAGAGGCCTCTCCAAACTTCACACAGAGCTTCCCAGCATTCCAACCATTTTCCCTCACCCATTCCCATTGCTGGAGCTCAATTTTGAGCTTGAAACCATGTCAGAAACCAGGATAGAACCCAACACACCTCCACACTCCACCAAACTTCAATTTCTTGTGCCTACACCTTCACAACAGCAAGAGAAGAAAAAGCCCCATCAAATTACTCTCTGAAATAGCCTCCACCATAGCTCTAGACCAACACCTGAAATTGAGCTTCGTCGAATTCATACGTAGGCCTTACACCGAGACCATGGACTCAATCCTCAGCCTCCTTGGACCCCAACAAACGTGTCGAGCACCTCTGATTGAAGCCTCCCTTCTTAAAGTTAGCCTCCTTGGACCCCAATGAACGTGCCGAGCACCTCTGATCGAAGCTTCCCTTCTCAGAGCAAAGTATAAAACTTCTCCTCCTCCCGAGCTTATTTTGATTCTCCATTTACTTAGGCTTGATTTCATGGTAATTTAATCATATGGATGTATTCGTCTCACTTAGACGAGTCCATAGGATCAAACCCGAAGTGATTTGGTTGAGTCTAGGCTGAAATCTTAAGGTTTTAGTGTGGACGGGCACGGGATCATTCTATCGGGGACGATGATGGGGAGTCGTTCGATCAAGCGTGTATCAAATGGACGGGGGAGATCGAGTCGGTCAGCGCTTTGGGACATAAACAGTGGGCCGAGTCAGCAAGCTACCTGGACGGCGGCGTCCAACTAGAGCGCGCCATGCATGCCTTTGGATCTGCCTAGGATCTAGTCAGCAGGCACGGTTTAAATAGATAAATAGGGCTTTTCTTATTTATTTCAATACCCTTAAATTATAAAATTCATAACTTTGTGTAAAAAAATCACAAAAATAAAATAAAAATACCCTCTTGCTTAGTGAACAGAGGAGAACAATGTGGAATGAATTTCAAGTCCATTTGATGCATATTTTATTTTTAATTAATTAAGCACTGTTTGGGATCATTTGATTCTCCATGCATATTGACACGTCACCTTGGCTTGAAATTTTGGCATGTTGTAGCCTCTGTAAGGGAAAACATCCTCTGATTTTTCCAAAGTCAGAGGAGGTTCCTATATAGAGATCCATATTTTTCAAGATCTTCCACATTATTCCTTTAAAATCCACCATGATATTGATTAGAGAAAATTTTGGAAGGTCCACCATGACTAGAGAAACCTTTGAAAATAATTTTATGGGTCAAGCCATTTAAAATATCCTTAAATTTTACAAATACTAAATCACTAAAATAATTAATTTTGGAAAATATAAACATTTAAATTACTTGATTTTGATCTCCACTATGATTTACAATCCAGAGGACTCATCATAAAAATTTCAAAATATTTTGGGTTCATTTGATAACTTTAGTTGATTTTTAAAGATAAATACCACTTTTGACACTTAAATAATTTTAAAAATAAAAATAAAACTCAAAAGATTATGAAACTTTGTTTTTTGAGTTCTCTGTGATCAGGGATAGTTTCTAAAAATAAAATGATATTTAAAATAAAAACTTGATTTTTAGACTATTTTAAATATTTAAATAATTAAAAATTCATAAAAATCACAAAAATAACAAAGCTCATGGAAATGTTCTAAATTGTTTCCTAATCACTTTAGAACAATTAGAATATTTTTCCTGATTTTTTAAATAAATTTGATTTCAAAGCTTAAAAATAATCTTTAAAGGCTAAAAATGAGTTTTTCACTAAAATAATTCCAGTAAATCAAAGAAAAATAAAAAAAAATATAAAGTTTGGTCCTCAGGGTTCTCTGACCTTAGAGAGATTTTTCAAAAATACAAAACTTAATTTTCACCGCCTAAAAAATTATATTTTTCTTAAATAACCCAGAAATTAACATAATTCTAATAAATGTTAGAGAATTCAAAAAATTATGAAATTTGATCCAAAGGCTTATCTAGTCTAGGTCTACCTCCAATAAAAATTTCAAAGGATTACAATTTACCTTGGTCAAGTAAGGAATTTTCTCTTAAAAATCCTATTTTTGCATGAAAATAATTACATAAATTAAATTAATTTTTGAAAAATCACATTTTCTCCTATGATGTCTCAATTGNAATTTTAAAAATAAAAATAAAACTCAAAAGATTATGAAACTTTGTTTTTTGAGTTCTCTGTGATCAGGGATAGNAGGGAGGCATGAACCTGCTTCCCCCTCCTAACTTGTTGGATACCTCAGAGGCCTATTAAACTTAATATTCTTGGCTCAATGAAATTATCCTTAATTAAACTTTTAAGGACTCACCAAGATAGGGACAAGGAATTACCAAAATTTTACCTTTCCTGCTCTTCATAAACTGCCTTAACATGCATTTTAAGTTTCGGGTGGTGGACCGAGAAGACTCGCCAGGTACCCTTTTACAGA
>JXCR01145401.1:444932-468218 GCA_002079205.1 Phalaenopsis hybrid cultivar | reverse complement strand
ATATATATAAACAAGTTTACAAAATAAAGAAAGGAAAGAACACAACTTATCTAACACTCCTTCTCAAGCAAATCCCTTGAAGTTCCTGTTAAGCACTTTCTCTCTTTACAATTACACTAAATGCTCTCGTACAAATGTAATGAAGAAGAAATCTCTCACCTTCCC
The DNA here is from genome assembly GCA_002079205.1 of Phalaenopsis hybrid cultivar. Classification (NCBI taxonomy): domain Eukaryota; kingdom Viridiplantae; phylum Streptophyta; class Magnoliopsida; order Asparagales; family Orchidaceae; genus Phalaenopsis; species Phalaenopsis hybrid cultivar. Next base: position 468,053 of record JXCR01145401.1, on the reverse strand, counting down.
TCTCCTCTTACAACTCTTAGAAGAAAATCCTCTCTTCTTACACAACTCTCTCACACCGCCCTTAGACTTCTCCTCCCAAAAACTCTCTCAAGACTCCCTAGACTCTCCTCTTAATTTGGGTGTCAGCATTCCTTTCAAAAAAAGTTCAAAATTCCCTGCTTTTTCCCAAAAGGCACACCTCTTAACATCAAGAGACCTTTCCCTTCATCCAAGAGACATATCTCTTCATTTAAGAGCATTTTCAAGTGTCTAGATGCATTGAATCACTCCATGGGATGTTTGAATTGATTAGAGTCTTCTAGAACCCCTAAAAAATAGTTAATAACTGTGTTACTCCATCTTAATTTGTCTCTAGAGCCTATGGCGCCAGTGTATTGAATTTTGATGTTGTTCTCTAGATTTTGGTGGCTCTGTTGACAATTCTAGAGCCTTTGGCACAACTTCTCTGTAAAATGGTGCCTCTGGCACTAGTTTCTAGCACCACTAGCTCCAACTGTATGTATAATGGCACCTCTAGTGCCAGAATGCTGAAAAGCTTCAGTTGACTCCAAATTTCCTTCTTTTTTGCTTATTTTTGCTCCAAATGCCTAAAATCAATATACCTACAATAAAAGATGAAAAAACCCTTCTTTAAAGTGCAATATCACTAAACTTAAGCATAATATGTATATATAAAATGCTCATTTTTGTAGGTGTTTCAATGAACGACTCAGGTCACATTGGATGGGGGTAGTGGTTCATAAACAGTGGGATGTGTGGCAGCTGATGCAGATAGTGGCTTTGAATCTGAGCATCTTGCATGGAAAGTTTGAAGTTGCTGAAGATTTTGTGGTCGCCGCTTGGATAAGTAGGAAAATTGGGCTTTTGATTTAAGATAATTCAGGAACTCTGAAAAATCCTAACTTGGTGCAGAAAAATCATAAAAAAAAATTAAAATTCTTTGCGCTCAATGAACAGAGCACAATATTATTAAATAAATATTAAAATTTTTTTGTTAATTAAATTATTTTTTAATTGATTAAATACTCCAGAGCAAATTTTAATCATAAATAATTAAATATTGATCACCATGACATGAAATTTAGAGGACTTGATCTTCATGTGCTTCGGAGTATTCTCTGATGTTTCCAAAGTCAGATGACACCCCTGAGATTTAAAGCCCAAATTTTCCATGTTAAGTAGCTTTATTTTAACTAAATAACTCAAAAAATTTAAAATATAAATCATAAAAATATGGGATAAGTTTCATTTTCATCTTAAGTAGCTTTGGTAGTTTCATTGTGGTTAGAGGACCTCAGGAAAAAAATGAAATGAGTTTAAATAATTAAGTGTGTTATCTTAAGTAATTAAGTCATTAAAACCAATAAAAAATTAAGAAAATAAAATGTAATTGAAAAAAAACATAAAATTATTTCCACATTGAAGATAATAAACATATAAAGTCTCTATAAAACTTTAAAGTCCATTTGATTTGTCTAAGGCATCAAAGTCTATTTTTCAAAATAAGTGAGATTTTTGAACTAAAATAATTATAATAAATAAAATAAAATTCATAAAATTATGAAAAGTGGTTTAGAGTGATCCTTGAGACCAGGGGCACTCAAGAAAAAAAAACAAATGTTAAAATAAAAAGTCCATTTTTGGGCCATTTTTAATTTAAAAATAATTAAAAATAGTTAAAAATCACAAAAAAACAAAAATGCACTAAAATGTCACAAATTGTTCCCAGATTTCTTACGACCACTCAAATTATTTTTACTAATTCTCTTAATATAGTTATGTATTTCTAAATGCCAAAAATGTATTTTCTTTAATTTTATAATAAAATAATTATAATAAATAAAATAAAAATCAGAAAAATGTAAAATTTGTTTCTCTAAGTTCTCTGAACTCGGAAGAACTAAAGAAAAATATTAAAAGTAGAACTGTTAAGTTTAAATTATATTTTCTATTAAATTAACCACCAAAATAAGCAAATAATTATAATAAATAGAATTAAACTCAAACAACTATGAAATTTGGTCCAAGTAGTTCTCTGACATAAGTGAACTTCCAATAATTTTTCTCAAGACAACTTTACTTTGATTAACTAAATGAGTTAACATTGAAATTCCCTATTCTCGAGTTAAATTAATTCAAAAATATCAAATAAAAATTAAAAAAAATTAATTTGTTCTCTGATATTTTAATTGACCCATGAGTGGGGTGGGGTACTCATACACCAAAATAATATGTTGTTTTAAGTGCACATTTTATTCTTTTTTTTATATTGCACTTTAAAGATAGGTATTTTCATGTTTTTATTATAGGTATATCAATTCTAGGTATTTGGAGCAAAAGTAAAAAAGACTAAATTTGGAGCCAAAATAATAAATTTTTAGAATTCTTACGCATAATGTGCCAGATTGGTGCTACAAGCGCCATTTTACAGAAAGTTGGAGCCTTATGTGTCAAATTAGCGCCATAAGTGTCGTTTTACAGAGAACTGGCGTTTGATACATCAGATTGGCGCCAGAAGTGTCATTTGATAGAGATCTGGCGCCAGATTTGGCGCCTAAAGTGCCAAAACCTAGAACAGCGTGGTCTTAAGCAAGTTGGCGCCTAATGCGCCAGAACCAGCACCAAGTGCGCTAGAGAAAACTTGTTACAGATTTAGGTGGTTTGAGATGAATTTTGCGCGAATTTCTAAAGGGTCACTAATTCTAAACACCTCAAAGAGTGATTCAATGCATCTAGACACTTTGGAAGGTTCTTTTATGAAGAGATATGTCTCTTGGATTAATGAGCACGTATTTTGAAATCAAAATGGTTGACTTTTGGATAGAATTTTGAAGGGAATTTTAAATTTTTTTTTTGAGGGAGGCAGTCTTTAATAAAAGAGAGGTTTTGGAGAGTGTGTAAGTGTGGCGTGTAAGGGGCGACAAGAGAGTTTAAGAGAGAGAGAAAAAGTCAGGGGCTTGGAGATTTCCTTTAAGGATTGTAAGAAGAGAGGAAACATGAGAGATCTCTTCTTCATTACACTTATAAGAGAGAATTGACAGTGATTGTAAAGAGAGAAACGCTTGAAGATAACTTCTAGGGATTTTCTTGGGAAGGATTGTATGATAAGTTATGTCTTTTATTTCTTTTATATGGTAAACTTATTTTTATACATGAAATCCATGTTTTGTTATATCCTTCTCATGAATTCTGAGTAGTATTCTTTATCCTTCTCTCTATTTTGAGATAGGATTTTGTGAAGAATTGATTTTTTTTATACAGTTTTAAAAGTCAATAATTTTTGATGATTTGAAATCCGATCTTCATTTACTTTTCAATCTAACCAATTGAAATGTTAAAATGCTTTGAGAAACATATCTTCTAAAAGGGCTATGATTTCTATAACATAGGGAGAATCACATTTGATTTCATGGGAGAGAATTTCATCCATGGAGTTGAGTGTAAATAAATAGGGAAATATACTTTATTGGATAAAAAATTGAAGATTTTAAGGAGACAGTTTAAAATCTCCATTTTGGTCCAGTTGATTGGAAACTGAAGCAAGATTGTTAGCCCTCAGGTGAGGGGGTAGTGGGAACTCTAGAGTGACAATCGGTATCCTCCCAGCCTAACCACAAAATTAGAGACCAAACTCTGGATTAGTCAATGTCCTTTATGCACTTGAAAGAGGGTAAGGAATAAGATTGCTCTTATTTGGCACAGAACAATATATATATATATATATCAAACGTTTTTAATTTCTTCATAATCCATATACTTATTATAAAGGGCATAAATGTTTTCTTAAATTTGAACCCTTCGTCACAAAAATTTTGTTTAGTTTTCATAAATTTTGCTTTTGAAAGTTTAACAATTAGTTTAGTTAATTTTGTCTTTTTACAGCATTTTATTTAGCATTCACTTTATTACTTTATATTTGAATTTAACACTTCACTTTTGTAGTTTAAAATTGTAGTTTACATTTTTATCTTAAGAATTCAAAATATAACTTAAATTTAGCACCTTTGCATTTTATTAAGTTATATTTTCATCTTAAAGTATATTTTAATCTTAAAATTGTAGTTTACATTTTAATCAATTGGATTATTCATATTTAGGAATCAAGTATTGTGTAAATGAATTTTTGGATAAGATTGGAAGACATTAAAATTATTAAAATTATGTTGAATTAAATAAATTTGAGTCCAGAGGCCTTAGGTTTTTTATGATTAAATTTTAAAAAAAAATTATAAATTGAGCACTGACACTTACATGAGAGCATGACACCTAAGGGCCAAATCCGACGCCTAGAGTCCTAACTAGCTGAACTGCTAGTTCAAACCTTAAAATTGCAAAATGTGCCGGTTCAACGACATTTTTTGTGATCGACTCCTTCTTCATTCAAACACACACCAAAACTTTCCTAGGGCTTCTCTTACTTTGCGATTCTTGGTGATTTAAGGCCTAAACACATTAGATTTCTTCTTCTTCGTGTAAGATCTACAATTTGCCAAGGGAATTTTTTCTTTCACCATGGATTTCTTCTACATTGTGAAAATGCCAAAAATTTTTAAAAATATTGAGAAATTAGTAAAAATCCATGGTGGAAAGCTTGTTAGGTTGGAAAATGCTTGTAAGAGTCTTTAGAACTTATATTTGTAATTTATTTGGATTTTTATTAAATTTGAAATGGCTCTTTAGACAAAGAGAAAAAGGTGAAGGAAGTCTTTGATTAAAAAAAATTTGCAAATCTAAAAGCACAAGATCATTGCAACATGTTTCTTTTATCGAAGAAGTTTATAGCAGAAAGAAACTTTTTTAGACCTAATGATGCATTAGAAAATCTGATTATAGAACGTCACTGGGAAATTTTCTGCTACTTTACTATCATAGCAGCTATCTCTATTATTCAAGAGTTTTGTGCAAATCTTCCAGATGCGTCTAACGTTGAAGTATTTGTTGGGGAGTAGAGAGTAGAGCTTACCCCTAAATGGATCAACGCCTTATACTAGTTGCTTGTTATATCTAATTATTACTACTCATCATTCAAGCTTACTAAGGAGCAGTTGGATGAGATTATTGAGATTCTGACTGATGGGCATGGAGCTCGGAAAATAAAGAACAACCACAAGGTAAACTTTTCTTCTTCTAAACTCAATGCCTCATCTGGGGCATGACACTATTTTATCTCTGCTCTCCTTTTTCCTACAAACCATTTGAGTGAAGTGACTCGAGAGAGAGCCACTTTGAACTATTGCATTGAAATGATGAAAGCTATTTATATTGAGTCTCTCATCTACAATTCCATCATCAGTTCTTCTGGGGGAGGTTGTACTGTAGATTTGGAATACCCTTCTTTCATTTTTACTATATGTAAACAACCTAGAGTTAGTTTTGAAGCTTGAGAGGAGTTATTATAGCCATTGAAGCCTATCGTTAAGGCTAATGTGGATTTATATTGAAAGCGTCCTACGCCTTTTGCTATTTGGAAGAGGTCGATCTGCAAATATTTTTTCTACCTCTACTTCTACACCTTCTACCTCTACTTCTACACCTTCTACCTCTTGTACTGCTGCTCCACCTTTTGCTATTTGGAAAGAATTTTGTGATCACTTTTAGGAGCATCAAAACAATATTACTTTCGTGCAAGGTCAACTTCAAGAGAATGAAGATCACTAGGAACATTTGGAACGATAACTGAAAAAAAAAAGTGATTATGAGGTTAGCTTCAATACTTCCTTAGTGAGCTTTTTGAGAGAAGGTCAAAGTGTGGAGTTTCTTTTGTATCCTTATTATCCTATGTTTGAATGCTAAAAGTCTGTTGATGAAGAAGAAGATGACGAGAATGATGATGATCAGGAAGATAATGATGATGATTAGGAGGGGTAGTTATTATTTGTCTAGATGTGTTTACTTTCCCTATTTGTTGCTAAATTTTTATTATTTTATTATGTTGGACATTGTGTTATTTATACTTACTATAGATGTGGATTATAGACTCTTTAGTTTACTACACTACTATTTATTTTTCACTCGAGATCATGTATAATATTTTATGTGTGTTAGATTAGTTCTTTTACTTTGAAATTTTCATCTTATACATGTTAATTTTAGATTTACTACTACTAAGCACCTGTTCTTACTACCTGCACCTGAACTATTTTTATGTTTAGAACCCTATCATAGATATTAATTATGTCAAATTTTTCTCTCTTCATATTTATTTTTTACTAAAATGTTTAAAACTGTTTAAGAACTAATGTTTGGGGGACGGAGAAAAACTCTTACTAAACTAGGCTTTATATGTCCTCAGTAGACTATATTTAAAAATTGTTTTGAAATAATCTATAGTATGTGGTTTTATCTTTAAAGAACTATATTTTTTATTCTATGAATGTTATAGTAGTCTTAAGTTAAAATTTTTAATAATAAGGAGTAGTTTTGGAGTTAAGGTATTTGGTATAAAAAATTGGGATATGCTTTTACAATTTATAATAGAATAAATTAAACATTTGGAAACACTAAGAATCTTAGATTTACACTTTTAAAAGAATTGAGACTCTATGAAAATCTTACCTAAACTAATACACATTATAAAGTAAGGAATTGTGATAAGTTTATAAATTTAGGAGGAGAATAGTGAAGTTGAAAATCATTAAAGGCTATTCAGATATAATAATCCTCACATAAAAAAGTAAGGATTAAAAAGATCCTAAAAGAAAAACTTGAGGAGATGTCTAATGAAGAAATGGCTTCATTTGAATCATCTTAAGAGAAGAAAGATAACTACAATTTTGAGCTTGCAATAAATTCTAAAAAAATTAGTCAAATATTTACTATTGGACTTCGCATATAATTCTATCTTTTAATTATTTCATGATTCCTAACTTTGATAAGTTGTAATTATTTTTGAAATAAATAGAAAATCAGAATTCCTAACTTGTTTGTTGGAAATTCCTATACCCTAGTTCTAACCTGAATTATTAAAAATTTTTCTAATAGTTACATGATCACATTTGTGGAGAAAAACTATAAAAATCTTTAATGAAACCCTCTATCATAAGTTAAAGCATATGTTTTATAAAATAGGAGACTTACTTGAGGACAAGTATCAATAAAGTTTGGAGGATTTTGAAATGCCTGATAATGTGTTAATTCCTTATCAACTTTTTATGCTCAATTTTAATGATATTGCACTTTAAAGAAATTTTAGAGAAAAAAGATCCAAAATTGGGTCAATTTGAGCAAAGAAGCACAAAGTGAACTATCGCATAGGCATCAGTTTTTGGCGCCTAGGCAACATACCCTGTATGGGGAAAAAGAGAGTCTGATGCCATGACACCAAAATCTAACACTTAGGCGCTAGATAGTTATACAGGCTTCTAGAAGGCTGGCTCCTAGGCACCAAATTCTAGAATCAGTTTTCTTCTATATACATTGAGTTTGGACAGATTTTAAAGGGGCATTTAAAGTGACTCTTGTAGATTTAAATATTTATTTAAAAGGGGACAGAGAATAGAGAATAGGTGAGAAGTTTGTCGGTCGCCAAATTAGAAATTGTTGGCCGCCGGACGGATATCCCGACGCTAGGTTTTGAAAGCCATTTAATTTAATTTATATATATATATATGAATTGGGAAAAAAAATAACTTTTTAATTTTTTTGAAAATAAAATTTTGAACAGATGTCATATAAACAACAATTTAAATGATCGAGCTTAACACCGCAAGCAATATACCTAACACTACTTACTAATGAGGCTCAATTAAATAAACTAAAGATTTTTTAACATTCGTCTGGTCTGTGAATCTTTATGTTGACCAAGAAATTCCTCTATCTAATACAAACAATTAGATAAGGTTTATATTACCTGGGTTCTTAGAGCTCCCTATAGAGGTAAGCCCTTATAGTCAATTACATCATAAATGACCAAAGTCACTTAAAAAAACTCTTGATTTAGATCAGAAAATATTATCTCCAAGAATTTTAAAGGATAGGACTTTTCAAGGATCAGAGAAAGAAGTGTGAAATAAGACAGGCTCAAATTTAGAACATTTATTATGAATACAAGGGAGGAAGAACTAGAAGATGCAATAAATTTTGAGGAGAACCTCGGTGTCTTCCCAAGCTATCCTATGGTTTGGCTTTGATTTCAGACCCATAAAATTATTTAATGTTATATCTTGCCAATTTTATTAGTTGGGGCGTACATTTGCATGACACGGTCATACAAATAGCTGGAAGATGTGAGAATTTAGAACATTACGTATGATAACCTCGGAATCCTAAAATTAGTTAGGGCTTAAATTGTATGGTAGAGCTATAAAAAGACCTAAAGATGATTTGAGGATTTATGTCCCACTAGGTAGACAACCTCAAAGTCGTAAGAGTATTTATTTAATTCTAAAGAAAGATGTCCTGTTGTAGGTCCTCATGTTGTTGTAGATCGTTGTTGTAGAAGGCTTCCCATAGAATCAGCTCTAAGCTCCACGATGGAGTAGCAGTCCTAAAGTTTAAGGTCTACAAGGTTCAAATGACAAGTTTAAGTTTAATCATGGGGGGGTGTTAAAGTTGATTAGAGCGACACCAGTTAGGATCCCACGGTTCCCTCATTCCGGTATCACTATTTTCTTTTGAATTTACCTAGCTTAAAAAAGTTGTTACACTTATTTAAATTGGGAAGTTCTCGTTAGCAACCGTGGGTTACCTCCTCCGAGGGACTCCCCTAAATTCAAAAACATGTTTTGAGTTTAGTGCATTTCAAAGGATTTATGGTTACCTTTGAAACAATTTGTTTTGGATTTTTTAAAATGTTGATTAATTTTTTAAAATAGTTTTGATTTTTGCAAGTAAAGTAAGGTGCACAACCAAACAGTTACAATATTTTGTAGCAAAAGTAGATTGTACAAAGTTAAATGACAAAAACTAAATAACACTGTAAAACCTTACATGTCATCTTCTCAACATTCCGGTTGAATGATTAGATTTTGCAACATGTATATAATTTTTTTAGAAACTTAAAACCGCAGAAGTAGATGAAGGTGTAGTTACCAAACCCTCAAACCATGACTCAGTGAGTCCTGAAAGATCTTAGTGGATGATTTTCTAGAATAAAATATAACCAGCTCAATTTGTCCTTCAAAATATGCACGAGATCTCAAAATGACCCTGAATAATTTTTAAAATCCCTTGAAATGTTTTGAGTTCATTTTGAACAAATAATATTTTTCCATTAATCATCTCAAAATTGAACTATTACATTGTTCAGTGAACCTGTATATTTCAACTATCCCGAGAAATGAAGGAAGATAGATAGTCACTTAACATTTCATTTGACAGTTATATGAATGGGTACCAAAAGGCAAGTCCAAAGTAAATAAGGATTTTAATTCCCAGAGTTAAAGTAGGGCCTGAAGTGTTTGAAAGTATTTATTAATCAATTATGTCCATCTTTTCTAATCCCAATTAAGACAATTCTTACACATCAAAATAATTCATTATTAAGTCCTCTCAAGTTCAATTTTAAAAGTAGATTTAAGATAATTAAATATTGAAATGGGATTTCAATTCTTATTAATATCAGACTTAGTATCTAATCACCAATTAGTGGGCTTTAAATGTGTGAATTACTACCTTCATAACTTAAGCCCATTACCTTAGGATCATTCTACTGAATTATCTTCTAAATCATGAAAATTATCAAAAGTCTAATTTTACCCTTATCATGAAAAGGATGGCGAATTGGTTTCTACTTCTTACCATTTCATTTTTCAAACGCCCAAGAGATTTTATTATAATCAATATTACCCTAAGATTAATCTTAAAATTTAATTAAGGCATTAAAGATCCAATATTAAAATTTTTCCCTTGGGGCTCTCAGTCCTATAACTTATCAAATGAGACTCAAGTGACCTTAAAATTTCCATGGGAACTCAATCATTAGTTAGTTAAAATATCAGAGGAGAAGATGTGGTCTTTTAGATTTATATTTAAATTATATAATTATTTTAATTCAAAAATAGAATTTTTCAACATTAATTTATTTAATTAATCAAAATAAGATTTTTGGTCATGGGAGAATTATTTGAGGTTCACCTAGGTCAGAGGAACACTTGAACAAAATTCCATTATTTTTAAAATTACATTTTAATTATTATAGTTATTTAATTACTTAATTAAACAAAAAAAAAAGTTTTATCACAAAAATTATTTTTATATTTTTATTAAATCTCCCTAAGTCCATAGAACTCAGAGAAACAAATTACATATTTTTATGATTTTTAATTTATTTATTATAATTATTTTAATGGAAAATTAGGGAAAAATACATTTTTAGCCCTTAAAAAATTATTTTTATCTTAGAAATAATTAAGAAAAATATTCTAATGAGTCCAATGTGATTAAGAAGTAATTAGGAACATTTTGAACCTTTTTTTTTTAATTTTAAAATATTTTTAATTCAAAATATAGCTCAAAAATAAAGTATTTTCTAAAAAATAATTTTTATTTTTCTTAAGTGTCCCTGATCAAAAGGAACTCAAAAAATCACTTTTCATAATTTTTCTAAGTATATTTAATTTAATATAATTATTTTTATACAAAAATACAAATTTTTTTAGAAAATCAACTTTAGTAGTTAAACTTAATCAAATAAATTTCAAGATTTTTACAGTGAGTCAACATGATTTTTTTACAGAATGTGGAATTGATTTTATTAATTTTTAAATAATATTAAATTCTAAAATTTTAATACGAGTTATACGCATTTAACAAACTATAGTTATCCAAACCATTCTGATATTTTTCCTAATCTTCTCTGACCACAGGAAACCTATTTAATATCATCCCATAATTTTCCAAGTGGTATGTTAATTTATATAATTATTTTAATCCGAAATAGCCATTCAAGCTTTCAAATTATGGTTACATGCATACAGATGCTCTCTAATCTTGGAAAAGTTAGAGAGCATCCACTCTTTCATGAGGAAATAAGCCCCAAAGTTTCAAGCTATGGTGGATAATATTTAATCAATTAAAATTAAATCACTTCAAAGACTATTTAATTAATTAAAAATCAAAGACTCGGCAAATAATTTTATTTTTGGTCCACATTATTTTCCTCCGTTCACTGAATAAGAGGGTATTTTTATTTTTCTTTTTTGATTTTCATATGCAAAGTTAAGAATTTTTGAAGTACTGGCATTTATTTAATTCATTTAATCATATTTTTCTACTTAACCCAGTCATCACTAATTCATCCTATGACGGCTTCGAAAGGCCATGTGGCGCTCCATCATTTGACACTGCCACTTGATTCGGCTGCCATGAGTCCCATTATATCTCTCCATCCATTCGTCCGATGCAATCCAGAGCGTCCATTTGATACACATGGGATTAGACGGTCCGCAGTCATCGTCCCCGGCTAACCTAACCTATAAGTCGTTCAACTTCAAACCCTAAGTTTTGTCTTGATGATTAACCAAATCACATGAGGTTTGTTCCTACACCTTCATCTACTCAATACAAACACATCTTTGCACTTACAATGCTATGAAGTTAAATTTTTTTTCATAATTGGTGAAACTGAGCTCAAAATTGGGGTTAATGGTCTATTCCTTAGCCCAAGAGGTGAAGCCTCAATTGAGTGCTTGTGGAAACTTTCTTGTGAGCTAGAGAACCTCCTTCAAGTGTCTGTTTGAGCTGAAATAGGGTCAAGGTAGTAGTTCAGTGAAAAGGTGGAATGACTATGGCGTTGTAGTGGGTTAGAGAGCTCAACAAAGAGGGATTTTGATTGGGAACTTATTCTTTTGGTCTAAGGAAGCTTTCGGAAGGTTTAATGGGAATCTTCATGGGGTTTTCTTGGAATGATAGAAAATGCTTTGGATTTTGAACTCAAAATTGAGCTTCAAAGAGGAATCCAGAGGGGGAAAATGGTGGGCATTAGCTTTGATGTTCTTGAAGAGTCTCCGGATGCAATTGGACAGAGTCTCCCTAAGGAAATTGATTAGCTCTCATTTGGCCTTGGAGGAGGTGGGTTTAAATAGCCATGGAAGGGGTGGATCTCAAAGCTTCAATTCAGGTGCACTTAGTAGCTTATGTGGAGGGCTAAAGAGTGCAGTCAACTAATGGGAATAGCCACATTCGATGGTTGAGTATTGAGAATGTTTGTGGGACCATGATAAAGTTCAAGAACCAATCCAATTGCGACCACTCCTCTCAGACCAAGGTATGGATCAAAACCCTCAAATTTTGCCTGAAATTGAGGTTTTGTGAAGAAAAGTTTAAATTCGTATGTATATAAACATATAAATCTGTTCGTCTCACTTTGTTGAAGGTGTAGAAACAAAACTCACTTAATTTGGTTAAGTGTCAAGCAAGTTCTTAAGGTTATAAAATTAAAGGTTATCAGGTTAGGGCGCATTTGGGGTGATGAAAGAATGTCATCCATTTGTACTTGTATTGAACGAATAACTCAGATGCAGTCGGATGAGGGAATGAGTCATGAACGCGGAGCTGACGAGGCATTGACATAGATGAAAATAACAAATCAAATGACAATGCGTGGAGCTTTTATTGGTACGAGGTTAACACTGCGGCCAATGTGGGATAAGTAGAAAATTAGGGGTATTTTCTGATTTAAATAATTAAATAAACTTCAAAAATCCATAACTTAGTGTAGAAAAATGGTAAAATTAAAATAAAAATACCACTATGCTCAGTGAACAAAGTAGAATAATGTGAATAAAAATAAAAAAGAAATACTTTCCTTATTTTTTTTAATTAATTAAACACTCCAAAACGTCTTTAAATCATAAATAATTAAGTATTAATAATAAAAATGTGAATTTTGGAGGGTTCATTCCTGACATGTTTAGGGAAGTTCTCTGATTTTTTTGAAGTGAGAGGATGCCTCTAACACTCAAAACCCTAATTTTCAAAGTAAATAACGCTTATTTTGCTTAAAATAAATATAAAATTAAAATATAAGTTAAAAAATTATAAAAAAAATGGTTTGGCATGTTTATTGTGGTTAGAGGAACTTAGAAAGAATAAAAATCAAATTTTAAAAATTTAAAGTATATTTTTGTATTTTAAAATTAAGAAAATCACCAAAAATAAAAAATACAAAATAATTTAAATAATTACCAAAATGATCCTAATTGGAGGAAATGACCATAGAAAGTCCCAGTAAAAATTTTAGTCATAAAAATTATTTTTTGTATAAAAATACTTTTTCTAAGTAAATAATTATTTTTGCTTTACCAAATTATAAAAAATTAAAATATCGATAAAAAAATATGAAAAGTGGTTTGGAGCATTCCTTAAGACTAGAGCTACCTATGAAAATTTAAATGTAGGTTAAAATAAAAAGTTTATTTTTAGCCTATTTTCTTAAATAAATATTAATTAAAAATACTAAAAAATCACAAAAATATCAAAATATTCTAAAATGCCTTAAATCATGTCTTGATTGAAGAAAATGACTTTAAACTTTTTCTATAAATTTTTTAGATTATAAAAATATATTTTAAGTAATTAAATGTATTTTTCTATCCTTTTGAATTAAAAAATCACAAAAAAAATGAAATAAAAATCAGAAAAATACAATGTCTTCTTAGGTGTTTTAACTAACCCATGAGTAGCAATTTAGCAAGTTTTCAAAGTCATTTTAAAATTAATTGAAGTATCTATGAAGTAAGGAACCAAAGGGATAAATTTGTAATTATGGAATTTTGAGCCCTAATTAAATTTTAGATCAAACTCAAGGGAAAAAGGGTAATATTGATCTTAATTGATTCTCTAAGGTGGTTGAAATGTAAAGGGTTAAAAGGGTAGAAACCAATTCAGACTATCCTATAACAACGGGTAAATTTGTAACTAATTAAATTTGTATAATTTGGATTATAAGTATATTGGATGATTCTAATGTGAGGTGCATGAGATTTGAAGAAAATAATTAATAACTTTGAAGCCCCAGATTAAAGGTTAGGCCATAATTTAATCATTCAATAAGAATCAAATTCATTTCACTTAACTTTTAAAAATTACAAATCTACCCATCTAAGATCTAAGAGTTTGGTATTGAGCTAGAATTGATCTAAAACTATTTAAAGGGATGAGAAAAGAAAGAAAATAACTTATCATAAAATACTACCAATTCACTTTAGTGATTAAGCTCACCCCTGGGGTGTCCATTCCTTCAAATCTCAAACATAATAAGACAAGTAACTCCTACCTTACTTATGGGTTAATTAAGATATATAATAAACACAAGTTAAAGACAACATAATTCACCTTGCGTCACCCTGTGACGATAAATTCAATAATCTAGTAAGATCAAATTGAACTTATAATGATTCAGGAGATCCCAAGTTTGCTTAGAGTTATCCTTTGGACATTCTTGGGAGATTCTAGATATTTTAGAGGACCTCTGACTCTGCTAAAATTTGTTGAGGAAAATCGTCCTCAAAGTGCAAACAATCATTAAAATCAAAACCACATAAAATTCTTAAGGATCCACCAAGTTATGACTTAGGACCTGTTAATTAAAAAATCAATAGAAAATACCCTAAAACTACTTATCTTAAATTAATAACCCAATGTTCTAGGGTATAAGCCTTGGATAAAGTGTCTAAACGCTTGTGACAAACCATGGATATTTGAAATGACCAAATATGTATTATTAGATTGGTGTAAGTCTGAGGTCAGGTGGTAAGGGTGATAGCAACATTGTGTTTAAAGTAGAACATTAGAATAGTATCTCCTACCCCTAGTGATCTTCAGAGAGGGGATATGAATGACGATAATATTCATCAACCCTTGGTAAAAAAATTACCCCTTAGATTCTTAGGTTGTCGATAGTTGAGTTCGATTAGGATGATTAACTCATGGACAATCTAAATTTACCAAAATAAATGTCAACATATTAAAAAAATATTTTCTCAAGATCCTATTACTTTTCACTGCTAAATAAAACTCTATACTATTACTTTTCACTTATAAATGAAACTCTATCTGCATGAAAAAGTGAAAGAATTTTAAACACAAAATTATGAAAGTCCACGAGTTAATCATCTTGATTAAGCTAGAACTTTCCCTCCCGAGACTATTTGACTGGTAGCCTTTGACCATTGTTGGAAGCACACAATTCAGCTCTGAGCCTCCACCTTTACTAAATTCATACATCCAGTCTCGTTACTTTATATATAACATTTAGTTTTACATACTTGTAGTTTCCTTGCTCTTTACTTAAAGTTTATGAATATTAATTTTCCATAATTGTCGTACTTACCCATTTTGCAGCAATAGCAAAATATTTAATTATATATTTATAAAACTTTTACCACAACATTTTCTTTTATTGTCTTTTTATTTTTGCATTTATTTAATTTTGAGACCTTCATGATTGAAAATAGAAGTCAATTTATCTAGGATGGATCACTATAAAACCTAATTGCATACTCAATTAATTTGATTAATAAAGATTGCAATTAAAAACATAAGACATGAAGTACTAAACCCAAAGATCCTACCAAAAAGGAGATTTGAGCAGGCCGAAGCAGATGAATGACGATAATCTACAACAGCGAAACAAATCTACATCAACTAAACTTTCCATAGAATTAAAAAACAACCCATAGGACTTTGAGGTATCTCTTCTAGCAAGGCATAAATCTTGAATTTATCTTATGCCTTTGCTCAGCCATGTTGTCCATTCTAAGCCCTAACTTTCTTTAGGCTCTGAGGTTATCGTTTCTTAGGACATAAACTCACTTATCTTCCAGGCCATCTGTATGACCATGTAATGCAAATGTAATCCAAAAATAATAAAATTGGCAAAATGAAACATCAATTTAAATATCTTTTCAAAAATATAAAGCCACATAATATGATAGTTTATGAAGTCACCAAGGTTCTCCATAGAATCCAAGACATCCTTGATTTTTCTTCCCTTCGGATTCCAAAATAATTGTTCCTATTTGGTTCGTTCCCATTTGAATTTCCATGTCTGAGCTTGAGACCCTTAATATTGAATTCTTGAAGAAAAATACTTCTGATCATCATTGAGAGTTATATAATGAGACTTTGGTCATTTAAGAAGAAATTAAATATAGGGGCTTTCCTCTATAGAGACCTTAGACCCTAGTTAATATAATCCCTATCTAATCTTTTATTCTATATAGGGGAACTTGTCGATCAACATAAAAGGTTTCACAAACCAAGCAGATGTCATATACTATTTATTTTATTTAATCGAACCTCACAATTCAGTAATGTGTCTATTCTTTAGGATAGGTGCATTGCTCGTGGTTTTGTGCTCATTTTTAAACTATTAAATGAATGAAATCTTGTTAGCCTCTTTTTTTTCAAAATAAAATACTATTTAAAAAAATCAAAATTATGTATATTAAATTAAATTCAAAGCAAAATTTTTAAGAGAATTTATTGAAAAATAATTTTTGTCAACTCCTCTGGAGATTAGCTTTTCTCTCCATTATGATTAGGAGGTTTTGTCTTCATATATTGGTAATGCGTCCATGTCCCTTATGGTCTAGATTACCATTATTTTGTTTCCATTCTTCACTTATTTCTTTCTTGGGTAGGCGTGATCAACTCTCCTTTCATTCTAGGATAGATTGTTTAACCATCCTAAAATAGAGGGTTTCATAAATCTTTAAAGTTTTGTGAGGGGTTGGACCCCTAATAGTTGTGTAAGCAAGGTGCGTTGTGAAGTCAGCCCCACATTGTGTTATAAATTTCACTTTTACCCGTGTCTCCTGAGTATGACTTATGATTAGAAAGTTACGCAATATTTAATTTTGTACTTTCCATTTAAACATTGAAATTAAGCAAAATCCTTTAAACTTAACATCAATAAAATATGAAAGCCAGGTATTGACCTCACTTTTGGTTGAGGTCTAATTTCGTCCTTAAAAGTCTAGGATCTAGCCATAAAACTTTGTTGTTGACTATTCTATGAGGACTAGTTATGGTACCCTCACCATTAGAAATTGTAAAGTATTCCTTGCTCATCTTGAAGTTCCACATGTTGGTTCTAACCGCTAGCACTTAGTAGGTAGAGCCAATATGGGGAAGCTCAAAAGGAGTCCCCATAGAACTGCCTGGCCTTAGGGTTGACCCTGGGTGATGTGGTCTTGGTTAGTCTCACACACACATATACTTTACATCCCTCACTTACACACAACTGTAACCCTTAACCAAATATGCTTAGTTGATCCCGTACACTTTTTGGAAACTCATGTGGATGGTCCCCTGAACCATTAGCCGTAGGCTAGGGTTTGGCTAAGAACAACACATGGAGGATCCAAAGGGGAGTCTCCCTTGGTCTCATGGGTCATGAAGGGTAATTTCATGATTGGTATTCTATTGAACCCCAATTTTACCTAAATACTTAATTTTAGCCTTTTGCCCCTAAACTTTCTCAAAATTATGAAATTATCTTTTAAACCTTATAATCCTCAAAATTTTCCGAATTACCAAAATTTGTCCAAAAATTACCTCAAAATATTTTAAACCATCTGAACTACCCAAAACAACCTAAAATTCTCAAAATTACCAAAATACCCCAAAAATCCTCAAAAATACCAAAATGTCCTTCATAACCCAAAAATTTTAAAAATTCTCAAAATTTCCAAAATTACTCAAAATGTCCCCAAAATCAATTTGAACCTCTCCATTGAGATCAACTTTACCAAAGTGACCCCTTTTGACCAAGATCCTCGAATTGTCCCTAAATGGCTAAATTTCCTAATTCATCCTCAATTACCACCAAATTGACTTCAATCTCACCCAATTTGAATTCTAAACTCAAATTAAACATATAAAATCTCAATTAAGACCAAAAAAGACCTAATAGAACCCATATATAGCACAATTTCAATCCCAATCTTGAAATGCCAATTTTGCCCTAAAAATTCAAAGATCTCCCAAACTGAACGTAATGACTCCCAACTTTCTACCCAATTGATATCCAAAACTCTTCATTACATACACTAAGACCTACTTTTTCCATAAATTGAGGCTAACCAAAACCGTAGCCCAATCAAAACCCAAATCTAACCCAAATGCCCCAAAATTGATCATGGACCAAATTCCACTAAATTGAACTTCCATATCAATTATAAACTACATAATTTGTTTTCCAAACTTCTCATGAAAATCATCCAAGCCAATTTGACTAATAAATTGAGCCAAACTTAAAGTATAGCAAAAAAAACTAAAATCTAAGCTCATGACATGATTTTGAACCCAAGCCTTGAGTAGAACCAAACCCATTCAAATAGACCAAGACATGGTCACCACAGCCAGACTTTGGACCCTATGGACCAAGCTAGGTCCACCTAGCCCACCCTATAAGAGCCATGGACCAAAGGTCGCTTGGTTTAGGGGATCTCTTCCCATATTTGGCTAAACCCAAATATATTTGCCATCAACCATCAAACCTTCAGGGATAATCATCACTAAGTTTACCCTAGCTCCTCTGACCTCTCTAGACACCAGCCATGGCCTAGCTGGCTAGCCTAGTTGTTAGAAAACATCAAATTTGAGGGCCTCCTCAAGGGACCAAGCCCGAATTCCTCCCATCCAATTTGGCTCATCCGAATTGGTTACTTTCCTCTTTTTTCCCTCCACCTAAGAATCAGAGCTCACCCACTAGCTTGGCCAATTGAGCCCTAAATCCCCTTGTATTTAAACCACCCTTCTCCATGACCAAAAGAGAAGAGTGTATGAACCTTGGCGAAACTCTGCCCAATTGTCTCCAAACCCTTTTAGCACTCAAGGCAGCCTCCCTCCCACGATTCCAGCCTCTCCCCATCACTGAATAACCCTAATTTTAAATCTAAAATCTAGAGCATTTTTTTTTTCACTCCACAAAACCCAAATTAAACCACTCTTGAGCTTCCCCAGAGCAAGAGTGGAAGATTCCCACTAAAACCCCCCTCTGTGAGCACCTTAACCTAGCTTTGACTAAGGCCGCACCACCCTTCGATTGAGATCATACTTGTAGCTTATACCAAAGAAAACTAACATTTTTAAAAGTTTTGCTAAACTCCAATGAAGCTTCAACAAGCACCCAATTGAGGCCTCGTCTCTTAGGAAAGGTATATTTCAAAAACCCTAATATTTTGCTCGGTCTCACCAATTGTGAAGAGATGTCTAATTTCATGAGCATGTAACAATATAGATGTGTTCAACTTGAGTAGATGAAGGTTTAGGAACAAAATGTGAGTGATTGGGTTGAGTATCAAACAAGATCAAATCATTTTAGTATGGAAAGTTCTTGGACGAGGGACGATGAACGGATGCCATCCATTTCCGTGTGTATCATTTAGACGGTCCAGATCATGTCGGACGACAGAACAATATATAAAGAGTGGTCTGCATGGTGGCTAAGTCAAGTGGCAGCATCCAGTAGCGCAGCAGCGCATGGGGGCATTAGATCATTGTAGGATGACATGGTAGCTGAGTAGATTAAGTAGAAAAATCAAGATTTTTAAATTATTTTAATTTTAAAACTTAAAAATCCATATTTTTGTATAGAAAAATCATAAAAATTAAAGAAAAATGCACTCTTGCTCATGAATAGAGGCAAATAATATGGAATAAAAAATAAAATTTTTTTTTTTGTCTCTGATTTTTAATTAATTAAATACTCTATGTAATGTTTTAATTTTATTTATCTAGTAATCACTATGACTTGAAATTTTTAGGGCTGATCCCTCTTGTTAATAGGGATGTCCTTTGAATTTTTCAAGGTTAGAAAGCATCTTTATCTATGAAACCCTAATTTTCAAGGCTAGATGGTTGTTTTTGCTTAAAATAATTTTATAAATTAAAATATAAATAAAAAAATTATGGAATTAATTTTGGTAGGTTTCTTCTAGTTAGAAGATCCTAGGAAAATATAAAATGGATTTAAGTAATTTTATATATTTTTTAGTTAATTAAATTTATTAAACTTGTAATAAATTAATTATAAATAAATATTATTAAAAGTTTAACAAAATTAATTCCAAATTATAAAGAATAATCATATTAACTCACTGTAAAAATTTGGAATTAAGTTTGAATATATTTATCACTAAAGTTGATTTTCTAAATAAAATGGTCTTTTTGTATTAAAATAATTTTATCAAATGAAATATAGTTAGAAAAATCATGAAAAGAGGTTTTTCGAGTTCCTTGTAATCAGGACCATTTAGGAAAAATAAAATATACGTTAAAGTAAATACTTTATTTTGAGCTTATTTTTTAATTAAATATAATTAAATATAATTAAAATTAACAACAATATAAAAATGATCCAAAATGTTTCTAATTACTTCCTGATCACTTGGAACTCATTAGAATATTTTTCCTAATTTTCTTAGTAAATTGTAATTTTCCAAAGGCTAAAATAAATTTTCTCTAATTTTCCATTAAAAAAATTATAATAAATAAATTAAAATTCATAAAAATAAAAAGCTTATTTTTCTAAGCTCTTTGGACTTAGAGAGATTTAATAAAAATATAATAATTTAAACATATTTTCTATTTAAATAGTTCATTAAATAATAATAAATAATTATAATAATTAAAATATAATTTTAACAATCATGAAATATTGTCCAAGTGGTCGTGTGACCTAGGAGAACCTCCAATAATTTTGTCATGAACAAAAAACCTTACTTTAATTAGTTAAATACATTAATATTGAAAATCCTATTTTTGAGTTAAAAATATTTATTTAAATTAAATTAAATTTTGAAAAATGATATTTTGTCCTCTAATATTTTAATTAACCTATGGGAGGGGTATTCTAAAAATTTTAAAGTCATTTGAGTTATATTTGATGAGTTATGAAGTGAGGAGTCCTAGGGGCAGAATGGTAATTTTTATTCTTAATGCCTTAATTAATTTTTAGGATTGATTAAAAAGGGTAAAAGGGTAATATTGATTATGTCAAGTTCTTTTAGATGATTGGAATTTAATGGAAAAAAAATGGTTTTCTTACTCTTTTACAATAAAGTTATAATTACAATTTTCCTTATTTATTACAATTTGGAGGTTAGTTAAATTAAATGATTCTAAAGTGGTGGGCTCATGTTTGGAAGATGATAATTCACTAATCTAAAACCCCCCTTATTGGTGATTTGAAGATGAGACATGATCATGATAAAGAATTTAACTTCACTTAATTTAATATTTAATCATTGTTAGTTCACTTTAAATGTTGGACCCTAAGGGTTTAGTAGTGCATTAGGCTCAACTTGAATTTGTTGAATGAGGTTTAGGAAAGAAAATATAATTAACATTTTTGAAAACACTCTGGGCCCAACTTTACATGTGGGCCTGAGATCCTTAATAGCTTAAGCTTGTTCTAAGGGCACTCATTCACTTAACTCTTAAATGAAACATCAATTGATTAGATGAGTACCCTTCTCATGAGATAATTAAAATATCTATTTCACTGACCATAGGGTGTATTAATTCATTTAAAACTAAATTAAAATTTGGGAAGATTAATTGAACAATATAATAGGTTCAAAAGAACTCAAAACATTTTATAATGATTTAATGGTTGTTATGGATCTCTCTCCAAACACTTTTATGAACTTTTGGATATTTTGAAGGATTAAAGTTATTAGTCTTTGCTCAAGAAAATCATCTACTAAGACCTTTAAGGACTCATAAAGTCATGAATTGGGGTTTGGCAACTACACCTTCAACTGCTCTTCTTGTTTTCCTATTCGTGCAAAATCATATATGTACTGCAAAAGCTAATTTTTTAGCAAGAATAAGGGGAAGATAATAGGTACGACATTACAGTTTATTTACCTTCCATCATTTTATTTACTGCAATTTATTCTTGCTTTAAAATATCATAAATTCTTGGTTGTGGGTGTTACTTCATCTACAAGATGAAACTATTTAAAAAAAATAATCAACAATTTTTAAACTTAAATTTAAACACTTTCATACTTAACCATAAATCATTTAAAATACAACTTCATAAAACTTCTTTTTTGGATTTACGGAAGTACCTCTGATGAGGTAACCCACAATTGCTAATGAGATCTCTCCGGTTTAAATAAGTTTAATAACTTGTTTAAGCTAAGTAAATTTAAAAAAATATAGTGGTACCAGAATGAGGGAGCCATGGGATCCTAACCGGTGTCACTCTAATCAACTTAACCCCCCCTTCCTCGCCTGTTTGATCTAACCTTTTTATTTAAACCTTCAAACCTAAGTTTATAGGACTGATACTTAACTAAGGATCTTGGAGCCAACCTCGAGGGCAGCATTCTACAACAACAAATGGATCCACAAAAACAAATCCTTCGTCAGAATTAAACAACCAACCATAGGATTTTGAGGTTGTTTGCCTATGGCAACATAAATTCTCAATCTATCTCTAGGTCTTTTCACAATCATGTTGTGCAATTTAAGCCCTAACTCATTTTAGGATTCTGAGGTTATCATTCTCTATGACATAAATTCTACTATCGTCCAGGCTATTTTTGTAATCGTCTCACACAAATGTAAGCCCTAAATAATAATAAACGGTAGGATGAAACATTTAATAATTTTCTTCTTGAAATTGAATCCAAATCATAGGATAACTTGGAAAGTCATTGAGGATGTCCTCATGATCTATGATGACCACTAGTTTCTCTTTCTTTGGATTCTATAACAATGTTCCAAATTTGAGCCTTTTTCCATTTGATATTTCTTCGTTTGATCTTTGAAAAGTTATATCACATTGAAATTCTTAAAGAAAATATTGTCTGATCTTAATCGAGATTTTTCTTAGGTAACTTCGGTAATTTAAGATGTAAATAACTATAGGGGTTTGCCTCTATACGGAGATTTAAGAACCTAACCTAAAATAAACCTTGTTTAAGTCTTCATATTAGATATGAGAAATTATTCGTAAAAAAAGGTATTTTACAGACTAAAATGAATGTTAGTTTATTTAATCGAGCATCACCAACAAGTAAAGTATCTATCCTTCGAGGTAGATATATTTCTTGCGGTGTTTTGCTCAATCATTTAAACTATTGTAGATATGAGATCGGATCAGTCTTGTATTTTCAAGAATTAAAATATTATTTTTTTATTAATTATATATATATATAT
>JXCR01145401.1:405192-444902 GCA_002079205.1 Phalaenopsis hybrid cultivar | reverse complement strand
TATATATATATATATATATATACCCATGTATGAGGTGTGGCTTGGGACAACTCATGATGGCTATTGGCAACTAATAATGATGGAACAACACCCTTATTACTGCACCCATTATAGTATTTTTGGGCACACCTTGGATCATTGACAAACTACATCCACATCTTAAACCTTCTAGAGGTGGGAAGAGCAATATCAAAAGTAAGGAGGCAGCTGCTAATATACATGCAAAAGAAGTTGGGGGACATATTCTGTTGGAAAAACATGATCAAACTAATGTTAATGTGACAAATTAAACAGAAGAAGATGTGGGAAACCAGAAAGATTTTTAACCCAGGGAAGAAGGTCAGGTGGTGCAGAATTTGCCAATCCAGATAGATATTGAATCCAGGGATGATTTTTAAGAGATGCAAACTTTATCAATTCAAACATGAGGAGAATTGGAAGACCCAGTTACTCAAGGTACTCTTGATCCCAAGGAACCAGTAATATGTGATAAAGACACTCTGGAAAACATAAAAATTCCTCCTCATTTCATACAGAAAATGCAGCAGAATATGGATGAAGATTGACAAGTTCAAAGGTGCAGGAAGAAGAAAAAACTACCTTGGGCTTCACAAGAGGATACCTATATCTTGGAGGCAGACACCTCTTACTCTAGTTGACCTCACTTTTGGTTGAGGTTCAGTTTTTCCTCTTTAGTAGCCTAAGGTCTAGCCATATGACTTGACCTCACTTTTGGTTGAGGTTCAGTTTTTCCTCTTTAGTAGCCTAAGGTCTAGCCATAGTGACCTCACTTTTGGTTGAGGTTTAGTTTTTCCTCTTTAGTAGCCTAAGGTCTAGCCATAGGATTTTCTTATTGACTATTTTTATAAAACTAGACATGGAACCCTCACCATTAGAAATTCTACCCTCTTCTTTACTCAACTTGAAGTTCTACATGTTGGTCTCAACCTCTAAATGCTTAGTAGGTGGGGTCACTATGGGGGAAACTCAAGATGAGTCACCCTTAACACTGTTGGACCTTAGGGTTAACCCTGGGTGTTGGTCTGGAGCTAAGGCACTCACTACACTCAATACACTCATCTACACTCATCTACACTCACAATCACTCACAACCTTGAACTCAAATTTCTAGCCTAGATTCCTTGATCATTTGGGATACTCATGTAGATGGTCACCTAAACCTACTAGCCCTAGGACTATGGTTTAGCTAAGACCACTATGTAGAGGACCCAAATTGGGGTTTCCATTAGTCCATGGCTTATTGGTGATGATTGGTACCTGAGTGCTTACCAAAATACCCATCTTGGCCTTTTACCCCTAAAACACCCCCAAATTACCAAAATGCCCCTCCATAGCTCAAAAATTGGCCTTTTACCCCTAAAACACCCCCTAATTACCAAAATACCCCTCTTAAAAATACCCATCTTGGCCTTTTACCCCTAAAACACCCCCAAATTACCAAAATACCCCTCCATAAATCTTGGCCTTTTACCCCTAAAACACCCCCAAATTACCAAAATACCCCTCTTGGGCTCAAAACCTTGGCCTTTTACCCCTAAAACACCCCCAAATTACCAAAATACCCCTCCATAGCTCAAAATCACAAAAATTTCAAAAATTCCTAGAAAATCCCACTAAATCTCAAATATTCCCAATTTCATTTCTCTTAACTACCACATGAACCAATTTGGCTAATTTGATCATCTTTAACCAAAATCCCAAAATTGCCCTTTAAAGACCCAAATTTCCCCAAATCCAACTCAAATGTCCATCAATTTGACCTCAATTGACCTCAATTTCAATCCTAAACTCAAAATCACTTTTGATATGACCAAAATAAATCAAATCAAAACTTAATTAGCTCATGACTTGAGCCCAATTTTGAGTTAGGTTAAAGCCCCAATCTTGACCACATGACCTAATCTCACCAAATTGAACTGATAGCCTTGTAAATTGGCCCCAATTAATGTTTAAAAATCTTGATAACATTCAAATACATAAAAATAAACCATAAATTGACCTTGTTGAGCCTCATAATCCATTTGATTTTGGCCTAAATCCAAAATTCCCAAATTTAGCCCCAAATTGGCTAAGTCCATCCATTTGATTTTTGGCCTAAATCCAAAATTCCCAAATTTAGCCCCAAATTTGCTAAGTCCCCAAATTTCACCCACCCTAAATCCAAAATTCCCAAATTTAGCCCCAAATTGGCTAGGTCCCCAAATTTCACCCAATTGATTGCCTTAACCTCCAAATTGGAATCCAATTAATGTTGAAAACACTTCATGGGGTCCCTATTGAACATTTACAAAAATAAATTTGGACTTAGCCTAAGGCTAAGCAAAGCTAGACCCAAGCCTAGCCCAACATGACCCAAATTGATTAAGGTTCAAAATTCCCTCAAATTGACCCTTTAATAGAACTCAAAACTATTTCCATTCTTCACCAAAGTTGTTCCTTATGATCATCTACACCAAATGAAAAATTTATTTAGGCCAATTAACATGGCTAACCTAGTCCAAACCCATGTTTCTTTGTTTCCACCCACTTGGACCCATGCACTAAATGTGACCTAACCACCCTAAAGCCACCAAATTAACTCTGTACCCACTTGGACCCATGCACTAAATGTGACTTAACCACCCTAAAGTCACCAAATTAACTCCATCACCTTAGTTGGACCTAGTGACCAGTCCAAACACCATGAAACCACCTAAATCAAGCCATGGACCAACGTTTTCCACCCACTTGGACCCATGCACTAAATGTGACCTAACCACCTTAAAGCCACCAAATTAACTCCCCCACAGCCATTATTTGGACTTAGTGACCAGTCCAAACACCATGAAATCACCTAAATCAAGCCATGGACCAAAGTTTCCCCAAATTAAGAGATCTTATTCCAAAAAATGCACATGCTTAAGATATCTTTGACAAATCAAAGCACATTTGCATTAAATTATTGTGATGGATTCCTTTGGGTTGGTTCCCTGAGCTCCTAGCCACCTCCCCCTAGCTGGCCGGCCAGCCTAGTTGCCGGAAATGCTCAAAATTGAGAGCCACCACCATTGCACCTCACCCAAATCAATCTTAGATGCTAGCTCATTAAAATCAAATTGAAGAGCTTATCTGCCCTCCAC
The DNA here is from genome assembly GCA_002079205.1 of Phalaenopsis hybrid cultivar. NCBI lineage: Eukaryota > Viridiplantae > Streptophyta > Magnoliopsida > Asparagales > Orchidaceae > Phalaenopsis > Phalaenopsis hybrid cultivar. Next base: position 441,762 of record JXCR01145401.1, on the reverse strand, counting down.
CTAAGCACCAAAATGCACCCAAGCTTGTGCCCTGAGAGCCACCCCATGGACATTTTTTTTAAAACTCACCTCACGGCCATGGGAGGTGTGCAAAAATTTTTCTCAAAGAGAGCCTCCCAAATCGCTTACAGAGCTTCCTTGAGATCTCCACAGCCCATTCCAATCACTCCACATTCTTGATTCCCCCTATACAACCCTAATTTGAGCTTAAAAATTAGGCAGAAGTAGGACATCTCTCAAAAGTCCACCAAACTTGAATTGCTTGTGCCCACACCTTTACAACAGTAAGAGAAGACAAAGCCTCATCAAATTACCCTCTAAAATAGCCTCCACCATAGCTCTATACAAACACTTGAAATTGAGCTTTGTCGAATTCATACCTAGGCCTTACACTGAGACCAGAGACTCAATCCCTAGCCTCCTTGGACCCTAACAAATGTGTTAAACACCTCGGATTAAAGCCTCCCTTCTCAGAGCAAAGGTATAAAACTACTCCTCCTCTCGAGTCTATTTTGATTCTCCATTTACTTGAGCTTAATTTCATGAAACATTAGCTGTATGGATATGTTCGTCTCACTAGGGCGAGTATTTTAAAAAAAAAATCACTTTATTTGGCTTTGGAACGAGAGAGATCTTAGGCCTTGAAGGTGGACGGCTCTCGGCCTAAGCCATTGGGGATGATGACCACGCGCCATCTGATCGCGCGTGTATCAAACAAACGGAGGAGATCGAGCTGGATGATGCTTCGGGACATAAACAGCGGGCCGAGTCAGCAAGCTACGTGGACGATGGCATCCAACCAAAGCGCGCCATGCATGCCTTTGGAGTCGTCGTATAATGAGGTGGCACGTGCGGTTTAAATAGAAAAATAGGGGTTTTTTCTATTTATTTAAGTACCTCTAACCTAAAAAAAACATAACTTGCTGTAGAAAAATTACAAAAATAAAATAAAAATACCCTCTTACTCAGTGAACAGAGGAGAATAATGTGGAATAAATTTCAAGTCCATTTGATGCATAAAATGTTTTTAATTAATAAAACACTATTTGGATTCATTTGATTCTCTATGCATATTGACACATCACCTTGGCTTGAAATTTTGGCATGTTGTAGCCTATGTAAGGGGAAACATCCTCTGATTTTTCCAAATTCATAGGAGGTTCCTATACATAAATCAATATTTTTCAAGAGCTTACACATTATTTCTTTAAAATATCCATGAAAATTAGCATATTAATTAGAAAATCCTAAGAAAATTTCGGAAGGTCCACCATGACTAGAGAAGCTTTTAGAAATAATTTCATGGGTCAAGTCATTTAAAATACCCTTAAATTTTACAAAACTAAATCACTAAGATAATTAATCTTGGAAAATATGAACATTTAAATGTTTTGATTTTTCATCTCCACCTTATGATCCAGAGAACTCATCATAAAAATTTCAAAATATTTTGAGTTCATTTGACAACTTAATTTGATTTTTAAAGATAAATACCACTTTTGGTATTTAAATGATTTTACAAAAATCAAAATATAACTCAAAAAATTATGAAATTTACTTTTTTGAGTTCTCTTTGATTAGGGATCTTTTATAAAAATAAAATAATATTTAGGATAAAAACTTGATTTTCAGCATATTTTAAATTTTTAAATAATTAAAAATTCATAAAAATCATAAAAATAATAAAACTCATGGAAATGTTCTAAATTTCTTTCTAATCACTTAGGAAAAATTAAAATATTTTTTCCTGGTTTTCTAAATAAAGATATTGAATTTCAAAGCATAAAATTAAGTTTTTAAAAGCTAAAAATGAGTTTTCACTAAAATAATTTCAATAAATCAAAGAAAAATAAAAAAATTATAAAACTTGTTTCTCTGGGTCCTCTGACCTTAGGGAGATTTTTCAAAAATACAAAACTTAATTTTCACCATTTAAAATATTTTATTTTTATTAAATAGTCCAAAATTTAAAATAATTTTTATAAATCACAGAAAATTCAAACAATTATTAAATTTTGTTCAAAAACTTCTTTGGTCTATTTCTACCTCCAGTAAAAATTTCAAGGGATTAAAATTTATCTTGGTCAAGTTAGGAATTTTCTTTGAAAAATCCTATTTTTGCAAGAAAATAATTATATAAATTAAAAGGAATTTTCCTTGAAAAATCTTATTTTTGCATTAAAATAATTATATAAAATAAATTAAATTCAGGAATTTTCTTTGAAAAATCCTGTTTTTGCATGAAAATAATTATATAAAATAAATTAAATTTTGAGAAATTATCCTATTTTTGCATAAAATTAATTATATAAATTAAATTAAATTTTGAAAAATCACATTTTCTTTTTTTGCATTAAAAAAATTATATAAATTAAATTAAATTTTGAAAGATCACATTTTCTCCTCTATCTTAATTGACCCATGAATGAGGTAGGATAAAAATTTCAAAGTCATTTGAATTGAATTTGATTGCATGAAAATAATTATATAGATTAAATTAAATTTTAAAAAATCACATTTTCTTCTCTGATGTCTTAAATAATTATATAAATTAAATTAAATTTTGAAAAATCACATTTTCTTCTATGATGTCTTAATTGTATAATTATGTGAAATAAATTAAATTCTGAAAAATCACATTTTCTCCTCTGATGTCTTAATTGACGATGAATGAGGTAAGATAAAAATTTCAAAGTCATTTGAATTGAATTTGACAAATTATGAAGTGATAGAGTCTTAGTGGAAAATGTATAATTTTGGAAATTTAGCCTTAATTAACATTTAGACTTAATTTAAGGAGGGAAATGGGTAACCTCTGATTCTAATCAATTTATTTGATGATTGAAACATAAGGGATTAATTGGTAGAGACCAATTTCACTTTCCTCATTAAAAAGATAAGTTAATAAATTTCTAAATCATTAAAAATTTGGAAGTTTATTAAAATTAAATGATCCTGGACTTAGGGGTATGACTTTTGAAGCCTATAATTAATCAATTTAATACCTTATTTTGATTTTCAAACAGAATCTGAATCATGAATCATGACCACTTAAAGCTTAACCCTTTTCAAAACTAATTAAGATACTCATCTAGGTTTTAAGGGCTTAGTGGTGACTTAGGCTAAATCAAAATTAACTAAATGTGGATTAGAGATATAAAATAATTAAATCTTACATCCTTGAAACACCACTGAGCCCAATTAGAATTAAAAATTTGGCTAAGTGTTCAAATTACACTAACTTCTCCTTTAAGGGAATTCACTCAAATAATTTTCAAACTAAATGATAAATGATAATTAACATATTCTTAGGGATAATTGAGACATCAATATTCACTGAACATTAAGGGTATTTATAGGAAGAATTATTAAGCAACATAATAAGTTTAAAGGAACTTGGGATTTTCCACTAGGCAGCGAGAGAGTAGCATGAACTTGCTTCTTTCTCTAGATCTGTTGGACACCTCGGAGATCTACCAAACTTAATATATTTTGCTTGACAACATCATCCTCAATTAAACTTTTAAGGACCCGCCAAGATATGACATAGGGTTAGAAAAATTACCAAAACTTTACCTTTCTGCTCTTCATAAACTGTTTTAACATGCATTTTAAGTTTCAAGGGTGGTGGAACGAGAAGACTCGTCGGGTACACTTTTACAGTTTTCGGCGTTGTCTTTCTTGTACTTTCATACTGTGTTTTCATACTGTACTTTTATACCTGCAAATTTGCATGCTAAATAATGATGTCACCCTGCATGAGAACTAAAACTATCAAGATAGCCACATAACTATAACCAAAACCAAAAATAAAATCAACCAAGATAAAACTCACTGCCACAACATTCAAAATATAAAACAACTCAAAATTTAATCACAAATATCACACAAAACTACAACTTCAACTAAATTAAGACATCTCTACTAAATGATTGGGAATCCCTCGGAGGAGGTAACCTATGGTTGCAAACGAGGCTTCCCACGGTTTAAATGAAATTATGAAATTTATTAAATTGAGTTTAGTAAGTTCAATTGGACTAAGTGAATTCAATAGAAAATAGTGGTGTCAGAACGAGTGAGCCGTAGGATCCTAACCAATGTCGCTCTAATCAACTTTAATATGCCCTCATTAAATTTAAAGAACTTCAACCATAGAGCCACCTGATTTGACATTATAACTTGACACACTATATGAGTCAAACTCGTCGTGACAAGGAGCTAGCATTGTGGGTAGTATGACCATCTTCAACAGCAAAACCTGTCTTCCTCAGATAAACCAATCTTCCTTCCTTAGACTTAAACAACAAAGCCATAGGACTTCGAGGTTGCTTTCTTATGCAACGTAAATCCTCATCTTATCTTTAGGCCTTTGCATAGCCCTGTAATACAATATAAGCCCTAACTCATCTTAAGATTCCGAGGTTGCCGTTTGTCACAACCTAAATCCTCACATCTTCTAGGTTATTTGTGTGATCGTTTCACACGAATGTAAGCACTAATAAATAAAATTTGCAGGATAAAAAACATGAATATTATTCCCCGAAATTGAAGCCAAACCATAGGGTAGACTGGGAAGCCACCGAGGATCTCCTCTGGATCTGTGGCATCCCCTACTTCTTCTTCCTTTAGATCCTTTAATAAGTGTCCTAAGTTTGAACCATTCCCTTTTGCACACCTCTTGGTCCAATTTCGTTGAAAGACCTTGAAGATAATTTTTCCTGATTTTTATCGAGAGTATTCTTAAGTGATTTCATTCATTTATGATGCAATTAACTATAGGGGCTTGCCCTTATAGGAAGCATGTCCGAACCCAGCATAATATAAACCCTATTTAATCCTTTATATTAAATAGGGGAATTTATTGACCAATACAACATTTTCGCAGACTAGACGGACTTATCCTTTGGGATAGATACAGGATTTGAGGTACAGTGCTCTTTCATTTTAAACTATGAAAAATCGGGATAGATACAGGATTTGAGGTACAATGCTCTTTCATTTTAAACTATGAAAAATATGGGTTCAGTTTGACTTCATAATTCAATGTCCTTCTGAAGCGGGCAACAAGATTTCAATTCCGGCAGCCGACAGCTTCTTACGGGCAACTCCCCTCCAACCTCGAAATAGCGCCAACAACTTCTGGCGACTCTGCTGGGGATGTGCTTTTCTCTCCATTAAAATAAAAAAATATTATTTTCACACATCGGTAATGTGTCCATGTCCCTCTTGGACCAAATTACCCTTCTTTCGTTTGCATACTTTACCCATTTCTGTCTTGGGAAGGTATGGTCAACTCCTTGGACTTCAGGACTAGCTGTTCAACCATCTTTGAACAGAGGGGTTCAAAAGGCCATTAAGGACTCTTTAAATTTTTATATCTGGTCGGATCCCGAATAGGTGTGTCGGTGGACTAATTTCACTTGGGAATTATCTGCCACTAATTGGGTCCCGCACTGGGTCCTAAAATTTCTTCACATCTCCCTTCCAAATTTAATTTGTTATTTCACAAATTAAACCAAATCATGTTGTGTTGCGCACACTTTGAAATTTTCTTATATTAATTTTACACCTTTTTTAAATAAAGATGTTAAAAATACCTGTAAATTAAGACCCGCATTCTACAGATCAAACTCTATTTTCAGTGCTTGCACTAAAAATTACGAGGCTTTTGGCCATATAGCTAACCCTAAGACTTTCTGTTTTAAAGCCCACTGCAATGGCCTACCCAACGCTGACCTTTTCCTGCAACCTGCCAACAAACTGCAGCGCTCGTAACTTCGCTCCCACCATCAAGTTTGGAGCTGGATTTGAAGACCTCGAGGTTATCCTCTAGAAAGCCCCAATCGTGGTAATGAAGATCGCTGCTTGAAATGCAAGAACCGTCTGCAGAATTCAACTTGAACTACCTTCAAGACTTTCCTGCCCGCAAAAAAGCTAAAGCTACTGCCATCGCGACACCCGCCAAGCCTGCTATCCCGCTGTTACTAAGGGGAAGGAAGTGATGATCGTTGAAGATCCGACAGAGGGATTAACTTTCCCACCACCCGTGTTTGAAATCGGATCGAGCTCAAGGACTGTACCACTCAGTCAGGCTCAAAGGACGAACCGCAATAGCAGAGTTCGAAGGGCCATCAAAGCCCAGACTCCTGAAAACACACCCATTGAGGAGGAGCCTCATCAAATTGAAGAGGTGTTACCAAAAATTTATCCACTTCTACGAGGGAGTAGATTCCATCCTCTGACAGATACTGATGGATATGAGAGTATCCAAAAGATTGTTGCCGCATTACCATCACTCCGTGGACACAGTGAGGAGAAAAAGAAGTTCACTCCTACCACTCAAGTTAGCACAGTTTTCAGAAGGCTTGCTACCAAGGAAGGATGTTCTATTAGTGAATTACTTAAGGGAGTGGGACATGCGATTTTCCCTCGAATGAAAAAAGAAATTTTGAAGGATGTTAAGTCCGTTAGAAAGTCTCAGAAGTCAACTGAAAAGTTACCTACCCGTATTCAAGTCTGGTTCCGTTTGGGGAACTGAGTTGATACTGCTATAGTCACTACTGATCATACTGCCACCAGGACCACAGGCTGTCGACCGGTTAAGTCGAGACTGGGTCCGAGGATCTTACCCGCCGTTTCTGCAATCCCAAAAAGAAAGACAAAGCGATTACCTAGCACTGTAGCCGGTCTACATTGCGGGGAGAATACCTTCCCTCGACATACCGATGTCTCTACTAAGGCGTCCCGTTTTGAGACATCATCGAAGAGGAAGAAGATGGTATGGGTTCCTAAGGTCGCTGCACTAATACAGTTCAGTGAGCCTACATGAAAGGAGGTAAAACCAGTGCCTGAAATATCTGACTTCTTCGCGATAATAGCCAATGAGATGGAGGAACAAGTAGGGGATGTCCATCAGCCTCCAGATCTTAAAGCAATCAAGGAATTGATAATTGAGGAAAAAGTTGAGAAACTCAGGATTGAGATTTCAGAGTTAGCTCGAGAGCACGATGTTTCCGTCAATATTGACAATGAAGATTTTGATTACAATAATTACTTGAAGGAGGATTTCATGGATGTCCATGTGATCAAAACCAGAGCTACCACATCTGAGCGTGATGCTCAACTTCACACCGAAGAGAACACCGTAGATGAGCTGCGTAGGGTTATCCTTCTAAAGGATGAGCAAGTCAGCCTACTGGAGAAAAAATAGAAGAGATGACTGCAGCTATGACCGCCATGGCCACCATTCCGGAGAAATCACAGGCACCGCAATTGGCTTCTCCAGAAATTAATCTGCCAGAAATCATACACATTATAGATGGAAAAAGAGAGGCTACATCAGCAAACAAAGATGAGCAACCGAAGAAAGATTCTCCATCAAGTGCCATGACAGAAAATGAGTTCAAGCAAATGGTTGAACAAGTGTGGGACACCTTAGCCCAATCCAAGGGCGATGCATCAATTTTGAAGGGTATACCTTACCCGAAAGAGTTCGATGGTCTGCCTTTACCCAAGGGTTTTGTGGTCCCAAACTTCAAGATATTTGACGGGAATGGAAATCCCAGACATCATATAGCGCATTTCGGAGCCAAATGTGGCAACAAAAGAAATAGTGACGCTCTACTCTGCCAGCAGTTTCCCAGCAACTTAGCAGGAATTGCTTTCGACTGGTACGCTGACTTACCCAACGGGTCAGTCAAGACATTTTCTGAGTTGGAACAACTGTTTGTGAAAAGATTTGCTGGGGCACAGCACCATGTGTCTATCGAAGAGCTCATGATCGAAAAGCAAAAGCTTAACGAAATTTTGGTGGACTATATTTTGAGGTGGAGAAACCTTAGCATGAAATATGAACCTCAGCTACAAGAACATCATGCGATTGAAATCCTACTCAAAAGACTTCATGGGCCAGTAGCTTTCATGCTTGAGGGACTCACCATCAAATCCTTCGTGAAGTTACTATGTAAAGCCAGCAGTCTTCAAGAAGAAATGAAGCACATAGAGCCACATGAGAAGGCTAAGGTGACCAGAGTGTTTCAATAGAAATCAGGAGTAGTCTCAACTGTGGACAAAGTAAAACAGCTGATAAAGATATATACAGAAGAGCATTGCTAGTCTTCGTTGCAGTTCTCTCAGAAATAGAGCAGTCAATCCAACCAACGGCCGCCTCAGGAGGGATCACCTCGAATAGTGGGTAAAATAATATCCCTGTTAGAGCGACAAAAAGTTGTGTATTCTTTCAAGGATGAAGTCGTACCTAAAATATTTAAAAGCTTGATGAAGAAACAAAAATTCAAACTACCTGATCCAAAGAAACCCAAAGAGGTGGATAAGAAGAATGAACCAAATTATTGTCCGTACGACCGGTTGCTTGGGTACACTCTAGACAAGTGTTTTGTCTTTAACGACTGGCTCGAGAAGAACCTCAAGGAAGAGAATATAATAATCCCGAAGGAGTATTTGAGAGAACCTGAAAAAGGTTCCATAAACATGGTTTCAGCTGAGTCAATCTCCCCAATTGATTCGTATGTTGGAACAGATGGTGGAGTGCAACTTGGGATGAACTTAAGAGGGTCCTCAATCACATACAGAATTCATCAAAACAAGCTTCTACAAAAACTAAAGAAGAATGGAAGGAGGCCTGGAGCAGATCGTCTAGGAAGATACTGAACAAGATACAGTCTGCATCAAAATAAGCCTCCATTCATAGTCTGCAGCATATCGAGCCCGAGATGAAGATTTCACCAAAACATTTGTCATCGTGAAGGACAAAGAGCACGAAGAAGAAAAGCTTCACTGCCAAGATTGATAGCATGAGGGTGTAGGATAGGGGCTGCCTCTACTAGACTGGTTGCCTTGGATTTGGGGAAGAAAATCCTCGAACCCTTGACTTTGTATGATTATCTTTTTATCCCTCCAGGGTCTTATGAATATAATGATTGTGATTTCGGCTACGTTTTAACTGTTTTTGGTCATAACATAACTGATTGTGACTGATCTAGCTTCGATCTCAATCACCAAAATTATCCTCAAATCATAATTGAGTCTGATGAACTCATTGTCAAGTTCAAAGAAGACATCAATAATACCGCTTACGATCGCACCGATAATGAAGAGCCAACTCTCGAGCATCACGGTGCATCGCTCTCCATCAACTTAGACTTTTTTGATGAGCAGGAAAAGACACTGGAATATTCAACAACGATATCTCAAAAAGAAGAAATCATAGAAGTCAACTTGATGAGCAGAAAAGTATTACCATTGAGAACAGCTCCAACAAACAAGGGAAAAAAGATAATAACTCGAGAAGAGATACCCTCACCTCCGCCAGTGGAAGAACCACTTAATCAAGATAAAATTGGAGGACCCTACAAAGTAGACTACAACGTGCTAGCTTATCTTAGGAAGTTGCCTGCCCGACTAAGCATCTATGACGCTCTGATCCTATCAAAGGAGATGAGAGAATCTCTGGTTACAGCTTTGCTTGAGCCAGAAATTTGCTTAGCTCAGTTGGCTAGCACATCCTCAGATGAATTTTGCTTATTGAGAGAACTGTCAAGGGTAACCTTCACAAATGAAGACTTGCTGCTCAGTACCGCTGACCACAACCGTCCACTCTACATCTCCGTCAACTTCAGCAGATTTGTGTTATCCAGAGTTTTAGTAGATCCTGGAGCATCTCTTAACTTGATGAGCCTATGTACATTGGTGTATTTAGATATTGAAGCTAAAGATCTTACAACCAATAAGATGGTGTTAAGAGGATTCAACCTAAAGGGAGAAAGAGCCCTTGGATCAATTACTTTACTTATGATGGTTGGAGAACTCGTAACAATAGCTAAATTTCATAGCATCGATGCCGAGACCTCTTTTAACCTATTGGGTCGACCATGGATTCATGAGCACAATATGGTTCCATCATCCCTACACGAGTGTATCTACTTATGAAGGTCAGAGAACTCGTAACAACCGTTAAATTTCATATCATCGACGCCGAGACCTCTTTAACGCTCTATTAGGGTCGACCGTGGATTCGCATAATATGGTTCCATCATCTCTACACCAGTGCATCAAATACCGCAAAGATGGTCAAGAAATTTGCATCAAGGGAGATCTACAACCATTTTCAGTGCATGAAGTTAGTATCCATGAAAATGTTGCCTACTACGTGCCTCCAAAGAGGACTGTCTTCTCTCGTGAAGTTATCACAAACAAAGATGAAGATTCAGAAGAATCACAAAGAGGAGGCCATTCAACTCTGCTTCAACAATCTTCTACAACTCCCTTACAACGAGTTGGTGGAGGTTCTTCTAGTTCACATACCTGAGGTTGACGCCGGGGACACAGACGAGGAAAGATCAATTTAATTGTTGAACGGACTAGGCCAACTGTCAACAGTGGTGATGAAGACAATTCTGAAGATGAAATAATGATGACAAAGCAGATGAATAGACCTCAGTACAAGATATCCTTAGAAGATACAGAGAAGAATGAATATGAAACAATGTATGATTGGATAAACCACTATGTGAATACTATGACTCTTACTCTGATTCTCCCTCAAAAGGTCAAAAGTTTAGAGGTCAAGGAAGTCCGTAGTGCTGGTTCAAAGCTGATCAAATTTTATCTTGCTTCTACCTCTACTGAGCTTGAAAAATATGTAAATTTGGATGTTGATTCTAATGAATTAATGGAAATGCCTACCTCTACTGAGCTTAAAAAACATGTAAATTTGGATGTTGATTCTAATGAATTAATGGAACAAAACATGTAAATTTGGATGTTGATTCTAATGAATTAATGAAATTGCCTTTTGGTTACTTCTCACCTTGTGTTCAGAAGTTAATTTACATGTAAATTTGGATGTTGATTCTAATGAATTAATGAAATTGCCTTTTGGTTACTTCTCGCTTTGTGTTCAAAAGTTAATTCAACAGGGACACTTACCGAAACAAATGACAAAAGAAAAAATTCAACTTTTTAAAAATTATGAAATAGTGAAAGTCAAACTCCAAACTAAAAAGAGGGTCTCAGATTTGGTACAGTCGTACCAGTCAATGATTCTGAATTTTGCATGGTTGTTACTGGTGAGTAAGAAGAGGATTGCCTCAATATAGAGGATGACTCTACTGATCAACCAATCGAAGATGCTCCGCCAGAACTTGAGGAAAAAAATTAAATCCACCGTGGATGAATTGAAAGAGATTAACCTTGGGACTGAAGAACGACCCCGATCAACATTTATAAGTTCTCTACTTGATGACGAAGAATATAGAGAATTGGTCAAACTATTAGCAGAATTCAAAGATTGCTTCGCATGGACCTACGATGAAATGTTAGGATTGTCAGTAGAGGTTGCAGCCTATAAACTTAGGGTGGACAAGAATATAACCCTAGTAAAACAGGCTCCCAGGAGAATGCGCTTTGAAATAGAACAACAAGTCATCGTCAAAGTGAAAAAGTTGGTAGACGCCAACTTTGTTAAAGAAGAGAAATACCCCACGTGGTTAGCCAATATTGTGCCTGTTAAAAAGAAAATTGGACAGATCTGAATCTATGTCAACTTTAGAGATTTGAACAAGGCATGTCCAAAAGACGAGTTTCCACAACCTATACCAGAGATGATGGTGGATATTGCCTCAATACATGAATTTTCTCCTTCATGGACGGATCGTCAAGATATAACAAAATCAAGATGGCTTCAAGGATGCAGCGCTTACGGCTTTCAGAACCCAGATTGGAATTTTCTGCTACACAGTGATGTCGTTCGACCTAAAGAACTCCGGAGCAACATGTCAGCGTGCAATGACGAAGATTTTTTACGACCTCATTCACAATCAAGTAGAATGCTACGTGGATGATTTGGTCATCAAAAGTAAAAAAAATAGACCATTTGTATGATTTGAGGATCGTGTTCGAACGATTATGGTAATACAATCTCAAAATGAATCCCTTAAAGTGCGCCTTTGGCGTTAACTCCGACAAATTTCTAGGATTCGTTGTCCGTCATCTGGGAATCGAGATCGACCCAGATAAGATTAAAGCTATCTTGAAAATGCCTCCCCCTTAAACCTTGAAACAGCTACGTTCCTTCCAGGAGAAGTTGACATATCTGAGACGCTTTATTTCTAATCTCTCAGGTAGGTGTCAGCCTTTGTCGGTATTAATTAAAAAAGACTCCAAATTTATTTAGGAAGAGAAATGTCAGCGGTCCTTTGAGGACGTTAAACAATATTTAATGAAACCTCTTATTTTGGCGACCCCTATCCTAGAGAAACCATTGATAATTTATACTGCGGCTTTGGATGACTCTCTTGGAGCCCTCTTAGCCTAAGTCAATGAGGGTAAAGAAAATGCGCTCTACTACTTGAGTCGTCGTCTAATACCGATGGAGATAAGGTATCCACCTATGAAAAGCATAGTCTGACAATAATTTCGAAAGTTTATATAATTAAAAGAGCGACTCGTGGCTCCTTACACATTAATTAAAAGGGTGGTTACAAAATTAGGGGGGCAAAGAGGATCCCCTCTAAAAAAAAAAGGAAAATACATGAGATCTTAGGGGTTTCTTTTCTAGCATTACAACTCTGCCCAAAAAAGAAAGAAAAAAGAGTAAATAGTAAAATAAAACCAATAAATACATGTATCTATAAAAACTGTATACCCAACCAAATAAGTATACCCCCTTTGAACTTGTATAATTTGTGTAAAAAAGGGGTAAAAATAGCATAGCCAAAACAACTTCCAGGAATGTGGATAGAGCTAGGGCTGAAACCAAAAGACCTTAAGCAGTGAAATGAAATCTTTGAGTGAGCACAGTAACCTCCACCACTGGAAGAGAAGGAGCCATCCCACCCGTCCATCCGAAAAGGAAAGAAAAACTGAGGAGCCCCTGGCCTCCAAAAGAGTTTGTGTGCATAATACATAAACATATGTAGCTATGAGCCTTCAAAATAAGATGCTTGAGCCCATTATCAAAAATATCATAAAGGAGGGGATAGACTTCCTGTTACCAAAAGTAGGAAAACTTTAATGAAATAAACCATCTGCATAATCCCAACAAGCATAAAGTGAGGAACCAAGGGCCTCCATAGTTAATTATATGAGCACTGAAATCTAACTTTAAAAGCTGCCACCAAAGTATTTGAGCAGAATAATAATGGAAGCAAAAACATCTAGCCAACCCAAACTGTACTTTATACTACAAGCAAACCTCTAAGCAAACCTCCAACTTATGGACCATATTGCCAATTGTAGCAGAATGAGAAGATTTCCCAGTGAAGTGTTCCAAAATTATAAAGTATAAAAGCTTAAGAATATCAGTGTAAAGCAAAATCATCCAAAGCAACCCATAATCAAAAGACTTGATAGTAAGCAGGTTAGAAAAAACCCGCAATCTAAAACTTCTATCATCCTCAATAATCATATGCAAGTAAAACAGTTCAAGCCCACACCAAACTAAAGGAGGAGCTAGCCCCCATCTTCTGTAACTCGCAGTCAATTTTATATGCCAATCGAAGGAATACCAACTAGTGTAATCAAAGAGAATACTAAAAAATCTACATATGAAAAATTGTCGAAAGCCAAACCAAAGCCAAAATTTGGAGCCTTGGTCCTCCAGCTATAATCTTAGACAAAACCCACTAAAATGTCATTTCGTTTTCCTCAGGAATCATATACACATATGGTAAATTCAGCCCCCACCATAGTAAAGGAGGATCAAGCACCTTAATATCATTATGCACAATAAAATTCACAGGCATAGCAAGGGGCTTCCAACTGGTAAATTGTGGCATATGAAAGTTATTCAACTGCCTAACCGATAAAAAGCTGCATATGAAAGTTATTCAGCTGCCTAACCGATGCCAAATGTTGGAGACATGGGCCTCCAACCTTAATCATAAAACTCAAAATAAGGGAGCCATGGGCCTCCAAAATGATCCACATATTGTACCACCAATAGTCAAGAGTAGTGTAGTATAAGAAGTAAAAACATTTGCATAGCCAAGAAACCAAGCTACCTATACCAGTAGAAAATCCAACCAAAAACTAGTTAAACTCTTGAAAAAGGTGCATCAAATTGATGTGTAAGACAAAATGAATCTAGATAATAAAAGTAGTATCCCATCTAATTTCAGTGGCCTTGGACTAAAAGTAGCTAATAGAATTGCTAAGCTCGTATATAAGGTGTATCCAAAACATCACTATGAATAAGATTATGTAGAGGATGAGTAGGAGTGTCACCAATAACAATACCAAAAGCAGCTGGCATATTTCCCTCGTGATTAATGAAAGTAAATTGAATGGAAAGATTAGAGTTTATCACCATATATTTAATTTGATTGTGCAAGATCATAATATTCCAATGTGGCTTGAGCATGCCCGTTAAAATATGAAACAAAACTTAAGAATCAATTTCTATAATGATATTAGTAAATCCATAGGAAATAACAATAAGTAAAGCACCCAAAATAACCCTTGTTTCAGTTTCCAGAGCAGATGACGCAAAGCAAGGTGAAGCAAAGAAAACAAGGCATTTCCCATGAGCATCTCGGAACAAGCCACCAATCCCAGCACTTTCCATATTAAATTTGCCATCTATGTTAACTATGGCCCAACCATGGGAAGGTGGTGACCACTTAAATAAAGTAGGTCTCCTACTGTTTCTAGAAATAGACACACAACCTGCTGCTTTAGAGGCTTTTAGAAAGTTTGCAACAACGAGAGCAACAAGTTTATAAGGCGTATAAGGAGAATCCTCATACTTATGGCTATTTCTTCCCATCCAAATAAACCAAAGAACAATCATAGGGAAGTAGAAAAGCTTTTTGTGATTATTTTCCAAATTTTTCCAAGTTTCAAGAATACTTTCAAGGTGAAAATTTGTAGGCCATCATATGCCAAAATAATAGCTAATACGATGCCAAACTTCTCTAGCAAAAGTGTATTCATAAAACATATGAGTGGGGGATTCATCCTCTTTCTTACAAATGTAGCAAACAGAACCAATATTAGAGCCTTTCATTTCAAAATATCATCAAGGGGGAGGAAACTATGGAACAATCTCCAAATAAAGAAAGAGATTGAAGCGGAGATGAGTTGGTGCCAAATATATTTACTCCAAAACCATGTAGGGTAATTATATGGATTAGAGTGTATCATTTTTGTAATGGAAACAGTAGAGTGGAATTTCTGCATAGGAGTATCCCTAGAGTCCATTTTGAGTGGAATAAAAGCAACAGAAGGAGCCCCCTCACCCAAAAGAGACCACAATTTAGATATATTCCAACTTCCATCGGTCCAGCAGTCCCTAACAAGAAGATCATCTTCATGAGTAGAATGAGGTAGGTTTGACAGAGGGGAAGAATCCCTCTGATCATTCCAGAAGGTAATATTCCCCTCTCCCACATCCTAGAAAATGAAATGAGAAGCCACCTCACGAGCAAGGGTGATGGCTTTCCAAATATTAGAATCTTCAATTTTCCAGGACACGCTCGAAGGGTGAGTATATGTGCAATATTTATGATGAAAAAATTTAAGAACATAGGGATCCTGAGCTCTGAATTTGTACCAAAGTTTGCACATATTTATATTAATAATCTCCTTAAGGATTTTAAACCCAAGTCCTCAAGAAGTGCATGGTTTACAACCCTTCTTCTGCTTCGCCCAAATCTTAGAAGATTTA
Organism: Phalaenopsis hybrid cultivar; assembly: GCA_002079205.1. Classification (NCBI taxonomy): domain Eukaryota; kingdom Viridiplantae; phylum Streptophyta; class Magnoliopsida; order Asparagales; family Orchidaceae; genus Phalaenopsis; species Phalaenopsis hybrid cultivar. Next base: position 426,077 of record JXCR01145401.1, on the reverse strand, counting down.
TTGCCTCGCCAGAGAAATTTGTTAAAAAGAACTTCAAGAGTAGACTAGGTACTCTTCTTAACCTTCAGCACCTGCATAGAATATAAAGGAATGCTACATAATACACTTTTAAGAGGAATGAGCCTGCCTCTGTTAGACAAGAAGGTGTTTCTTCAATTATTGATTTTAGATTTAATAGTGTCCACAACATCATCCATTTGAATTTGTTTCTTTCTACCCATTAGCAAGTTTAACCCAAGGTATTTAATAGAAAGCTTAGCAATCATACAACCGGTGTACTCGGAAGCCCAAGTTTCCATATTGTTGTTCACTTTATCGTTAAAGTAAATATGACATTTTGCCAAGTTAAAGAGAAGACCAAAAACATCCTAAAAGTCTTTAAGCAATTTCATCATTGCTTTGATAGCATGATTACTAGCATTAGAGAATAAAATGGCATCATAACATACGCAAGGTGGCTAATAACAATTTTTGATTTATGAGAGTATTGAAAATGAGGATGAGTTTGATGAGACCAGTTTATGCCTCAAGAGATAATTGAAAGCAATAGTAAAAATGGTAGGAGATAGGGGATCTCCCTGTTTGATGCCTCTAGTAGCAGAGAAAAAGCCAGGAGATTTCCCATTAATGAGAACACTGTAGTGGTTGTTAGCTAGCCATCTTTTAATGAGGGAACAATACTACTCTTTGAACCCCTTAGCTTGAAGGATATTAAGAATAAAATCCCAACTTATAGTATCAAAAGCTTTTTTTTATATCCAGTTTAAAGACCCTATTACCTCCTCTACATTTCCTATCAATGTCTTCAATCAATTCCTGAGCAAGGAAAATATTATCAGTAATCTCTCTACCTTTGATAAAAGTCAATTGTTGAGGAGATATAAAATGCAAGAGATGAAGCTATAGCCTTTTAACGATGATCTTACTAAACACTTTAGAGATAACTGTAAAGAGGGAGATAAGATGATAATCATCCCAAGTAATTCAGTCATGTCCTTTAGGAATCAGAACAATACAGGCTAAACTAAAATAATTTCTCCCAAAAAGAAACTTTGGATGACATTTATCACCTATTTTTTAATGAATTCCCATCATTTGACATAAAAAGTAGAAGAGAAACCATGAGGACCAAGGGACTTGTTGGAGCTTATGGACTTGAAAGTAGAAAGAATTTCTTCTCCATCGGGAACCTGGGCTAAAGAGAGACTATTAATATAGTCAAAATTATCCACAAAAACATTAGAATCAAAAGGAGTAATAAAATAGATATGCTGAAAGAGCTCCGTAAAGTAAATAACAACACTATCCCCAATCTCATCCAAATTGGTTAAAATTTGACCTTTAGCATTTTTAATTTTTAGGATGCACTTCATGTTCCTTCTATGCTTTAAAGAGGCATGGAAGTAGTAGTGTTCCGGTCACCAATAGTAAAATTAAGGTCATTAGCTTTTTGTTGAAGTAGAGCTTCCTCCATGTTAATGATTTCTAGTAAAGTCAAATGAGCCTGAGCAGTAGAGTTCACCATATTGGGGATAAAAACCACTTGAGATTCCAAAAGATCAACCTCTTTCTGAACCTTTAGAACTTAAGTTACTAAAGACTTGTTGATTTTATTTTCGAAGATGAGCAACCAATTTTTTATATAATTGCCAAAGGATATACCAGGATGAGCCAACACCATCATAAATCTGAACCTGTTGCACACTATTAAGGAAAGTATCTTGAGAAGTCCAAATGTTAAGAAATTTAAATCCGTAGATAGTAGGTTTATAAATAAAAGCAAGAGTAAGAAGAATGGGATTATGATCGGAAGAGGCATAGCTCAAGTGTTGGACTTTAGAGATATGGAAGTAAGTGAGTAAAGATGAGTTAGACAGAAAACAATTAAGCCCTTGTTGGAGAAAACCTCTCTTCCATGTGAAGGGAGAACTACGGTATTCCAAGTCAAACAAACTAGCTCTAGCCATAGAGTTAGAAAACTAATTTAGAAGATAAATATCACATCTTCCACAACCTTTTTTCTCAGAAAGCTTCATAATCATATTAAAATCACCGCCAACAAACAAACTATCAGAAATGGAACTGCCCAAAACATCGAGTCTCTTCCAAAGTGAGAATTTGTTAGGAAGAAGAGAGCTAACCTAAACAAAAGTACCCTAACCATGAAATTGCTCCATCCGAAAATGAGTGAGGACAAATCGTTCCACATCTTCAATGATAGATAAAGTAACTTTATGTTTCCAAAAAACCCATATCTTGCTATTTTTTTTGCAATAAGACTGAAATCCTTTAAAGCAATTCAAGATCCTTCTCCTATTAACATGGAAAAGGGGCTCCAAGATGGCAAAAATAGAAATTTTGTGAACCCTAAGAAGATATTTAAGAATATTCTAAACAATAATGTTAAACATTTAATCTTAGGCCTGCCCTTCTAGATGATCTAGAAGGGTTGCCTAATTGTTCTCCATCCGAGTAGCAGTTATCTTCCTAAATAATATTGCCAACATTTATGCTTGAGAGTTCATTATTTCTTTTGGCCTTTCTTTTTGCATGTTTTTGTACCTTCCACTCCCCCCACTAAAGCGATATGAGCAAGTTGAAGAGGTTCTTTTGAAGCTTCAAATAGAACAGAAGGAGGGGTACCTTGCTCATGATGTTCTCATTGCTTCTCAACTGTGGTGTTCCAGGAAAAATTGGCATTAGTAGAGGTAGGAAGAGCATTACTCTGAGCAACTAAATGAAATGGGATGTTCTCAGAAAAAGTTTCAACAGTTGGTTCAACAAGGCCATCATTTTCATGAGATAGGGCATGCACATGGATAGCACCATCACTACCAATTAGTAAAGGTTGCACTTGTATAGCATCATTATTTAATGGAAAAATTGTAGTAGGCTCAATATTAGGATCATTGGTTCGTACAGACCTCTCATTCTCTTATTCTTGAACTTGTTCGTTTATAATTGAGGGATTAGGTGGCCTACAGTCTTGTTGCTAAGGGAAGGTTTTAATCCATTGGAAGTTTTAAGCTGAGGATTGAAATGGAAACAATTAGAGATATGGTGACCAAACATAGAAAAATGAGTGAAATATGAGGAATGCCTTTCAATTTCTATATAATTAAATATCTTTTAAAATCGGATGTCAAGCTATCCATTCCGACTACTGATAATTTCTAATTTGGCAATCGACACCACACTCTAAATGAGACAAAAATATCAAAACAAAGTAAAATAATACAAAAATAATTCACATAAATTAAACTCAAAACAAAATATATATTTATAAAGGAAAATTACCCAGTTCAGAGGACAATCTTTGCTAATTTTAGTGTTCTAAATATAATTGCAATGTATATGTCGTTATTAATTCTTGAAACTCTTTAACTGACAGCAGTGAAGTATAGACCGCCGTAAAGTATAGACCGCCACCAAACTTGATCTTTACATTTGATGGAATTCTTCCCCATGACAAAGCTGCACTCCATCAGTGAGTGATGATAAAGTTTGGTACCGCCTTCGATGAGGTCGAAGTCATCCTTGGAAAAGCATCGTATGTGATCATGAAGACTGCCCTGCCTGAAATAACTAAACATGCCACCAAATATGACTTGAATGGCCCAGGATCAGGGAGACCCAGTTGGGTATGTTACCCTCATAGCTGTGAAATCTGTTGCTCATGTGCTAATAAGAGTCGACACTGCTATTGTCGTAGGATTTGTCGTCACTGCACCGAATGTTTTTTCTAGTAAAAGAAAGGAATTTCTGTATGAGGAAGATTCTGCTAATGTGTTTGTTCGTGCCCAGTTAGTGTTCAAGGTATGGTTTAGCTCGAGAAGAAATTGCAAAAAATAATTTCTAAAAGCAGTAAAAGTCAAAATTGCAAGTTTGACTCTCACTGAGACACTCCTCATTTAGAGGAGATTGAGGAGCTGCAACCTCTCCTCTCGTCGAACGGAACATGTTTCACCCGTTGTCTACTTCTATGGAGGAGGAGCACATTTATAGAATTTTCATCGCACTACCGCCACCACATGATCGCAAGAAGAGAGAGGCCCACACCTCTCACTCAATTCCATTCAATTCTTGAGAAGATAGCCAAGAAATAGTAGTATTCCATTTTTGAGCTTTTGAAAAAGATGGTATGTGGCGTATACCAACAGATGAAGAACAAAATTTTTAGGAAAGACAGTTGCACAAATCACCAAAGACATAACCTTCCCATGTTTCGATCAAGATTGACTTAGGAGATCGTGTGAATACTGCTACCACCATCATGGATATTACTACAACTAGTAAGAGGCCTATAGAGCATAGATCAACTAAGTCTCTCTTGAGTCCAAGAGTTTCGCCTGCTGTTACTTGTAAATAATCTCCAAGGAGGAGTAATGGAGAAAAGATAATTTACTACAGTATCAAGTCCACACGTTAGAAAGCACACTTCCTTTTGATATGTTGACATCACTACTGAGATACCTTTTCTCAAAGCAACAACACCAAAGAAGAAAGTGTGGTTACCTAATAATCTCCAGAAATGCTGATAGATCTCAAGTAATTAAATGAAAGGAATTTGAAGCCAAGTTGGGAAATCTCAGAGTTGAGAACAAAGAGTTGGCTAAAGAAATAGGAATGGATTATTATGATAAAGAATATGATTTTTTAGACTATATGGAAGAGGAATTTGCCAGATTTAACGTCTTTGAGACCTGATCTACATCATCTATGCGCGATGCTCCAACTTCCACCTAGGGGAACACTATAGATTAATGGAAAAGGACCATATAGCAAAGGGATGAGCAAATTATTTGTCTTGAGAAGAAAGTGGAAGATAAAATGAAAACCATGCTCACCATTCAGGGACAATCACAATTACAGCAAGTGGCATCACCGGACATAAACCAACCAGAGATTGTACATGTTATAGACAAAAGCAAAGATTTTGCTTTAACCAATAAAGATGAACTACCAAACAAAGATTTAACTCAAAAAATGGTGCCAGAAAGTGTTCTCATGCAATTAGTTGAGCAGCAGGTAAATGAGGCCTTAGCCAAATTGAAAGGGGGCACATCAGTATCAAAGGGTGGACCGTATTCGAATGAATTCGATGTTGTCACATACCCTAAACGTATTGTTTCCCAACCTGTAAGACTTTCGATGGAGCAGACAACCTTGACAACACGTTGCACATTTTTGAGTTAACTGCTACAACACGAGGGGTAATTAGGCACTACTTTTTTGTTTGTTCATGAGCATCCTTTCAAGGATCACATTTGATTGATATGCATAGTCCCCCAACAGTTAAATTAAGATGTCCTTAGAATTGGAAATTTTATTTGTGAAAAGATTCGCTAGGGCTCAGTATCATATCATCATTGGAGGTCTTGTAAAAGTGTGTCAGAATCCCAAGGAGACATAGGTTGAGTACATTCTATGGTGAAGCAACTTCATCATGAAGTGTGAGCCACAATTGCAGGAGCAACACACAATTGAGGCCTTGCTTAAGAGTATCACACTCTGATAGCTTTCACGCTTAAGGGGCTTAACATTAAGATATTTGAAAAGCTACTAAGTATGACCAACAACTTGCAAGAAGTGGTTAAGCATAAAAAATCCACAGAGAAGGTTGGAAAGGCCAAATCAATAAAAGCATACAAGGAGAAGTTTGTGAAGGTGGCAGTGGTAGACAAGGGTAAGCATCCCAAAGAGATTCAGTCCGAGCCGTCTCAGCAGCATGTTTGACAACCACAACAACGCAACTAGTAGTGCAGTCTACTGAATTCGACATTAGTAAAAAAGGATGCCTAATCCTCTTGGGATGAAAAGTGCCTGCAAGCCTTCAAAGATATTAAACAATATCTAATGACACCTCCTATGTTGGCAGCCTCTATCTCAGGATGACATACTTTATACCACAGCTTTAGATGCCTTCTTTTGAGCACTGCTAGCCCATGTCAATGATAAGGGTAAGGAAAAGACACTCTACTACTTGAGTCGATGTCTAATGTCGGTAGAGGTGAGTATCCTCCTATTAAGAAACATTGTCTAGCTTTGATTTTTATCCCTCAAAAGCTTAGATGTCACAACTTTCTCATAAGGTCAACCTGATTTCAAGGTTTAATCAGTCCATCCAATGCTTTTTAATAGGTTAGCAAGGTGGTCAAAGATCTTATTGCAATTCAATATAACCTTCATGTCTCTTTGAGCTATCAAAGGGCAGATTCTAGCAGACTTTCTCGTAGCACCCCCAATAGTAGCTGGGTCACCTCTCAAAGATGGCTTGTGTGGAGAACACATAATACATGTGAAATAGCCCAGTGCTCGATGTTGGGAAATATAATTTGATGGAGCATTTTCAGCCCAATTGGATACAAAACTATATATAGTGATACCCGACAAAGCAGGAATTGATTTGATTTTCATTACACCAAACCAGGTGATGTTGAGTTTCTCTTACCACATGACAGAATCATGCACCAATAGTGAAACAGAACATGAAACTTTGATAACTAGACTATAATTGGCAAAATTAAATGGATATAACAGACATTGTGATCTACGGTGACTTGCAACTCATTATTCAACAAGTGTAAGATACGTACTGAATTTTGAAACCAAGGTTGGAAGAATACGACTAGTATGCAATGAAACTATTTGAGAAATGTCCAACATGACATTATTCAGAATTCTTTAAGGAGATAATGTCCTTGCAGGCACTCTAACAAAGACCTCTATGGAATTTGTGTGTCTGCAGGAAGACTCCATTAACATCACAATGCAAGGAAATTAGGTTCTGTCATAGAATGATATGGATAATTTGAGAAAAATGGGAAAGGAAGAGATATCTGCTATAAAGGCCAAAGATACAGAGGATTGGCACCAGCCGTTTGTCAGATACCTACAGATAGGAGCATTGCCATAAGATAAGTAAGTGGCACATCAGGTCAAGAAAAGGGCAATGTCATATTCTTTGGTTGAAAATGTTTTGTATAGAAGGTCCTTTGATCAGATGTGGCTGAGATGTTTAGATAGAATAGAAGCACTGGATATTTTCAAACAAGTACATGCAGGGTTGTTTGGCGCTCTTTAGTTGGGGCCAAAGATGAAAATGAAAATCAAAAGGCACATATATTTTTGGCCTGTGATGATGTCTGAGGAGACGGCCATATAGTGTCACCAATGGTAGGTACATGGAGTAGTCCTACATCAACCCCCGAATGTGCTACACACGATGATTGTGTCATGGCCATTCGAGTATTGGGGCACATATATAGTGGGTCTGATAGACCCTCCTTCTTTGAAAGGAAACATATTCATTCTTGCCGCAACAAACTATTTCTCGAAGTAGGCAGAGGAAGTGTCATTATGATAAGTCACAACATATTATATTCTTTAGTTCTTCAAGACTCAGATCGTTTACCGCTTTGGTGTTCCCCGGAGAATTACGTTGGACAACGGTTCAGCTTTCAAGAGAACAAAAATCAATAACTTCATCAGTCGGCATGGGATAGATTGGAGATACTCTACAATCTACTACTGAAAAGAAAATGACCTAGTAGCATCTTTCAATGAAACACTTGTGCAAATCCATAAATAAAATATTGGATGAAAACAAAAGAGGATGGCACAAGAAACTATTAGAAGTTTTATTGGCATACAGGTGTTGACCACATTTTTAGTGAAGGTCTTAAAATAACATCCATAAAGTAAACTCAACTTGAGGAATCTTATGATTTAAGATTCTAAGACACATTTAAAAAACCTAAAATGATCATTGTGATCATTAAGATAAAGGGTCTACCAACATTGACTTGTTTGGACATACATAGGGTTATTAAAACCTTAAAAATTGAAATAACTCTCAAAGCACTCCTTTTGGATCTTAACAATGACAATACCCTAAATGATCAGATCAGAGGTGACAAACCCCAATCTCGTCAAATTTTAACTTAATGGTCACCATAATGATCATAAAGTCAACATTCACATTTAATTGATCCAATTGGTCAACTTTGACCCAAATGGACAATTTTGGTCAAACTGATCAACTTTGGTTAATTTGGACCAACGAATCAGTTCAAACTCTAAAAATGATCAAATTGGATTATTTGATCATTTGAAATCACCAAAATGATCAAACTGGACCATTTGGTTAATTGTAGACACCATTAACCAACTATTGGTCAAAATGTCTAAACTGAACCTCCAAGGTCACCACTTTGAAAATTTGATCATTCATAGACCCAAACGACCACCATATGTTCAAGACCACCATATGGTTAATCTGACCATTCCTGTCAACTTTGGTCAAAGTGGGTCAACCTTGGTCAAACCCAAGTCATACCACCAACCCAAGACCCTCATGACTAAACTAACCATGACATGGTCAAGTGATTCATCACATTCAACCCCGGACCTACATTTGTAAACTATGATCAAAACTGGTCAACCATGGTCAATCAAGTCAACTTTGGTCAAATTTTGTCAAACTCACCATTTTGATCAAAATTTGATACTTTCATCAAAATATTTTATTATCTTGATTATTTATGTATTTAAATAATTAAATGAGAATAAAATTAGATACTATATAACGTAGGATTTAAATAAAAATTAAGGTTTAAGCTCATGCTATGACAAATCCATGGTAACCTTAAAACCATATTTTAAATTTAAATCCTAAATTCAACTCATGAGGGATCACTAATGAAGATCACCTATGACCCATGGAATCTCTCATAACAACCCACAACCCAAAAGAAAAATTTATGAGCCACCATGGTTAACCTAGGTTAAAGCTCATAATGACATCATCATAAAGGGGTAAAGAGGTGTCACCTCTTTATAAATTGCTTAAGGAATGGCTTGGTTGAGTCATCACTCACCTAAACCATTCTCCAATGAAGAAAAGACTTCTTTAAACCCTATCCCATTCATGATTAAATCCATCATGAATAATCATGAGAGGAGAGATGAGTATGGAGCTTATGTATCATGATCTTATAAGCTTCATTAAATGAACTTGTGAGCATATATGGGGGAGGCCATTTTTAGTAAATTTTAAACAATCATATCCACCTCGTAGATCATCCAATGAGGGGACGACAAACCTTGAATCAAACCTTTACCATATGTGGACTCAACATTGGTCCACTTTGGGATGATGAAGTAAGGTTATCCTTGAGCTAAAATTCCTCAGCCATCATGGAATCAAGTAAGAACTTCCCCAAATGAATCTAAAGCTAGCCATGATTCTTGTAAGGCCTATATGTAGGTTAAACCATAAGATTCCTTGAGGAGGAGAGGAGAAAACAATGCTTAATGGAGGAAACCTTCAACGGTGAAGTTCTTCCCTATCATTTAAGCAATTGATTCCCCATAGAATCAGGCCATAGAGCTCACTGTATCTTTCCAATTTTTTTGCCCAAAAATAGGACAAAATTTTGGTTTCACATAAAACCTCCCAAAACTTCAAATTAACTCCTCCAAATTCATCTTTGACCTCAAAGAAGAAGATTCCAAATGTAATTTGATCTTCCCATTCGGTCCAACCTACTCTTCAATGAAGCCATGAGCCCATTTCTGTGAAATCATACCTCCACTTGATTTCACTCCAAATTGAGCATACCATGAGCTTTGAAAAGACCTGGGAGCGTTCCAGACAAACTTGATTGAAGCTTCACTTCATCAAGCCAAGGTATGACCATTTTGACATAAATCTCGTTCAGTTTTGGTCGATTGTGAAACGAACCCTTTCAAATCCCATGCATCACCGTATGGATGGGTTTGAAATTTCACGATAAAGCCTTAGGAACTAATCTCACTTGATTTAATGGAGAATCGAGCGAGACCCTAAACAATGAATTATTCTCTTAAAAGGGGTAGATGGGGAAGACGATAAGATGCCATCCATTTTTATGTATTAAAAATGGACGGTCATGATTCATTTGGATGACAGATCTCTCGATATGAAACACATAAACCGCGAGCCATGTCGCTTCCACATGTAGAACTTCCCCAATCAGATCATGCCACGTGCACATTCGACAGATCCTCGGATCTAGTCAGCCGCCACACATAAATTCCTTTAAGTAGGAAATTTAGAAAATTCAGAAAAAGACCAAATCTTCAAAAATTCATGAATTTTCACACAAAAATCACAAAAATAAATTAAAATTACCCCTGAACTCAGCTTGAAAAGGACAAAATTATAATTCCAAAATTATAATTTGATCATTTATATTTAATTTTTTAATAATTAAATACTCTCTGGAGTATTTTAATTATTAAAAATTATTTATAAGATAGAAAAATATGAAACGTTTAGGGATTTATCTCTAGGCCCTTAGGAATCCTCCCTTGATTTTTCCAAGGCTAGAAATTTTTTTTAAGACATAATTTCATAATTTTCAAGACACTTTGTAATTATTTTTATCAATAATTATAAAAATAAAAGTTAAGGAAAATAAAATTGGAAAATGGTTAGGAAATTTAAGGTGACAAAAAATAACCTTAAAATGACTATTTTCAAACCATTAGACAATTTAAAATGACATTTTTACATTAGGGTTAAAATTTATTAATTTTAAATTGATATTTTAAACGCTAAAAAATCCTCTCCACACCATACTTAGCTCATTTCATCATGGACTAAGTCAATAATGAGTCTAACTTAAAATAGACTTAAATCAAACTTTAATTAGATTTAAAAGACATCATTAGACTTATTTAACCCATTAAACCTTACTTAAATTAGGTTTAATATAAATTCAAACTTTAATTAGGTCTAAAAGACATCATTAGACTTAATTAACCCATTAAACCTTAATTAAATTAGGTTTAACACAAAATTAAACTTTAATTAGGTCTAAAAGACATCATTAGACTTAATTAACCCATTAAACCTTAATTAAGTTAGATTTAATACAAAATCAAACTTTAATTAGGTCTAAAAGACATTATTAGACTTATTTACCGATTAAACGATAATTAAATTAGGTTTAATACAAAATCAAACCTTACTTATGTCTAACCCACTAGACTTAATTAATCATTAAGCCTTAACCACATTAGGCTTAACCAACCTTGAACCCAACTCGACTTAACCCATACGAAGTCTAATTAAGCAATTAAACCTTACCCAAATTAGTTTTAATTAACCTTAAACCCAATTAGACTTAATCCATATTAAGTCTAATTAATCAATTAAACCTTACTTAAATTAGGTTTGATTAACCTTAACCTAATGAGACTTAACCACAAATTAATTTTAATTAATCAATTAAACCTTACTTAAATTAGGTTTAATTAACCTTTAAGCCTAATTAGACAACCAATATTAAGTCTAATTAATCAATTAAACCTTACCTGAATTAGTTTTAACCCATTAAACCTTAATTAAATTAGGTTTAATACAAATTCAAACTTTAATTAGGTCTAAAAGACATCATTAGACTTAATTAACCCATTAAACCTTAATTAAATTAGATTTTATACAAAATCAAACTTTAATTAGGTCTAAAAGACATCGTTAGACTTATTTACAGATTAAACCTTAATTAAATTAGGTTTAATAAGGAATCAAACCTTGCTTAGGTCTAACCGGTTAGAACTAATCAACCATTAAGCCTTAACCACATTAGGCTTAACCAAACTTGAACCCAACACGACTTAACCCATATGAAGTCTAATTAAACAATTAAACCTTACCCAAATTAGACTTAATTAACCTCAAACCTAGTTAGACTTAACCCACATTAAGTCTAATTAATCAATTAAACTTTACCAAAATTAGACTTAACCCATATTAAGTCTAATTAATCAATTAAACCTTACCTAAATTGGTTTGATTAACCTTAACCTAATTAGACTTAACCATAATTAAGATTAATTAATCAATTAAACCTTATCTAAATTAGGTTTAATTAAACTTTTAAACCCAATTAGACTTAACCCCATTATTAAGTCTAATTAATCAATTAAACCTTACCTAAATTAGGTTTAATTAACCTTAAACCCAAATTTACTTAACCCACATTAAGTTTAATTAATCAATTAAACCTTACCCAAATTAGGTTTAATTAACATTAAACCCAATTAAACTTAACCCATAGTAAGTCTAATTAATCAATTAAACTTTACCAAATTAAACTTAACCCATATTAAGTTTAATTAATCAATTAAACCTGACCCAAATTAGGTTTAAACTCAATTAGACTTAACCCATATTAAGTGTAATTAATCAATTAAACCTTGCTAAATTAGGTTTAATTAACCTTAAACCCCATTAGACTTAACCCATTTTAAGTCTAATTAATCAATTAAACCTTACCAAAATTAGGCCTAACCCTAATTAGGTTTAATCAATCCAAAGAAAACCTAATGTGAGTTTAACCTAAATTTAACTCAAGTTAACCCGAACATTAGGTTCATCCCACATTGAACCTAATTTAACCAAAACTTAAATTGAGTTTAACCTAACTTGAACTCAAGTTAACCCCAATAATAGGTTCAAACCACATTGAACCTAATTTAACCAAAACTTAACTTGAGTTTAACCTAACTGGAACTCAAGTTAACCCAAACTTTAAGTTCAATCCACATTGAACCTAACTTAACCAAAACTTAACTTGAGTTTAACCTAGCTTGAACATAAGTTAACCTAGAATTAGGTTCAACCCACATTGAACCTAATTTAACCAAAATTTAACTTGAGTTTAACCTAACTTGTTAACCCAAACTTTAGGTTCAACCTAACTTGAACCCAAATCAACTCCAAACTTAAGTTCAACCCACATTAGACTTAAGTCAAAACTATAACTTAGGTTCAACCGAACCTGTATCTAAGTCAACCAAAATCTAGGTTCAACATATAATGAACCTAAATCAAACCTTAAACTTAGGTTCAATTCAAATTGAAGTTAGGTCAGCATAAACTTTAAATTAAATCAAAATTGAACCTAACTCAATTAAAATCTTAGGTTCTACCTACATCAAACCTAAATACCTTAAATCCTAACTACATTGGACTTAAAACCAATTAAACTCTTAGGTTCTACCTACATCAAACCTAAATACCCTAAGTCCTAACTACATTGGACTTAAAACCAATTAAACTCTTAGGTTCTACCTACATCAAACCTAAATACCTTATGCCCTTACTACATTGGACTTAAAACCAATTCAACTCTTAGGTTCTTCCAACATCAAACCTAAATACCTTAATTCCTAACTACATTGGACTTAAAACAATTTAAACTCTTAGGTTCTACTACATTAAACCTAAAACATCTTAAGTCCTAATTACATTGGACTTAAACCATTTCCAATCTTTAGTTTCTACCTATATTGAACCTAAAACTTCTTAAGTCGTATCCACATTGGACTTAAAACTCTAGGTCTACCTACATTGAACCTGAATCATCTTCTGTTCCACCGACATTAAACCTAAATCTTAGCTTTCAATTAAACTCTCTCAGGTCTAATTGACATATGACTTAAAACAAATGTCAACATAAAAATCTAACTCACCGACATAAATGACATAAAATTCATCTTAAACGATATTAAAACACAACATAAACATTTGTGTTCAGATTTACAAAGATTTATTGGTTGACACAATCTATGGTTGTTGACAAGAATCTTCCGGTCCTGATTTAAACTTCTTTTGGACTTAATAAATCTGAATACTTCATGGCCCCGAGACGACGGAGCCAGAGACATCTTGACCAAGTCATTTAAAAATTATTCGACCAATTAAATGACCAAATAAAATTGATATTAATTAGATAATAGGGTTTTATGTTAATTGTGTTTTTTTTGTAGGTTTATTAAAGACATGGAAACAAAATTTCACTTTAGATTTCCTTTGCATGTTATAGGGTGTGCTAACTCTGTTTTGCAGGAAGACATTCAAAAGTGAAATTTTAGGACAACAGAACCTGACAAAAACAGACAAAACAAAATAAAATGACATAAACAAAATAACATGAAATAACAGAAAAACTTTAGGGTAGAATCAGATTCTTAGGAATCAATTACCCTGGGAATAAAACATGTGATGTTTCTTTCCTTAATCTTGAAATTTTAGAAGAACGAGTGTTAACGAGAATCGGGAGTTTCTTAAGTAAATCTAGAATTTCCTAAGATGTAATTAACTATAGGAGCTTGCTCCTGTAGAAAAAAATAAGAATTCAGAATAGTTGATCAACCTAAATCTTTGGTTACCAGACCATTTATGTGGTTATCCTTATATGAGATTTTGACATTCTAAAGTCTTCTTTATAAGTTTACCAGCCAAAATTTCTCTTTTTTTTATCATTTGCCCTTTCCATTTTTCCCAATTCCTTTAATACTTGAGGATCTTTTACTTGATCCAAAAGGTTAAGGTAATTTGGAAAAATAGGACAATAAGATAGATAAACACAGTGGCAACTCCAACATCCTTTTAGATAATGGACACGACGACATGAGAAAATGAATGAGAATTTGTGGCGACCGTGGACGGGGGGTGCCCCAATCGCCACCAAGAGAGATTTGATGACTTCGCTAGGGACTTTTTCTCTCCTCATCTCTCGTTAAATCTTTCGTTCTTCATCCTAAGATATTCTATTTCTATCTTTGTCAGATAGAATTATCTTTTCCAAATTTTAACTCTACAACATTAAGAGTTAAAAATGACTTGGCATTCTAAGATAATCTATCTTTTGACAGGTAGAATTATCTTACCCAGAGACGACATTCTAAGATATTCTATCGGTTGATAGATAGAATTATCTTTCCTAAATTTTAACTCTACAACATTAATAGTTAAAAATGACATGACATTCTAAGATATTTTATCTTTTGACTTGTAGAATTTTCTTACACAGACATGACATTCTAAGATATTCTATCTTTTGATAGATATAATTATCTTTCCAAACTCTACAACTGTTGACCTCACTTTTGGTTGAGGTTTAGTTTTTCCTCTTTAGTAGCTTAAAGTTTAGGCATAGGATTTTCCTATTGACTATTCTTAGAAAACTAGACGTGAAACCCTCACCACTAGAAATTCCAAACTCTTCTCTACTCAACCTGAGGTTCCACATGTTGGTCTCAACCTCTAGCATTTAGTAGGTGGGATCACTGTGAGGGAAACTCAAGATGAGTCACCCTTAGGACTATTGGACCCTAAGGTTAACACTGGGTGTTGGTCTGGATCTAAGGCATTCACTACACTCACTACACTCATCTACACCCACAATCACTCACAACCCTGAACTCAAATTTCTAGCCTAGATCCCTTGATCTTTTGGGATACTCATGTTGATGGTCCCCTAAACCTACTAGCCCTAGGGCTATGGTTTGGCTAAGACCACTATGTAGAGGACCAAAAATAAGGTTCTATTGGTCCATGGCTTTTGGTGATGATTGGTACCTCAACTTCTACCAAAATACCCATCTTGGCCTTTTACCCTAAAACACCCCCAAATTACCAAAATACCCCACTTAGACCCAAAATTCCAAAAATTCCAAAAATTCCCAGAAAATCCCAATAAAGCCCAAATATTGCTTATTTCATTTATCTTAACTACCACATGACTAATTTGGCTAATTTGACCATCTTTAACAAAAACCCCCAAATTTGCCTTTAAGGGCCAAAATTTCCCCAAATCCAATTCAAATGTCCATCAATTTGATCTCAATTTACTTCAATTCCAATCCTAAACTCAAATTCACTTTTGATATCACAAAAATAAACCAAATCCAAGCTCAATTGGTCCATGATTTTAGCCCAACTTTGATTTGGGTGAAACCCCCAATTTTGACCATATGAAATAATCCCACCAAATTGAACCCATAGCCTAGTCAATTGGCCTCAATTAATGTTTCAAAATCTTTATAACATTCCTATACATCAAAATCAACCATCAATTGGCCTTGGTGAAGTCTCAAATTCATTTGATTTTGGCCTAAACCCAAAATTCCCAAATTTAGGCCCAAATTGGCTAAGTCCCCAAATTTCACCCAATTAATTGCCTTAACCTCCAAACTGGCATCCAATTCATGTTGAAAACTCTTCATGAGGTCCCTGTTGACTATTTACAGTAATCAATTTGGAATTAGCCCAAGGCTGACCCAAACTAGACCCAAGCCTAGCCCAACATGACCAAATTGATCAAAGTTCAAAATTCCCTCAAATTGACCCTTCAATTGAACTCAAAACCACTTCCATCCTTCGACAAAGTTGTTCCTTATGATCATATACACCAAATGCAATAGTTGTTTGGGCAAATTGACATGTCTAACCTAGCCCAAACCCACGTTTTTGTCATTTGCACCCACTTGGACCAATGCAATAAATGTGACCTAACCACCCTAAAGCCACAAAATTAACTCCACCACAGCCATTAGTTAGACTTAGTGACCAGTCCAAACACCATGAAATCACCTAAATCAAGCCATGGACCAACGATTCCCCAAATTATGGGATCTCATTTCCAAAAATGCACATGCTTAAGATATCATTGCCAAATCAAAGCACATTTGCATTAAATTATTGTGATGGATTCCTTTGGGTCCCCTGAGCTCCTAGCCACCTCCCTCTGGCTGGCCGGCTAGCCTAGTGGCCCGAAAAGCCCAAAACCAAGAGCCACTCCCATGGCACCTCATCCAAATCAAACCTAGAGGCCAGCTCCTCCAAATCAAATTGAAGAGCTCCTCTGCCCTCCACCTAAGCAACATAATGCACCCAAACTTATGCCCTGAGAGCCACCCCATGGCCATTTTTATAAAAGCCCACCTCCCACGGTCATGGGAGGTGTGCTGAAATTTTCTTAGAGAGGCCTCTCCAAACTTCACACAGAGCTTCCCTAAGATCCCCTCAGTGCATTCCAACCATTTTCCCTCAACCATTCCCATTGTCGGAGCTCAATTTTGAGCTTGAAACCTTGCCGAAAACCAAGACAGAACCCAACACACCTCCACACTCCACCAAACTTCAATTGCTTGTGCCCACACCTTCACAGCCGCAAGAGAAGATAAAGCCCCATCAAATTACCCTCTGAAATAGCCTCCACCATAGCTCTAGACCAACATCTGAAATCGATCTTGGTTGAATTCATACCTAGGCCTTACACCAAGACCAGGGACTCAAACCCTAGCCTCCTTGGACCCCAAAAAACATGTCGAGCACCTCTAATTGAAGCCTCCCTTCTCAGAGCAAAGGTATTACTTCTCCTCCTCCTGAGCTCATTTTGATTCCCCATTTACTTAGGCTTGATTTCATGGTACACTAACCGTATGGATGTGTTCGTCTCACTTAAACGAGTCTATATGATCAAACCCGAAGTGATTTGGTTAAGTCTAGGCTGAGATCTTAGAGTTTTAGTGTGGATGGGCGCGAGATCAATCTATTGGGGACAACGACGAGGAGTCGTTTGATCAAGCGTGAATCAAATGGACGGGGGAGCTCGAGCCGGACAGCGCTTCGGGACAGAAATAGCGGGCCGAGTCAGCAAGCTACGTGGACGGCGGCGTCCAACCAGAGTGTGCCACGCATGCCTTCGGAGCCATCATAGGTTGAGGTGGCACGCAAGGTTTAAATAGATAATTTGGGCGTTTCTTATTTATTTAAATACCCTTACCTTAGAAAATTCATAACTTTGTTTAGAAAAATCACAAAAATAAAATAAAAATACCGTCTTGCTCAGTGAATAGAGGACAATAATGTGGATTAAATTTCACTACCATGTTATGCATATTTTATTTTTAATTAATTAAACACTATCTTGAATCATTTGATTCTCCATGCATGTTGGTACATCACCTTGGCTTGAAATTTTGGTGTGTTGTAGCCTCTGTTAAGGGAGATATTCTCTGATTTTTCCAAAGTCAGAGGAGGTTCCTATACAGAGATTAATATTTTTCAAGTTATTCCACATTATTTCTTTAAAATAATCATGGAAATTAGCATATTGATTAGGAAAATTTTGGAAGGTCCACCATGACTAGAGAAACCTTTGGAAATAATTTCATGGGTCAAGTCTTTTAAAATACTGTTAAATTTTACAAACACTAAATCACTAAAATAATGAATTTTAGAAAATTTTAACATTTAAATGACTTGATCTTTGATCTCCACTGTGGTTTATGATCCAAAGGACTCATCATAAAAATTTCAAAATATTTTAAATTCATTTGACAACTTAAGTTGATTTTTAAAGATAAATACCACTTTTGACATTTAAATGTTTTTTTAAAAATCAAAATATAACTCAAAAAATTATGAAACTTAGTTTTTTGAGATCTCTGTGATCAGTGGTATTTTTTATTAATAAAATGATATTTAAATTAAAAAACTTGATTTTTAGCCTATTTTAAATATCAAAATAATTAAAAATTCATAAAAATCATAAAAATAATAAAATTAATGGAAATGTTCTAAATTGCTTCCTAATCACTTAGAAATAATTAAAATATTTTTCCTGATTTTCTAAAAAAATATATTGAATTTCAAAGCTTAAAAATAATTTTTTAAAAGCTAAAAATGAGTTTTCACTAAAATTATTCCAATAAATCAAAGAAAAATAAAAAAATATTAAAAAAATATAAAATTTTCTCCTCTAGGTTCTCTGACTATAGGGAGATTTTTCAAAAATACAAAACTTAATTTTCACCACCTAAAATATTTTATTTTTATTAAATAACCCAGAACCTATAATAATTCTATTAAATCACAGGGAATTCAAAAAATCATTAAATATTTTCCAAAGGCTTTTCTAGTCTTGGTCTACCTCCAGTAAAAATTTCAAGGGATTAGAATGTACCTTGGTCAAGTTAGGAATTTTCATTGAAAAATCCAATTTTTGCATGAAAATAATTACATAAATTAAATTAAATTTTTGAAAAATCACATTTTCTCATCCGATGTCTTAATTAACCCATAACTGAGGTAGGATAAAAATTTCAAAGTCATTTGAACTGAAAAATCACATTTTCTTCTCTAATGTCTTAATTGACCCATGAATAAGGTAGGATAAAAATTTCAAAGTCATTTAGATTAAATTTGATAAATTATGAAGTGTTAGAGCCTTAAGGGCAAATGTGTAATTTTGGAAATTTAGTCTTAATTAACATTTAGGCTTAATTCAAGGAGGATCTTAATTGACCCATGAATGAGGTAGGATAAAAATTTCAAAGTCATTTGAATTTAATTTTACTAAATTTATGAAGTGTTAAAGAGCCTTAGGGGCAAATGTGTAATTTTGGAAATTTTGCCTTAATTAACATTTAGGATTAATTCAAGGCCTTAGGGCAAATGTGTAATTTTGGAAATTTAGCCTTAATTAACATTTAGGCTTAAGTCAAGGAGGGGAAATGGGTAACCTCTGATCTTAATCAATTTATTTGATGCTTAAAACAAAAGTCAAGGAGGGAAAATGGGTAACCTCTGATCTTAATCAATTCATTTGATGTTTGAAACACAAAGGATTGGTAGAAACCAATCCTCACTTTCTTAATTAAGTTAATAAATTTCTAAATTATTAAAATTTGAAAGTTTATTAAAATTAAATGATCTATGGGTAACCTCTGATCTTAATCAATTTATTTGATGCTTGAAACACAAGTGGTTAATTGATACAAACCAATCTCACTTTCTTAATTAAGATTAATAAATTTCTAAATTATTAAAATTTGGAAGTTGAAACCAATCTTATTTTCTTAATTAAGACTAATAAATTCCTAAATTATTAAAATTTGTAAGTATATTATAATTTCACTTTCTTAATTAAGTTAATAAATTTCTAAATTATTAAAATTTGGAAGTTTATTAAAATCAAATGATCCTGGACTTAGGGGTATGAATTTTGAAGTCAATAATTAATCAATTTAATACCCCTTTATTGATGATCTAGATAAGTTAATACATTTTAATTATTAAAATTTGGAAGCTTATTAAAATTAAAATGAGTCCAAATTAAGATTAATAAATTTCTAAATTATTAAAATTTGAAAGTTTATCAAAATTAAATGATCCTCGTTAGGGGTATGACTTTTGAAGTCAATAACTAATCAATTTAATACCCCTATCTTGATTTTTAAATAGAATCCAAATCATGAATCATGACCACTTAAAGCTTAACACTTTTAAAAACTAATTCAGACACTCACTTAGGTCTTAAGGGCTTAAGTGGTGACTCAAGCTGAATAAAAAAAATTGATTAAACAAGGATTAGATAAATAAACCTAAATAAATCAAACATCCTTGAAGCACCATTAAGCCCAATTAGGATTAAAAATTTGGTGAAGTGTTCAAATTACACTGACTTGCCTCTTTAAGGGTCTTCACCCACATAATTTTCAAATTAAATGATAAGCGATAATTACCCTATTCTTAAGGATAATTGAGACACCAAGGTTCACTGAGCATTAAGGGTATTTACAGGATGAAATATTAAGCACATAATAAAGTTTAAAGGAACTCGGGATTTTCCACCAGGCAGCGAGAGAGTAGCATGGACCTGCTTCTTTCTCTAGATCTGTTCGACACCTCAGAGATCTACCAAACTTAATATATTTTGCTTAGCAAAATCATTCTTAATTAAACTTTTAAGGACTCACCAAAATATGACATATGGTTAGGAAAATTACCAAAATTTAATCTTTCCTGCTCTTCATAAACTGCCTTAACATGCATTTTAAGTTTCAGGTGGTGGAATGAGAAGACTCGCCAGGTACATTTTTACAGTTTTCAGCGTTGTCTTTCTTGTACTTTCATACTGTACTTTTATACCTGCAAATTTGCATGCTAAACAACGATGTCACCCTGCATGAAAACTAAAACCATCAGGATAACCACATAACCATAACCAAAACCAAAACTAAAATCAATCAAGATAAAATTC
>JXCR01145401.1:229807-404516 GCA_002079205.1 Phalaenopsis hybrid cultivar | reverse complement strand
GGGTCGGACCCCCAAAAGGTGTGTCGGTGGACTAATTCCACCTGAGCATTTTCTGCCACTAATTGGGTCCCGCACTCAAGTTAACCCAAAAATTAGGTTCAACACACATTGAACCTAACTTAACCAAAAATTAACTTGAGTTAAACCCATCTTGAACTCAAGTTAACACAAACATTAGGTTCAACCTACGTTGAACCTAATTTAACTAAAACTTAACTTGAGTTTAACCTAACTTGAACTCAAGATAACCCAAACGTTAGGTTCAACCCACATTGAACCTAACTTAACCAAAACTTAACTTGAGTTTAACCTTACTTGAACTCAAGTTATCTCAAACAATATGATCAAGCCACATTGAACCTAATTTAACATAAAGTAAACTTGAGTTTAACTTAACATGAACTCAAGTTAACTGAAACATTAGATTCAACCTAACTTAAACCCAAATCAACTTCAAACTTAAGTTCAACCAATATTATACTTAAGTCAAACCTATAACTTAGGTTCAAGCCAACTTGAATATAAGTCAACCAAACTCTTGGTTCAACATATAGTGAACCTAAATCAAACCTTATACTTTGGTTCATTTCAAATTGAAACTAGGTCAACATAAACTTTAGGTTCAATCAAAAGTGAGCCTAACTCAATTTAACTCTTAGGTTCTACCTACATCGAACCTAAATACCTTATATTCTCACTACATTAGACTTAAAACCAATTAAACTCTTAGGTTCCACCTACATCAAACCTAAATACCCTAAGTCCTAACTACATTGGACTTAAAACCAATTCAACTCTTAGGTTCTATGTACATCGAACCAGAATACCTTAAGTCCTAACTACATTGGACTTAAAACCAATTCAACTCTTACATTCTACCTACATCAAACCTAAATAACTTAAGTCCTAACTACATTGGACTTAAAACCAATTAAACTCTTATGTTCTACCTACATTGAACCTAAAACATCTTAAGTCCTAATTACATTGGACTTAAACCATTTCCAATCTTTAGGTTCTACCTATATTAAGCCTATAACTTCTTAAGTCCTATCCACATTGGACTTAAAACTCAATGTTCTACCTACATTGAACCGCATCATCTTCAGTTTCACCGACATTAAACCTAAATCTTAGGTTTCAATTAAACTCTCTCCAGTCTAATTGAAATATGACCTAAAACAAATTACATCATAAAATGCTAACTCACCGACATAAATGACATAAAATTCATCTTAAAAGACATTAAAACACAACTTAAACATCTGTGTTAAGATTTATGAAGATTTCTTAGATGCAATTTATGGTTGCTAACAAGAATCTTCTGGTCCTAGTTTAAACACCTTTCGGACTAAGTAAATCTAAATACTTTATGGCCCTGGGACGACGGAGCCATAGACATCTTGACTGGTTTGTGTAATAATTATTCAACCAATTAAATGAGTAACTAAAATTGATAAATCTGACAATATGGTTTTATGCTAATCGTGTTCTCTTTTGCATGTTTATTAAAGACATGAAAACAAAAGTTCACTTTAGATTTCCTTTGCATGTTATAGGGTGTGCTAACTCTGTTTTGTAGGAAGACATTCAAAAGCAGAATTTCAAGACAACAGAACCAGACTAAAACAGATAAAACCAAATATAATCACATAAACAAAATGACATGACAAAACACAAAACCTTTATGGTAGAATCAGATTCTTAGGAATCTATTACCCTAGGAATACAACATTTGATGTTTCTTTCCTTAATCTTAACATTTTAGAAGAACGAGTGTTAACGAGAATTAGGAGTTTTCTTAGGTAAATCTAGAATTTCTTAAGATGTAATTAACTATTGGAGCTTGTTCCTATAAGAAAATTAAGAATTCAGAATAGGTGATCAACCTAAATCTCTGTTTATCACACCATTTATGTGGTTATTCTTATATGAGATTTTGACATCCTAGAGTCTTCTCTATAAGTTTATGACCAAATATTTCTCTTGTTTTCTATCATTTGCCCTTTCCCTTTTTTTAAATTCCTTTAATACTTGAGGATCTTTTACTTGATCCATAAGATTAAGGTAAATTGAAAAAATAGGGCAATAAGATAGATAAATAGAGTGGAAACTTCAACATCCTTATCAACAATAGACACGACGACATGAGAGAATGAATGAGAATTGGTGGCGACAACGGACGACGCGCCCTGATCGCCACCAACAGGACAATTGTCATAACTCTGACGCAGTATACACTATATGTGCTCGTCTATGGGTTTAAGGTCGTGCTTCCATTATAAGTGCAATTACCCTCTCTCACAGTCATTGTAGCCAACAAAATTATAGTAGAAGACAATGCCAAATTTGAATTGAAGAATTGGAGAGTCTCGCACGGAAGATGTTGACGACAGAACAGAGCTTGGAGCTCTACCAATCAATGTTGATTCAAGCACATGAGAAGCTAGTTCGCCCAAAGACATTGAAAATCAATGACCTCGTTCTTGTTCTCAAAAGGCTTATTGTCATACACCACTAGATAGGTGGAACATTTGAACCAACTTGAGAAGGCATGTTCGTGGTGGAAAAAGTTTAATTTGGAGGGTCTTGTCAGTTAGAGGACTGCAAAGGAGAAAGACCCATGTTGTTGATCAATGAATGATAATTGAAGAAATTCTATGCAACGTGATACTCTAAATGGTGAACTTGATAAATAATACTTATTCTTGGAAGTAGCCATATGGCCAGTGTCCATGACTAGTTCCCAAGAAAATTTGTAATAATGAAATTTTTGATGAAATAAAATGTGTTAAAAGTCTCATACCTTAAAATTTAAATTTTTTCTAAAGTTAAAATTTTCTCAAATTAAAAAAGATAAAATTTTTTCATATAATTTAAAATTTACCAAATACTGAATTAATATTGTTCTTGTTTGTTTTGAATTTTAGCTTGTTGATGTTTTTTCTGTCTTTTGTAAAAACATATTAGGTCTGAAGTTCATTTTCTCCTTTAAAAGAGGCCTAAGTCTCACACTACACAAGAACAAAGTGGCACGAGGTGTGTCATAAAATTCAATCTGCACTATAGGCAGGTCAATCTTGATTATGAAGGACACTCTCTGCAGGTTGTCGAGCAAAAGGATACAGATGGGTTAGAATCATTATTCAGAATTCGCCACAAGGAGTAAGTGTCAACAAAGAGGAAGAAATCAGAAAAGGTTACAAAGGAAGTTCCCGATAATCATGGCCTAATGGGAAAGGCTACACAAATACTATCAATGTTCATGACACTAAAAATGGAATTGGTCAGCATGACCCGACCCACAATCATTACACTAAAAGGGAATTGGTCAGCATGACCTGACCCACAATTACACAATTAGTTAAGTTCCAAAAGATAGCAAAAAACTTAACCCTATTTATATTTAGCGGCTACGGTGAAAAATAGATATGTTATGGAATTTAGAATTTTGACTAATGGTTTACACAATGGTGGTACTATGAAACCATACATATCATTTCAAGTAATATAGAGTTTTCCTTAAAATAATTAGTATCAATCACACAGAGAAGCAGTAACTTTATATACTGACTTATAAAATTCCAACTTAGAAAAGTAGATATTTATCTATGAAGAAAAAGAAGTAACTACTACTATTATGTGCAGTTTAGAAACAAAAATAAAAGTTCTAAGTGTTTATAAGACAGTTAGGTGTAGAAGAATTTCATATTATGTGAAGAATCATCCTCCTTGCATTGAGTTTATAATAAATGTAGGAATCAAATGTTTAAAGGATAAAATGTAGTTTGGTGCTAAATAGGAGCATATCTATTCTTTATCGTCTTCCGAGTGCATAAATAACACTGACTAATATAAAGTAAGGTTCCAAATTCTCTCAGGTTTTGCTGATTAGGTTCAAGCCTCTCACTTCCAAATTATCTACTGTGCCCACTCTATAGGACTAACCAGTCTTAAGGTTCCATACACTAGAATCAATCGAAAAGAATATAGCCTGTTACTCTAGAAACACCAATTCAACACCCATCAAAACTTATCTCCCTATCTATTTGCACTACATTATGGGCTACTTTTCCTTCACGCAATAATGTAGTGTGATTCTTACTAGTTGAGGAATATATTGCCCTCTTGGGTCACTATGGATTCACAATAAATTTTAACATACCAATTGGCTAGTTGAATATGTAAATGAAGCATGAAGTAATGAATCATTACAAATATGAAATAAGAGATGTTTTAAACAATTCTAATACTACACAAGATTATTTCTCATCATAAGGATAAATATAAGAAAACTACTCAGACTTCATGAGGATAATAAAATAAAATATGATTTAAATTAAAACTTAAGTTGAACAAAATTAAACAAAAGTATAAAATACTTATCTTGAACTCTTTCACCAACAAAATCCTTTGAAGTTTCCTTGATGAATCTTCAACTATCCTTACAAGCTTACTTCGAAACATAAAAACGAAGACTCACATACCCACACAAAAGACTCTCTTTGAAGACTCACGCCAATACTAGAAACCAAAGCTCTTCCCTACTCTTACACTCACTTTTTTGTTCAGCCAATGGCTCGATTAAATAGACCTTTAAAAATAAGCAAGAGACACTTCAAGCACCTCTTCAAAATTTGTCCAAATTCAATGCACAAAGTCAAAAACTATCCCTAGCGTATTGACGCCACTTTTCTAGTAGATGTGCATAACTGATTGGAGCTTAGGCATCAAATCTTGGTGCCATGGCACTAGAGTTTCTTGTAGTTTGACACGTAGGTGCTAAAAGCTGGTTCCTAGGAACTAAATTAACTTGCTTCATTCTGCTCCATTTTCGCTCCTTCTTCTCCAAAATTTCATTTCTTGTACCTGAAACCAAAAATATGAAAAAAAACTTAATTAAAAGTGCAATATCATTAAAAATGAGCATAAAATACATATAACAAATTAACATATTTTAAGGTGTATCAAATCACCCCGAACTTAAATGTTACTTGTTCTCAAGTAACACTACAACTTTAAAATATGTTGATTTATGTTAGTATATTCCTTTATAATGACCTTAAAATTTTATTCTAGAAAGTTTATAGTCCAATTGTTGGTCATCAACATGGGAGAGTTGTTGTCTTAAAATATATTTATTTTAATATGTATATATGATTTTGAAACGTAGCATTTCTTAAATTTAGAAAATATGATACCTAAGTGATCTCATACAGACAATAGTTTAAATAAAAAAGCACAACTCTACAAGCCATGCGTCTATCTCAAGAATCAACATGCTACTTGATAGTGAGGCTCAATTATATAAACTAAAGAATTTATGACATCCGTTTTGGTCTGCTAAACCTTTATGTTGACCGATAATTTCTCCTATCTAATATAAGAGATTAGATAGGCTTTATATTACATAGGTTACAAAGTTTCCTATAAGGGCAATCCTCTATATTTATTTACATCGTAAATGACCGAAGTCACCTAAGAAAACTCTTGATTTAGATCAGAGGCATTGTCTTCAAGATTTCAAAGTTCAGTGGTTCCAAGATTATATGAAGAAATAACAAATGGGAAAGATCAAATAGGAACAGCTATTTTTGGAATCCAAAGAGAGAAACTAAAGGAAGTCACAGATTCTAAGGCGAGCCTTGTGGTCTTCCCAAACTATGCTATGGTTTAGCTTAAATTTTGAGGAAATAATACTAGATGTTTCATCTGACAAATATTATTATCTTAGTTCTTACATTTTCATGACACGGTACAAATAACCTTGAAGATAAGAGGGTTTATGTTGTAATGAATGATGACCCTAGAGCCTAAATTAAGTTAAGGCTTAAATTACACAACATGGTTGTGCAAGGGCCAAAAGATAAGTTGAGGATTTATGTCGTACTAGACAGACCACCTCAAAATACAATGGCTTTTTATTTAATTCTAACGAAAGGTTTGTTATTGTAGATCTCTTTGCTCTCTTGTAGATGTTCTTCTACATTTCCTCTTCATGCTACCCACATAATTAGCTCTAAGCTCCTTACTCTGATAGCTTTAGGATACATGTTTTATAGTTTTGTAGTTTATGTGATAAGTTTTTATGTTGTTGTTGTTGTTAAAGTATTTTTAGAAGGGTATTTTAATTTAATTAGAGAGGCATCATTTAGGATCCTGCAGTTTCCTCATTCAGACACCACTATTTTCTCTTGAAGTTGCTTAGTCTAAATTAGTTTTTAAGCTCATTTAAACTGGAGAACTCCCTTTAGCAACCATAGGTTGCCTCCTCTCAGAAGTTCTTATATACCCAAATAAAGTGTATTATATTTTTTCATTGTTTTGAAAGTGTAAATTTAATTTTAAATGTGTGTTTTTATGGTTTTTATTTTTTTTTGTTTAGTTTTGAATGTTAAGTAAATAAATGCATGTAGAAAATGTCATAACCTAAATAAAAGAATTGCAGTATGCGAAATGTAAATGTGTACATGGGCCTCCGCTTCCACTGCATGGATAGTCTCATAAAGCATTATATAATTTACATAGAATTTAAATAAATTATAGGAAAATAAAACAACATCATTCAATATAGAAAATTGAAAAGTGAATCATAAGAAAAATGCGAGTAAGAAAAAAAAAATAGTAGTCGCATATGAATGACATGGAATAAGTGTAACATTGTTAAAGATGTGAGCTTAGAGCTGGACTATGTGCTTCCCAATCTTGAGAATGAGCTGCCAGCCCGATAAGCTACGGACAGCAGTCCCTAACCTTGATCCAAGTGATTAACTGTGGACCTTTATAAGCTTTCATTTTAATTTAATTTTCATGCATGTAGGATTTACTTTAGTAGGCAAAAGTAGTTATGTTGTTAAAATGATTGTTGTTTGAAATATTTTTTTTAAAGTAACATAGTCCATAGGTTAGGCACTCTAATCTAGCTAGGAATACTAGCAACCTAAGAATATCAAAGGTAACAATCTTATCAAGAGTGGACGAATAATTTTATTGGTTCTATCCTCTCCTCTTTATTGAAGGTCCTCGATGTAGGAGTTACTATTCCAAATCCAACCTCATATGCTTCGTTTAGTACACATTAGCATTATCATCATCACCCTAACTACATAGACCTAAAACTTACACAAGTTTAATTATTTGTATGTGACAAAAGCAAATATCCCCAAATTCTCACAAGGATTTTAGTATTTTAAGGAAAACTTAAATCTTTGAGAACTGGGTCATACATGTAGGATAGGTATTATGGGGCCTTCTTGTTGATTTTGGTGAATTATCGGGTCCCGACCCATAACTTTGTGGGACCCTAAAAGCTTTTAGGATGATTTTTTTGAACAAATCATAACAAGTTCAGTCGTCTTTCAAAACATCCAAAAGATTGTAAAAGTGTTTTGGGGAGTAACCTTAAACAACTTTTAAAGTCTTCTGAATTATTTTGTCTTCATTTGAACTTATTATGTATTTAAATTAATATTCTAAAGGTAAATTAAGATTCAATGTTGATATTTTAACATGTTCTCAATGAACCTTGATAACTAATCACCTCATGAGTGGAGTAATTAGACATTTGTAGGATGTTCTACTTAGGAATTATGTAAGTTAAGTGGGACCTTGTGATTATTATTAAAGTTTGGCTTGTAGTGTTTTTTAAAGGTACTCATGATCGTTTATGTTTCCTTTTCTAAAACTCTTTAAGCAAATTCAGATCAGTCGTAGTTCACTACCAATCCCTTATGTTTCCTTTTTCCATGGATAAATTTGGGGTAATAAAAAATGTCGAATTAAATGGATTTAATTCTTATTATAAGAAGTCACTTATCATTTAATCACCGATTTGGGTCTTCAAATAAGTTATCATCTTGCTAGCTCAAGCCCACTACCTTAGGCTCATTTAATTAGATCAACTTTCAAGTCACAATAATTTAGGAAAATTACAATTTTACCCTTATTATAAGAAAAGTGATAAGTTGGTTTCTACCTCTTATACCCTCATTTTTTAGAGATCTACGAGAGCTCATCATGATCAATATTACCTATTTACCATTTGACTTAGCCTAAATTTCAATTAGGGTGTCAAAATCTCATAATTACCATTTTGCCCCTAGTGCTCTCCACTTTATATTTCCTTAATTTTAACTCGAATGACTTTGAAATTTTCTTAGTACCCCACTTATGGGTCAATCAAATTATAGAAAGAAAATAAAATTTTTAAATTTTTATTTTATTTTTTAGAATTAATCTAACTCAAAAATTTATATTTTTAATGTTAATTCATTTACTTTATGAATGTGAAAATTATTAGAGGTTCACAAAGGTCGGAGGACCACTTGGGCTAAATTTCATAATTTTTTGAGTTTTATTTTAATCATTATAATTATTTGCTTCTATTGGTGGTTAATCAAATAGAAAAGATAATTTAATTTCAAAAAATTCTTTTCAAATTTTTCTTTAGTTCCTCTAAGTTCAGAGAACTCAGAGAAACAAACTTTACATTTTTTTTTATTTATTGTAATTATATTATTGCAAACTTAAAGAGAATACATTTTTGATATTTAAAAATACACAAATATATTAAGAAAATTAGGAAAAATATTTTACGTGGTCCCAAGTAATCACGGAAGAAATTGTGACATTTGGGTGCATATTTGTATTTTTCTAATTTTTAAGAACTTTTTTGTTATTTTTAAATTGAAAAATAGCCCACAAATTGTCTTTTTATTTTAACATTAACTTTATTTTTCATAAGTGCCCTTGGTCCCAAGGATCACTCCAAACTACTTTTCATAAATTTTTGAATTATATTTTATTTATTATAATTTATTTAGTGCAAAGATCTTACTTATTTTGAAAAATAGACTTTGATGCCTTAGACAAATCAAATGGACTTTCGATTTATATAGATTCAATGTGGACATAATTTTATGATTTTTTTGAAATATATCTTATTTTCTTAATTTTTTTTGGTTTTAATGATTTAATTACATAAGATAATACACTTAAATATTTAAATTTATTTTATATTTTTCCTAAGGTCAACCTAGCAAACAAAGTCCCATATTTTTATTATTTATATTTTAATTTTTATGAGTTATTTAATTAAAATATAGCTACCAAACATAAAAAATTAGGGCTTCTAATCTTAGGGGTGTCCTCTGACTTTGGAAAAATCACAGAACACTCCTAAGCACATGAAGATGAAGCCCTCAAAATTTTATGTCATGGTGACCAATCTTTTAATTATATATGATTAAAATAATCTCTAGAGTATTTAATTTATTAAATATAAAAATACTTAACAAATAATTTTAAATTTTTGTTCATAATATTCTCCCCTGTTCTTTGAGCAGAGTGGTATTTTTATTTTATTTTTATAATTTTCTACACCAAGTTATGTTTTTTTTAAAATTTTGAATTATTTTAAATAAAAATGCCATACTTTCCCACTTATCCATGCGATGGCCACGCAATCCTCCACAACTCTAAACTTCGAGGGACCTTTGGTCCATGACACTAATGTAAGGTCTTAGATGATGTGATTAGCATGCTAGGAGGCTAACCAAGGTAAGACATGATTAAGCATGGGTTAATTTCAATGGCTTAGGTTATTTTTAATCTTAGGCTAAAAGCTAGGGTTTAGGCTAAAAGATGGATTTAGGCTTAGCTGGGGCTTGGATCCAAATCAATTGAAGGCTTGATTTGGTCTATGAAAATATCATGAGGAATTTAGGAAACATATTTTGGGAAATTTAAATTGTTTGCAGGGCTCAATTTAATGAAATTTTGGCTAAAGATGAATTTGGGGCATTTGGATTGGACTTAAGATTTATGCTTGAAATTAGGTTCAATTGGGTTGGAATTTGATTTCCATTGGCTTAGACATGATGAATTTTGATTTGGATTTGAAATTAGGGAAGTTTGAAATCACTTTGGTGAAAATTAGGGATGATTTGTGGACTTTAGGCATTTAAGGGAAATTTAAGAATATTGACAAATTTTAGGGAATTTAAATGCAATTCAGATCTTTAGGTACTATGGATTGATTTTGGCAACGTTTGAAGTGAATTTGAAGTTTTTGGGAAGTTTTGGGACATGTGGGGTGTTTTGATAATTTTGGGCAAATTAGGGATATTTTGGGAATTTTGAAGAAATTCCCATTTTTTGGTCAGTTTAAATGCTTTTTAGTGGTTTGCTATGATTTTTTTGGTAAGAATTGACAATTTGGGAAATTTTAGAAAAATTAGAGTTCTAGGGGCGTTTTAGTAATTTTGCAAAAATTTGGAGGTAGGAGGCTGATACACCTAAATTTTATAGTATTTTCATACACATTTTTATATCTATTTTTGAGATATTGCACTTTAATGGAACATATTTGTGTGTTTTTTTCTTCAAGTACAACTAAAAAGGAGAAAAATGGAAAAATGAGTGAAAAAGGATCTAAGATGGACCAAAAATGAAAAAATGGTGCAAAAGTATATCGGCGCTTAAGCAACAGATCCGACGCTTAAGCACCCGTGAAATAGAGAAGGCTACGCCTAAGCGTCAGAGGCCCCGCGCTTAAGCTTTAATGACACTTACTTGATGGGTTAATTCATTTTAACAAATTTTGAAGGGACATTTAAGGTACCTATTGGCTATTATGGTTAAAACACTTGTGAAAGGAGGCATCCTTTGGAGAATACATCAAATTTAGATACATTTTGAAGAGATACCAAAGCACCTCATGTAAAACTATAAAAGTGAGGCTTGAGACTTTTCGAGGGGCTGCTTCTAGTCTCTTCCAGTGTTTCTTTTAGACTCTTCTTTGCTGTTATTTATGGAAGAGACTCTAAGATGCTAATATCTACCTTTATTTTAGTTTCACTTTCTAGTTTTTGAGAGTTAAGAGTAACTTCAAGAGTTTGTTGGAGGATTTGGGATAAGTTTCTACATTTTGTTACTACATTTTATTTTAATTGCGACTTCTTGTTGGTTTGATAATGATTTCTGCTTTTAAACTAAAGTATGGTTTTGTTTTCTCTATGAATTCTGAGTAGTTTTGTTTATCATTTTCCTTAAAATGATAAGTAAATAAAGTATTGGATGGAAATTGTGAAGAGTATTGGTCTTTAATATTGGAAAACGTTGTGATGATTTACCTCCATGTACTTATTTAATTCTTGATTTCGCCCATCGAGATGTTAAAATTTATTGTAAGAACATGTAAGAACTGACATGATATTGTCTCAGTCAACAATTGGAAAGAATCACATGAGATTGTACGGATGAGAATTTAATTCCTATGATTGAGAGCAAATAAATAGAGAAATAATTTTTGAAGGGTGTAGAGTTAGAGGACTTTAAAGTGATAGGTTAAAGCCCCCAATTTGGTTTATAGTTTTAGGTTTTGATACGCGATATTAGCCCACAGGTGGGGGGAATCAAGGGAACTCTAGAGTGAGAGCTGGTATCTTCCCTGACCAGCCAGTCTTCAAAACTATTCGAACTTTAAATTAGTCAGTTTTCTTTTTAGAATCTCTAGTAAGGGTAAAGAGTAATATTTCCCCTATTTGGCACAACACAATTTTGCATACTTCCACAACATAATTCCTACACTTATTACTGATTCATGATAAGGAAAAAAATATTTCATATTCAATTCTTCTTATCTTACAAAAACTCAAGTTATCTTTAGAAGTTCTTATTATATTGTCAAAATATCAAAAATACCAATAAGAAATAACTTTAATTGCTATGATAATATCTTTAATATAAGTAATTGTCTTTTTGAAATAGAAGTTTGTTACTTAATATTTCATATTATGAACCATTTCTGTGGGTTCGTTATTTGGGGCTTAATTAAAAAGTCCTATTTACATGCTAACAATACGTATACATGCGTAGTATCCCAATATATATAAAAATTAAAAAGTAGAATTCTTATTTTGTTCAAGATCAAGTTTTCGGTGCTGTTGCAGAGTAGGAAAGATAAGTGAAGAATATAATCACATGCATTGTTATACTATTGCATATAAATAGTCGGGATCAAGTTTTTGGCGTTCTTGCCGGTGATTGAAATTATAAAAAATTAAATTATAATTTAATTTAAAACAAAATTTCTATTTTTAGAAAGCCTTATTTAAAATTTATGAATTTTATAAGAATATTTTAGTGTTGTGTTTTTATATCAAGTATCTTATTTTTATTTCATGTTAGTGTATGTGTAGTTTAGGTTCTGAAGGACTAGTGCCCTATAATTTAAAATTAGAAAGAACTGTTAAAAAATTAGAAAAGGCAAAAAAATTAAAAATTTTGAAAAATCTAAAATAATTACCTGAAATGGCTGATCAAAAAAGTCAAAATTCTAAAAGTCATCAAGAATTTAGACCATTAAGAGTTTATGCTAACCCTACAGTAGATGAACATCATTGTAGTATTCAAAAACCTACTGTAGTGACTAATTCATTTGAGCTTAAACCTACTATTATCCAAATGGTATCAAATAATCAGTTTGGCGTATCACCAACTGAAGATCCTAATTTACATCTTGCCAATATCTTAAAATGTGCGCTACATTTAAATACGATTGTGTATCAGATGATGTCATAAAACTTAGGTTATTTGGTTTTTCACTAGGGGATAAATCTAAGACATGGTTGCATTTGTTAGCGCTTGGATCAATCAGAACTTGGGGTGATTTAGCAAAAAAATTCTTTGCAAAATATTTTTCACCATCAAAAACTGCGAAGCTTAGAAATGATATTATATATTTTAATCAGTTTGAAAGGGAATCTATTTATGAAGCATGGGAAAAATTTAAAGAACTCTTAAGAAAGTTTCCACACCATCCTATACCAGATTGATTAATAATTCAAACTTTTTATAATGGATTAGTTGGGTCTCTTAGATCTATTATCGATATCGTTGCTGGTGATTCATTGATGTCAAAACCATTTAATGATGCTTATGCTTTAATTGAAGAAATGGCTACCAATAATTTTCAATGGCTCCTTGAGAGGGTAAATCTTAAAAAAGTAGCCAATATTAATGAATTTGATGCATTTACTTCATTAGCAAATCAAGTTGCTACAATTTCAAGAATGTTAGAACAATTTTGAATGAATTCTTCTCAACCAATTCCCATAATTGATAAGAATTCATTAGGCCAAATGGTAGAATCTCATGCATCATTAGAGACTTTGAATGTCATGAATAATAAACCAAATAACCCATTTTCAAATTATTATAACCCATGTTGAAGGAACCGTCCTAATTTTAACTTGAATAATACTTCAGATGGTAATAATCAACAATGGGGTAGCAACCAAGTAAACCCATTGGGAAGATGGAACAACCAAGGGAATAATAATAATAGATCTACTTATCCTCCAATTTTCAATAGTAATATACAATTTAAGAAGAAGAAGTTATCTATAGAGGAGGTGGGGATATAAATGGGAAATCAATTACAAAGTCAATGAGCTACAATTAGAAATATTGAGAATCAACTTGGGTGGAAATCAGTTACAAAGTCAAGGAGCTACAATTAGAAATATTGAGAATCAACTTGGACAAATAACAAATTCATTAAGTAATAGATCTCAAGGAACACTTCCTAGTAATACTGAAGTAAATCCAAAAGATCGGAATAAAAAGCAAGTAAAAGCCATTCAACCTAGAAGCAGAAGAAAGTTGGAAGGTAGGGTTCAAGAAGAAATTGAAAAAGAGAGAGAAGAAATTGAAGAATCAAAAGAGGACACTCTGAAAGATTTTGAAAGACCTATTTCTCGGCTAAAAATTGATTTAGAAAAACCACCACCTCCATTTCCTCAGAAACTTTGTCAACAGAAGTTGAATAAGCAATTTTTAAAATTTCTAGAAATTTTTAAGAAGCTTACAGTTAATATTTAATTTGTTGAAGCCTTAGAACAAATGCCAAGCTATGTGAAGTTTATGAAGGATAATCTTGATACAAAAAGGAAGTTTGAAGATAATGTCACTGTTGCACTTAATTAGGAGTGTAGTGCTATAATTCAGAAAAAGCTTCCTAAAAAGCTTAAAGATTACAATTTCATGTGCAATAGGAGACAGATTTTATGGGAAAGCTTTATGTGATTTATGTGCAAGCATTAATTTTATATCATTATTAATATTTAAGAGATTGGGATTAAGATAAATAAACCCTACTACTGTAACTCTGCAGTTAGTAGATAGATCAATAACGTACCCTAAAGGAGTTATAGAAGATGTCATAGTGAAAGTGGATCGTTGAGTTCATTGTACTAGATATAAAGGAAGCTAAGGAAATACCTATCATTTTGGGGAGAGCTTCCTAGACACAAGAATAATAATGATAGATATACAAAAAGGGGAATTAACTATTCGTATAAATTATCAAACAATTACTTTTAACATTTTAAGATCAATGAAGTATCCTGCAAAAGGTAAAGATGATGAATGCTATAGAATGGATGTTTTGAGATATCTGAGTGAATGTCGTGTTAAAACAAATTATGAAAAAAATATCTAAAATCAATGATTTGGAACACAAACAAGAAGTGGAATTAGATCAACTTGAAGATCTTTTGAAGGAAAATCCTAACTATGTTTGAGAAAGTTTTGAAAATTTGGACACAAAAGAAAAAAAGATAAATCATTTTGCCCATCAATTGAAAAACCTCCAGAACTTAAGTTGAATTTACTTCTTAATCATTTAAATTTTTTCTTTTTAAGTGATTCCTCTACTTTACTAGTTATAATTTCCTCAAAATTATGATGGAAGAATAAGAAAGCTTGATGAAAATTTTGAAAAATTTTAAGAAAGCCTTTGGATGGACAATAGCTGATATTAAAGGAATCAGTCCTTCAATTTGTATGTATAGAATTTATATGGAAGAGAACTAAAAAACTAGGGTTGATCCTTAAAGGTAACTGGATTCTATTTATGAAGGAAGATATTAAGAAAGAAATTCAAATGTTGTTAGATGATGAAATTATCTGCCCTATTTTAGATAGTGCATGGGTTAGTCCAATTCACTGTGTTCTTAAGAAGGAAGGAGTGACTGTGACTTTAAATTAACATAATGAGTTAATACGTACTAGACAAGTGACAGTGTGAAATATGCATTGATTATAGAAAACTAAATCTCACCACTAGAAAAGATCATTTTTCACTACTAATTTTAGATCAAATGTTGGATACACAAGCTGGGCATAAATAATTCTGTTTTCTGGATGGATA
Organism: Phalaenopsis hybrid cultivar; assembly: GCA_002079205.1. Lineage (NCBI taxonomy): Eukaryota > Viridiplantae > Streptophyta > Magnoliopsida > Asparagales > Orchidaceae > Phalaenopsis > Phalaenopsis hybrid cultivar. The sequence goes on along the minus strand of JXCR01145401.1, from coordinate 389,302 downwards.
TATTGGTTATCATCAAATTTAAATAACTTTTGAGGATTAAGAGAAAACAAATTTTACCAGTCCATATGGAACATTTGCTTTTAGAAGAATGCTCTTTGGTTTATGTAATGCCCCTGCAATATTTCAAAGATGTATAATGGTTATTTTCTGTGATTTAATTGAAAAAGGGATTGAAGTCTTTATGAATAATTTTTTAGTGTTTTGAATTTCATTTGAATTATGTTTAGAACATTTATCAAAAGTTCTTAAGCGCTTTGAAGAAACAAATTTAGTCCTTACTTGGAAAAAATGTCAATTTACAGTAGCAGGAGGAATTGTATAGGACATCACATATCAGAAAATGGTTTGGAAGTAGATCCTTCTAATATTCAAGTGATCGCTAATTTACCTTATCCAACCACTGTAAGGAAAATTAAGAGTTTTTTAGGACATGCTGAATTCTACAGACGATATATTAAAAACTTTTCAAAAATTGCTAAGCCTTTATGCCATTTACTGGAGAAAGATGCAATTTTCAATTTTGATGAAGAGTGTCAAAAAGCTTTTGACTTATTAAAAGAAAAGTTAGTCACTGCACCAATTATAGTTTCACCAAATTGGGGAAACATTTTGAACTGATGTGTTATGCTAGTGATTATGCTATTGGAGCTGTTTTAGGACAAAGATATGGTAAAATGTTTAAAGTAATTTAATATGCTAATAAAACTCTTAATGAAACCCAAATTATTTATAAAATAACTAAAAAAGAGTTATTAGCATTAGTATATGATTTTTAGAAATTTAGATCATATTTAATTGAAAATCAATGTGTAGTGCATAGAAATCATTCTGTTATTAAGTATTTAATAAAGAAGAAGGATGTTAAACCAAGACTTATTAGATGGGTTCTTCTTTTGCAAGAGTTTGATTTTATAATAGTAGATCAGAAGGAATTGAAAATAAACTTGCTGATCATTTATCCAAACTTGAATCAGAAAAACCACTCTGTTCAGAAAAAGAAATTAATTAACATTTTCCTGTTGAAAAACTATTCAACATTAATGAGTGGTGTGCTTCGTGGTATGCTGGCGTTGCAAACTTTCTTGTTAATGATATTATACCTTATAAAATGACATTCCAACAGAAGCAAAAATTTTTATATGAAGATAAGAATTAATTTTGGGATGACTTATATAAATAAAAAAGGGAAGGATCTATTTTTTTGAAAATGTGTGCCTTTAGAAGAAACTTATGAAGTTATCCAAAAGTGTCACAATTATGATTTTAGGGGACATTTTGGTGTTGATAAAATAACATACAAAATTTTATAATCTGGATTTTATTGGCCTACTATCTTTTGAGAGATGTTACTACGTATATCAAAACTTGTGATAGATATCAACATGTAGGCAACATTTCTAGAAGAAATGAGATGCCCCTCAACTATATGTTGGAAGTTGAAATATTTGATGTTTGGGGATTAGATTTCATGGGACCATCTATATCATCTTTCAAAAATTTATATATATTGTTAGCAGTGGACTATGTATCTAAATGGATTGAAGTTGTAACATTACCTTGATGTGATGCTCAAAGTGTCACAAAATTTTTAAGAATGAATATATTTCGTAGATTTTGGATGCCAAGAGTGATCATAATTGACCGAGGAAGTCATTTCAAAAATGCCATAATGGAGAAGTTATTAAAGAGATATCATATAAACCATAAAATTGCTACTGTTTATCATTCTCAGATAAGTGGTTTGGTTGAATTATCCAATCGTGAGATTAAAAAAATTATGGAAAAATCTGTGAATCGAACAAAAATGGACTGTTCGGTCAAACTTGAGTATGCTTTGTGGGCTTATAGGACTACATATAGAACTCCTATAGGAATGTTCCCATATAGGCTAATATGTGGGAAAGTTTGTCATTTACCAGTTGAACTTGAGCATAAAGCATATTGGGCGATTAAGGAGTTCAATTATAATTTAAAGGATGTTGGTGAGAAAAAGTTATAGCAATTAAATGAGCTTGAAGATATAAGGAATAAATCTTATGAGAGTGCTAAAATTTAAAAAGAAAAGATAACAATGTGGCATGATCGGAGGATTCTTATTAAAAATTTTCAGCTAGGGCAACAAGTTTTGCTATATAATGCAAGGTTAAGATTATTTCCAGGCAAACTTAAGTCCAGGTGGATGGGCCTATTTGTTGTAATAAAAGTTTATCCATATGGATCTGTGGATATTAAAGATCCTAAATTGAGAAAATATATAAACTGAATGGTCATAGACTGAAACCCTATTTTATAAAAGATCAACTTAAATTAAATGATCGTATAATGTCGGGTAAACCAAATTAAGCAATGGTTATGTCGGGTTGATGACGTAAAACCAAGCGCTTTGTGTGATGCAACCTGTAGTTATTAGTGTGACTTTATTTTGAATGTTCTTTGTGTGTGATTAAGAAAAATTGAGGTAAGAATTTAAGAATTTTATGTGTTAATAATGATTTTAATACTCTATTTAGTGACTTAGACAAGTTAAAATGGGTATTTGGAGGTTAAGTTGCCCGGTGCTAAATCAAGCACTGTAACTTAGGCGCCGATATTTGGTGCTTAAGCGCGGATGATAAAAATCATATGCAAATTTTGATTTTTAGAAGATTTAACCACGATATGGTTGACTTGAACGTGCCATTGCAGTTCTAGAATGTGTCTAGAAGTTATAGAAAGGATTTTGGCTATAAATACAAGGTTTTATAAAAGATTTTCACCACAATTCAAATTCTAACCCTGAAAGTCTAAGAGAAAAAGAGATTTGGAGAAAATGTCTTTATGTGAGATGGATTTGAAAAAAAAGGAAGAAGTTTTGAGGAAGAAATTTAATAGTTAGAGTGCACAAGAGATGTATAACGGTTTCTTAGCCGTTAGTATTGAAGGAATAGTGGAAAAGATCAATAAAATTGAGGCTAACATGGCTTCAATTGAGGTAAAGGTAAGTGAATTTAATGCACATCTAGAGAATATTGGATGGCAATTAAAAGTACAATTTAGCCATACCAACTATATGGAGGAAGCAGATAAGGCGATGTATCTTAAGAAGAAATGGATTGAAGAAGATTGTATCAGTTTTTGTCACCACCGTCTATTTTATCAACCCTATATTCCAAATGCCCAAGGAGAGACTAATGAGAGATAGAAATTTGTTACGACAAATGAAGAATAGAATTAAGTTCTACGCTAAGATTTGCTTGTTAGGAGTTGTTTGATGTGTTAGTGTTAGGTCTTGTTTTAAGTGTTTATGTGATTACGTGTTCTATTATGTAAGTTTTTTTAGTGTTTGTAATTAGGAAATTTTCTCATATGAGGCTATTTGGAATGAGAATTATGTGTTGTATTTTGTTTGTAATAATTCATGACTGAATATAAGTGTTTGTTTATGAAAAATTTGTGCTATTTTTACTTTAAATTGAATTAGTGATATTAGAGTTTTCTGAGAGAGAGGAGAGTTAAAGGGGAGGAAAATAGCTATTGAAGTGTTATAAGACCATTTAAGAGTGGTTTACTTAAGCAAATAGTGCATTTTACATAAGATCAAAAATATTAAAAATCGTGCATTGGCGCCTAAGCACCACAACCCCACGCTTAAGCGCAAGGCAACAAAAGATGTAGGCGTCAAAGTGCCAAATATTCGTGCTTAAGCACCGATTTACAAAAATTGGTTCACGAACTACTAAAAGTGAAGAATAACCCTGAAAATTTTCATTTTGCTCCTGCCATTGTCTTCTTCCTCCGATGTTTGCAATTTTGAGTTTTGGGCAAACCTTATTTTGGAGATCTCTTGGTGGATCTAAGCCAAATCTGCTAGATTTGGATTTCTTGAGGAAAGAGCCTCACTTCTTTGTAGAAATTTTGGATTTTCACCATGTATTTTGAGTACATTTGGAGATACCAAAAAATCAATATTCATGGTGAAAATTGAAGAAAAATCTCTGAAAATTACATAGAAGCTGTAGTTTAAGCTTATAGGAATTAAGTTTAGTAGTTCAAACTTGATTCATCGATTTATTTTGGAAATTTTGAAAATTTTAGAAATGACACCAAGAATGAAGAGGAGCAATGGGAAGTCCCATTTTGATTTGAGTAAATCTGTGAGTTCAGAAGCTCAAGATCGGTATAGTGATGCTCTGCAATCACAAAAACTAATGCAGGAGCGATGTTTTAAAAATCCAGGAGAACCTGTTGAGGATTTAATTATTTGTCAACAATGGGAACTATTTTATTGTCTTTTTTCTGTAACAATGATTTTTGTAGTTTGAGAGTTTTATGCTAATCTCCCAAAGGCAGAAGAAGTACGAGTTATGGTCAGAGGAAAATCAATACCATTTCCATCAAAGGTAATTAACATGTTTTACCAGTTGCCCCCCAATACTGTGTGTTTTTATTCAAACTATAGTCCTACTAAGACAAAGTTGGATGAGATTATTTCATATTTGACTGTTGTAAGAGGACTCTGGAAGATTACAAATGAAAGGCGAGTCAAGTTTTCCACTTCAAAGTTAAATGCCACCTCAAAGGCATGACATTATTTTATTTCAGCTCGTCTACTATCGACCAATCATCTCAATGAAGTTACTAGAGAGACAGTGATGTTAAATTATTGTATTCATCAGTTTAAGCCTGTCAACATTAGGGCACTTATCTACCATATTATCATTAGTTCTTCTACTACTGCTACTACTGCAGGCTAGAGATTTACTTCCTTAGTCTTTTCTTAGTGTGAGTAAGCAGGAGTTACATATGATAGTTGGGAAGAAATGCTGCTACCTCTAAAGCCCAAAACTAGTGTGAATGTGAAATCATATTTATACCACTCTATATTTGTCTTGAGAGGAGGATTTTCACGGAGTTATGGAATGAAAACGTCTACTGCTTCTACCTTTGGCGCTTCTACATCTAGAGCATCTACCTCAAGACCATCTGCATCCAGAGGTCAATCTACTGAATCACAAGATCAGTTATTGAAAAGGATGATGGATAATATAAATTTTACTGTAGATAAGGTACAAAATTTAGAAAATTTGGTGGATCATATTAATGGATATGTTAGAATACATAGTGATTTTGAAGAGAAATTTCACTCATCTTTGGAGAGCCTCATTAGGGATACTCAGGGAATGGGATTCCCTTCATATCCAAAATATCCTTATTATGAGCTTGTAAATATTCTGATAGGTTTCACACTAATGATGATGATTAGGAGGACTAAGGTTGTTTTAAATTTGTAATAATTTGAAGTACTGGAGTATGTGAAATTGCTACTATTGTATTTTTTGTTGTTGTTGTTGTAGATCTTTTGTTGTGTTAAGGTGTTATGTTTAATTATTAATGTAATAATTGTGTTTTTTGCTTTAATTTCAGTATTGTGATTATATTTTGTGGTAGTAGTTGTGTGAAGTAAGATGTGTATGCTTTAGTTAGTCGGCATTGAACTTATTTTTGAGTATTAGAAAAGTTAAAAATCTTACTAGCTTTAGTTTTAAATTTAATTTCAAAACTTACTACCTTGTCTTTTCTTTTATATCAGTGTGTTTGATTTTATGTTGAGATTATGAAGTCAAAGTCAGTGTGTTTGTTTGCTTATATGTTGTTACCCACTAGTCAGAAGACTTATGACCCCGAGATGGGAAATAAAATTTAGGTATCAACCCTGGAATGAGAATCATAATTTAGGTACCAACCTCAAAAATATAGGAAATGAAAATTTAGTTACTGATCCAAGATGGGAATTGGAATTTAGGTACCAAACCCATAATAAGAATCAAAATTTAGGTATCAATTTCAAAAAGGAAGGGAATTAGAATTTAGGTACTGACCCAAAGAACATTATGAGTGCAGAGAATTCATGGAAAGAGTGAGGAAAACCTGTAGAATCAGTGAGAGTGTGGGTATTTGTGAGAGTCAAAGTTGTGTAAATTTCTGCAAAGCATGGGGAATTTGAGTGCAAAGAGTGTAGAGTTTCAGGTAAACTTGTTTATTATTTCCATAATTTTCTCTTATTATTAGTATATTTTCCAAATTTGATTTTCTTTTATTCTCTTTTAGCATTAATTTTTGTGTTCATTTATTTTAAGATTCTTCTTTATATAATTCTTTTTTCATTACAATTTGGGACCAAATTATGGTCTTGCTGCTTTTTATCAATCGCACAAACATAGCAATTCAACATATGTTGAAGAAAAAAGAGGTGATTTTTCTTAACTTTTTTTCTGAAATGCAATACAACTGATCTTACGATGATGCAACCCAAAACAACATCATGAGTACACTCATGTGGAAACTGTAATCTCATATGTCATGTCCTTCCTAATCTGGCACAGTGCAATAAGTAGAGAACATTTGTTTATCCTCCAAGGCTATCTTGTGATCAAGCTAGCCTCATAAGAAACACTCCTACAAAAGAGGCCCCTAGCATATTTTGCACCGCTCAAGCAGAAATAGCCCCTTCAAGTTTGGGTCAGGACGACTTCCAAACAAAACTTTGCTATCATCCATCCTTCGTAATGTAACTCAAACTCTTCTTCATGGAACTCCATGGATGCAATGCTTTCCAAGATCTGCTCCATTTTCTTTCAAAAATCAGAATCGATCCTACTGGCAAAGGAAACTTCACAAGCCCTCAAAATTCCCCTAGACCAATAATTTATAATTCCTTTACGAATAGAATTTTGCTCTTGCTCATAAATGACATGATAAAAAATGGAATTAGAAAGTCATGATGATCGATGTGCGGTGGGATACAATCTCCCTCTAAATAAACATTATAGTTTTTTGGGATGAAATTTGCTGGCAGAACTTGTCATGCCACAATTCTCTTAATCATTTTCTTTATTATAAAAAGCATGGGATCCACCTCATTTTGTCTTATAATTCCTAGCATGCTTTTTGTAAAGTTATAACAACAACCACACTGGACGATTATCGTGCCCTTTCCTTGCATCCATTTTTGTAGCTCCAAATATGTCTTCTTCTTTAACAATCTGATTCGGCCTCTGTATTTTAAATAAAAAATGTAGCTGGGAATCTTCCTTTCATCACTTTCAAAAAATACCCTGGTTTTCAACTCAAGTCCTTAGAAGATATTGACAAACCTTCCCTGAATTTCAACATAATGCTCAAACTCTTATTACGTATCTTCTCCAACTCGAACGTGAGAATAATCTGCAACTGTCTGGGATGCTCCTCTGGTTCATCTCTAAAAGCAATCCATGGTTGTTATGGCTAGACAAACTGCGTTATGTATGACTTTTCATCGACGTGCTCCGCACTTCTGAAAATCATTAAGGTGGTTGTATATCCCTCAAAAGTTTCATAATGCTCTATGCGGAAAACATTACATTCTAGGCACTCTGTGAATGGTCCTATTGACGATTGCCTCAGTATATCTACATTTCTTGTTGGACATCTTGCCCAAAGCTCCTCAAGTGGACTCTCTAGTGGTGCAGGCTCTACGGTGATCTATGACTCATCTTCTATAATTTGAGCACTGTGGAAGTCTCTCACAAAGTCTGGTCCGGAGTTTCCTCCTTCAAAATTAGAGTGAGTTCTGTGGTTGCTTCCCTAGCATGCCTCCTCTCCGCTAGGTCCAAAGCTCAGTGTTTGTGGTGTTTAGAATTTTTGTATTGCTTTCATCTTAGTGGAGCATCTGGAACTCTTTTAACAAAAAAAACCAAATAAATCTCTTTCCTGCATTGTAATTATGGATTGTAAGTGACTGACCCCCTCAATTAGGTCATTTGTAATTGGAAATTTCTCTACTTCTTCCTTTTTTATGATGGTTCCTCTTTTGTACTAATTTTATTTACTAACTTTAATCCTTTTGTCTCTTTGTGACTAACTATGTTCGTCAGGGGTCTCTCATAGTCTACATCAACCTATCCAAAGTTCATGTCAAATTTTATGAAGCTACCCTTGCCACTTTTCCTCATCTAGTGCGAGATTCAAGCCATTTTAAAAGCAAACATCAGCTTCTATTCAAACATTCTCCTTCAGAAGATAGGAAAACATCAGCGTGCTGAATTTCCAAATGAACAAGATTATTACCAGCTCATTACTTGCGAAGTTCAATCTTTAAATAGAAAACCTTGATGTGCAAATTTTATTTCATTAAAATTTACCTTATTTTACTAAATTTCATTACAAATTTTTTTTGGGACAAGTTACAGACACTAGCCATTAGCTATTCTTGAAATAGGTATCGTCTTTTGAAATGTCACATTGCATAATATTTCTTTAAATATCATCCATTAGTCGGCAAGATGGGTCTTTCGCCTTATAATTCACTAGCTAGTAAGACCCTTCGAAGTTAACATTCTCCACCACAAACAGTCCCTCCGAAGTTTGTTCAAACTTTCCACCTATCTTGTGATTTGTAAGAACAAGCCTTCTGAGAACAAGTAAGATGTCACCAACTTTGGACGTCTTTAAGTAGAACAGCTTGTCGTGGACCTTGCTCATCTTTTCCTGGTAGAATTCTAAGTTTTGTTGTACTAGTAGTCATTTTCCCTCCAGACTCTCTAACTCTTCAAGTCTGGGCTTGGCATTGTCTTATGCTATAGTCTAGTTGGCCATGGTGACTCTAAGAGAATGAAACTGAACCTCTAATGCAAGTACTGACTCAGACCCATACATAAGCACGTATGTTGTAGACTGAGTAGGAGTTCTAAACTTTATTTTGTAAGCCCACAAAGCTTCTAATAATTTCTCGTGCCATCCACTTTTTTTATCATCCAATATTTTGTTTAAAATTTGCACGAGAACCTTGTTAAAAGCTTTAGTTAGTCATTCACCCTAGGGTAGTAAATTGTAGAGTAACTCCAGTCTATCCCATGCCATCTGATGAAGTTAATAATCTTGGTGCTCTTGAAGGCTGGTCCGTTGTCTGAAATAATCCTGTGCGACACACCAAAACTGTAAATGATCTGATTTCTAAAAAAAATGAAGAAAATGTTGTGTTGTAACTTCCTGCAACGACACTGCCTCTACCTACTTAGAGATGTAATTCGTAGCTTCCAAAAAAATTATGTGCCCTTTCAAAGATGGAGGATCTATGGTCCAACTATATTAGTGTCTCAACACTTAGATGGTCATCAAGCTACCGTCAGGTGTAGCACATTCAGAGGTTGGTGTAAGACCACTACATGTACCTGGTATTGATGACATTTCTTAGCTGTTTCCATATAGTTTGTCAATATTGCCGGCTTGTAATATTTGAGTCTCTTAATTTTCATCTTTATCTTTGGCCCTGACTGGTGAGCACCACACAATCTGTCTTGTACCTCTTTGACAAAATTCTTTTTTCTCTTCTCAAAAATCTCAACCACATCTGATTGAAGGATCTTTTGTAGAGGACATTATCTATCAAGGCATATGACATAGCTCTTTTCATTATTTGATGTGTCAATGACCTATCATCTCGTAGCTTTCTTGTTTGAAAATAGGTTTGTGTTAATCAACTGTATCATTAGTCACTGTAGCTATTATCACAACCTTTACAGTCTTGTGCAAACTATTGAGGTCAATCTGTGGTAGAACTTGAAGTCCTTGTACCGTAATATCAATGGAGTCTTTTGGTGGACATGCAAACTCTTTAGTAAGGTTGGCTAAAGCATCTGCATGGGCATTGTCTCCTCAAAGAATTCTGTTGAGCATTACAATGGGAATATACTCTAATAACTTCATCGTGTACTGGTGATATTCTACTGGTCTCGGCTTCAAAATCTTGTATTGCTTGGGTACTTGCTGAATAATGATATTTGGGCCACTGTAGATGACAATGTCTATTATCTAATGATTAAAGCTTAATACTCTGCTTCATTATTGGTAAAAGACTCTATCAGGTGGTAAGAAAATCTCAACAGTCTCTGATCCAGTGCGATGAAAAGTAAAATGATTCCTACTTTGTTGGGTATAGCTGTTTTTCATCCATTATCTTTTTCGGCTAACATTGTTTCATCGAAGTACATTTCCCAACATCTAGCATTGGACAGTTCCACACACATTATCTGTTAATCTGACAGGTTGTCATTAAGAGGGGACCTTGCTGGAAGTGAGTGAGTTGCGAGGAAATTCACCAAAATCAGTCCTTTTATAGTGAGAAGAGGTACAAAAGTTATATTAAATTGCAATAAGATCATCAACCACCTTGATAACCTTTTAGAAAGCATAGGATGGGTCATCAAATATTATAACAAATTAACATTTGAAGCTAGGTTGAATTTATGAAAAAGCTTGTAATGTCTAAGCTTTTGAGTAGCAAAAATCAAAGCTAGACAATGCTTCTCAATATGAGGATACTTTACCTCCACCAATATTAGACGTTGTGTTTTCCTTACTTTCGTCATTAATCTGAGCTAACAGGGCTCCGAGAGAGTCGTTTAAAGCTGCAGTATAAAGTATTAAAGGTCATATCGGGATAGGGGCTGCCAATACACGAGGTGTCGTTAAGCACTATTTAATCTCTTTGAAAGCCTATTGACATGACTCTCCATAATAGAAATTGACATTCTTTCAGAGTAAAGTTGAAAAGGGCTGACACCTTCCAGCAGATTAGATATAAAAGCTTCTTAGGAATGCAAATTTATCCTAAAAGGATTGTAGTTGCTTCAAGGTTGTGGGAGTTGCATTTCTAATATAGCTTTAATCTTCTCTGGGTAAATTCTTTGGAGTTAACACCGAAGGGACATTTTAAGGGATTCATCTTAATATTATATTGCATAGTCGATCGAACACGATCCTCAAATTATAAAAATTTTCTACTCACTTTTTGCTTTTAATGACCAAGTCATTCACGTAGCACTCCACTTGGTTATGGATGAGGTTGTAAAAAATATTCATCATGGCTCGCAGGTAAGTTTCTCCAGAATTCTTAAGTCTAAACGACCTCACTACGTAGCAGAAGATTCTAATTAATTTTTTAAAGGGTGTAAGTGCTGCATCTTTCAGAGCCATCTTAATTATGTTGTATCCAGATGATCCATCCATGAAAGAGAAAATCTCGTGTGCTGACGCAATCTCCACCATTAACTCTAGTACTGGTAATGAAAAATCTACCTTTGGACATGCTTTGTTTAAGTCCCTGAAGTTGACACACACTCGAATTTATACATTCTTCTTCTTAAACAACAGATTATCGGCTATACATTTCGGGCAGTAATCTTCTCATACAAAGTTGGCATCTATTAATTTCTTTACGTCAATGATAACTAGTTGTTCTTTTTGAGGTGCATTCTTTAAGGAGCTTGTTTCAATGGGGTTATACTTTTGTCCACTCAAAGCCTGTGAATTGCAAGTTTTGGATATAATTCTGGCATTTTATCATAGCTTCAATAAAAGTGATCCTTGAAGTCTGATAATAGCTCGATTAAATCTATAAACTCTTATTTTCTAAGTAGAGAACTTATGAAGGTAGGTCGGGCTACTCCTCGGTCTGGAGATTAAATTTTTTTAATTCATCAACTGTTGCTTTAATTTCCTACTTGAATTCTAGCGGAGCATCATCTATCGAAGTCTCTTCCAAATCATCTTCCACATCAAGGAAATATTCTTCCAATAAACTAGTAACAACCATGCAAAATTATGAATCATCGACTGGTCCTACCATACCAAATCTGACACGTTCCTTTGAATTCGAAGCTTAACCATTAAAACTCCATAGTTTCTAAAAAAGAAGTAATTTGTCCTTCAACATCTCCTTCGATACATAAACCTTTTGAATCATCTTTTGTATGCTTCGATAAAAGTATCCAAACGCTAATTCTATTAACTCATTAGAAACATCCTCTTTTAATTTTACATGAGTTTAAGAACAAGATGGAGGAGAAGCATGGTAAATTTTAATTGGTTTCAAACCAACACTCTAGACATTTCTTGACCTTATGGGAGTGAATTAGAGTTAAGGTCATGGCTTGCACATAGTGGTTGATTCAATCATACATCAACTTGTATTCACTTTTTTCCGTATCCTTCAGGGAGATCTTGAAATGGAGCTTCTTCTGGTTTATGGTCATTATTCCATGGTGATGCAGATTGTTGGCATTATCCATTCAAAAATCTTGTTTGTTCTTCCTCGCCCACGTCCCCGACCTTGATCTTCGATGTGCGAGCTAAGAGAACCTCCACTAAATCATTGCAAAGTAATGGTGGGAGATCGCTGAAGTGGAGATGAATGGTCTGATTCTTGCAATCCCTTTAAATCTTCAATCTTATTTGAGATAACATCTCTAGAACAGGAAGTCTTCTTCAGAGTAGCATAGTAGGTGGCGACTTCATAGATGCCTACTTCATGTATCGAGAATGGTTGTAGGTCTCCCTTTATGCAGTGTTCTTGTCCTTCTTTATAATACGTAATGCACATATGTAAAAAGGACAAAACCATGTTGTACTAATGAAGCCATGGTTTACTAAGTAGAATGTTAAACAAAGCCTCCAATAATGTAGAATTTCGTGATTGTTACTAGATCACCAATCCACATTAATAGCATTATTGATCCAAACACTCTTTATCACTTTTTATTGAATACTCTAAACATCATCTTTTTGGTAGTAATCTCTTGTGTGTCGATGTCCAAATATGCTAATTTTTGTAGACTCATTAAGTTGAGCAGCGCTCTTAGATCTACCAAAACTCCAGAAAACTCAAATCGATCAGTGCTTACTGAAATGTAGCGAGAGTAGCTATGGTCAGTAGTTCCAAGTAGCAAGTCTTCATCTGTAAAGGTTACCCCAGGGTGTCCCTTTAAAGTACAAACTCCATTTGAGAATGTGCTAGCCAATTGTGCTAAGCAAATTTCTGGATCAAGTAGAGCCTTGACCAGAGTTTCTCTAATCTTCTTTAACAGGATCAGAGCTCCATAGATGCTAAGTCTGGCTGGCAACTTCCTATAATGAGCTAGTACATTATAATCCACTTTATTTGAGCCTTTAATTTCTTCTTGAACATGTGTTTCATCCATTAGTGGAGGTGGCTCTTCTCAAGTAACTATTTGTTTTCCTTTTTCCATGTAGCATTCTTAGGGGGTAACACTTTCCAACTCCACATATTCACTTCCGTGTTCTCTTCCACCTTTTTGTTTGGACTTCTCCTCCTGCATCGTGGTTGATTCTCTTGGCATTGATTCTAAATCAAAAAAGTCTAGGTTGATGGATGTCGGTGTTCCTTGGCACTTGAGGACTGTCTCCTCACTCTATTAACTGTCATAGCCAATTTTGTCGACATCTTCTTTGTTTTTGTTAGTGTATCCATTAGAATTTAGTATGATTTGAGGATTAAAAATCAAAATTGGGGTTAAATTGGTTTTTGTTAGTTACGTCTTCATTAGAGACTGTTGTTGTGCCCCTAGTGTGTGTTATTTTTTGTGTGTTTTTTTGTCAATTTAAATTCACGTTAACAGTGCCAACAACTTGATTTGTCCTAAACTTACACAGTAATTTAGCTTTATAAAATATAGCCAAACTCTTGACCTAATTTATAATAAGTATTTAATGTGCAAAATCAAAATGTTATATAAAATATATAAAATAGTCCACACACTAGGGGTTCAACACAAGCGCACGTATCGGTTCAAGTAATATAGGGCTTTTTTTAAAAACCCTAGTATCAATCCCACAGAGAAGCACAGTAAGAAATCCATTACTCTAATTCTGATCTACTTCTATCAAGTCATAGTTTGGAAGATGAAAATTCTTATGAAAATAATATCAATCAAAATACTCAACCTATAAAAATTAAAGAAAGAAAGACAAGTTAAAATGGGTTTAATGATTGCTAACAGAAATGAGTACATGGTTAGTGAAGTAATTAAATCATTTAAAATTATATTTAAATGTCTTTTGTGCCAAATAGAAGAAATCCTATTATTTATCCTCTTCTAAGTGTATAAAGAGCATTAACTAATCCAGAGTTTGGTCACTAATTTTGTTATTAGTCTGGGAGGATACCAGCTGCCTCTCAAGTGCTCCCATTACTCCCTCGCTTAAGAGCCAACAATCTCGTATTAGTTTCCAATCAACTGGACCAAATTGGGGATTTTAATCAATCACTTTAAAATCTCCAGTTTTGATTCCAATAAAGTATATTTCTATATTTATTTGCTCTTAACCCCATGGATGTCATCGTCTCCCATGGAATCAAATGTGACTCTCACCATGTCGTAAAATTCATAGCCCTTTTGGATCATATGTTTATTAACACATTTTAACATTTCAATTGGCTAATCTGAAAATTAAATGAAGATCGGAGTTGAATCATCATAAATTATTAACATTTGAAACCGTGTAAACTAAAATCAATTCTTCACAAATCCAAATCTCATTGTAGGGAGAAGGATAAATAAGACTACTCCAAAATCATGAGAAGGATACAATAAAACTTGTATTTCATATATAAAAATAAGTTTACAAAATAAAGAATGAAAATAACACAACTTATCTCACAATCCTTCCTAAGAAAATCCCTAGAAGTTCCCTTAACTTTATCTCTTTGCAATCTCACTCAATTCTCTCCTAGAAATTTAATGAAGAAGAAATCTCTAACTTTCCCTCTCCTCTTACAAGCTTACAAGAAAATCTTCTCTTCTCCAAAGCCATCCTCTCACTTTCACACCACACACACACACACACACANCCATCCTCTCTCTTTCACACCCCACACACACACACACACACACACACACACACACACACACACACACACACACACACTTTTTGCCCTATACTTCCCTCTCTTTTATTACAGGCCACTTCCCTCAAAAAACAATTCAAAATTCCCTCTAAAATTCTCTCCAAAAGTCAAATCTTTTCAATTCCAAAAGACATGTCCATTGATTCAAGAGACATATCCTTTCATTAAAGAGCCTTCCAAAGTGTCTAAATGCATTGAATCACTACATGGGGCATTTAAATCATTTAAAGCCTTCAAAATCCACTCAAAATTTGTCTCGAACCACCTTAATCCATCTTAAATCATCTATGGCACCTCAAGCACCAGTTCTCTGGATTCTGGCAGGCGCCATTTTGGCACTTCAGGCGCCACCCTGGAGCAACTGCACCATTTTGCTCTGTTTGGCTCTGTTTCACCCTATTTCAATTATGTTTCACTCCTAACAGATATACCTACAAAATAAACATGAAATTAACATTTCATTAAAGTATAATTTTATTCAAAAATATGTGAGAAATTTAAATTAGATTAATCATAGAAAGATATATCAAAATGTGCAAAGTTAGAATTTTTTTCTTGCTCGTTTTTACTCCAAATTGCACAATTTTTGCTTCATTTTCTCTAAAAGCCCATTTCTTGTACTTGAAACCAAAAATATAGAAAATACATTCCTTTAAAGTGTAATATCATTAAAAATTATTAAAATTGGGTATAAAATATATATGAAAAGTAGGTAATTTTTAGGCGTGTCAACTGTAAAAATTTAGCCAAAATTGCAACTCTTATAATCAAAAGACCTCGGAGGGGCTTATAGATAATCATATAGAGTTAGTGGTTCAAGGGATTTCTCCCCAAATCTAAAACAACAAATATAATAGGAGTAGCCCCTATCCTACTCTTCATGTTATCAGCCTTTATCTCGTGTACGATCTCATTCTTCTTGGTCTCTAGTTGCGGTGGCTTCTTTAGAGTAATCTCCATTTTTAGCTTGACACATTGTAGACTCTGAGTGGCAGCATGTATCAAAGCAATCTGAATCTCATCCAGTATCTTCTTAGAGGATTTGCTCTAAACCATGCTCTATTGATCCTTATTTGCATATGGATCTATCGAAATGATTGGCTCGGTTGAAATAATATTTACAAAACCTATTTTAGGTTCTTTTAAATATTGTTTCAGAATTGTTATATTTCCCTCTTTAAACTTTCTCTCTAGTCAATCCTTAAAGCTAAAACATCCCTCTATGTTATCTCCAAGTAATATGTGGTAAGAGCAGTAGTTGAGGTGATTCTTCTTGTCGACCTTGTTTAGCTTCTTCATCTAAGGCAATCTGAACTTGGGCTTCTTTATCAAATTCCAGAACAACTTTTCTATGACATGGTCTTTGAAGGAGTACACTTTGTTAAGCCAATGTGTGATTGACGGACCCTGGCTGCCATCTGTCATGCACGGTCTCTATCGAAAAAACTATTGGTCGGACTGACTATGTTTATAAACACACTGCTGTTGAGACTGACCGTGTTGTAATGATTGCTAGGAATCTTGAAGAGACTACTTAGCCTAAATCCTCATTGGATGCTTACAATTATCGACTATAGCCACTGTCTTGAACCTTTACTCAAACGCATTAGCTGATTTAGACTTCTCAACCTTTCTCATGGACTCTATATGCTTAACTTCCTTCTGTAGGCTGTTAGGCTTACTAAGTAACTTCTCAAATGAATTAATCATAAGTCCCTTGATCATGAAGGATGTCGGTCCATGAATTCTCTTAAGTAGAATCTCTATCACATGTTGTTTCTGCAACACTGGATCACACATCATGCTTAAGTTCCTCCATCTCAACGTGTAGTCCACGAGTTCTCGTTAGGCTTCTATCGCTCCAGAATGAGATATCCTCTGGTGACATGATGTCGTGCTCCAATAAATTTCTTCACAAACAAATTCTCCAACTCCCAAAATGTCTTGATTAATCCATTGGATAATTCTGCATACCAACGAAACATGATCCCTGAGAGATGGATGACAAACCAACAGAACAATAGTGCTTTATTACCCCAAACATTGCAAAAACTTGCTTGGAAGTGTGCAATATTCCAACGAGGGTTTCTCTTTCAATCAGAATTTTTTGAGGTCGGAGGTACAAAGCCTGTGGGGTACAGTACAACAATGAATTCCTCCAGGTAAGGTCTATCATTTGAAATTAATGCACCTTCTTTAGATTGGGCTAAGGCCACCCGTACTTGCTGCTCGACCAACTGCTTGATATATCTTTCCGATATCAAACTTTGAATTCAATCTTTCTTTTGCAGTTCATTCCTATTGGTGAAAGTTTTTTTCTCCTTACATCTGTAATGTGCAAAATCTAAGGCTGGTTGACTTCTGGAAGCTATTGGTCGACGGCATCAGAATCCCATTGCCCACTTTGGATGGACATTTAACATATATATTTATATATAATTTAAAAAATATGAAATCAAACTGATTTCATATCTTTCAAAGTTTAGATGAAAGAGCACTACACCTGAGGCTATGTAACTATCTCAAAAGATAAACACGTGACTTTATTGTGGGGCTCAATCGAATAAACTATAAAATAAATGACATACATTTATTTTGTGAAACCGTTCTATTATAAGCCGATAAGTTCTCCTATTTGATATGAAAATATAAATAGGGTTTATATTAAGTTGGGTTTGGAAAATCTTTTTATAAGGGGAAGCCTTAATAGTTAATTACATCGTAGATAATCGAAGTCACCTAAGAAAACTCTCTATAAAATCAAGGGATATTATCTTCAAGAAGTTCAATGGAATAGGAATTTTTGAAAGATTGCAAAGAGGCGTAAAATTGGAATAACTCAAATTTGGAACATTTTTTTTGGAATCCCAAGGAATAAAGAGTAGGGGATGTCATGGATCCTTAGGGGAATCTCGGTGACTTCTCAATCTATCCTATAATTTAGTTTCAGTTTCAAAAAGAATTAAGTGTTTCATCTTGCCATTTTTTTATTAATTAGGGCTTATATTTATGTGAGACGGTCACACAAATAACCTGGAAGATGTGAGGGTTTAGGCCATAACAAACGACAACCTCGGAATCCTAAAGTGAGTTAGGGCTTATGTTGTAAAGCAGAGCCATACAAAGGCCTAAAAAAAGTTGAAGATTTATGTCGCACTAGGCGGACAACCTCAAAATCTTATGCATCAGTCGTTTGATTCTAAGGAATGATTTAGCTGGTGTAAACATGTTTTACTATTGAAGATGGTTGTGTTGCCCATAATCTTAGCCCTAGGCTCCTTGTCATAGCAAGTTTAAGTTTTCTAATTTGTCAAGTCTGGATGTCAAATGAAGTGTTTCTTTAAGCCATTTAAATGTTATGGGGGGTGAAATTTGATTAGAGCGACACCAGTTAAGATCTCAAGGTTTCTTTGTTCCAGTATCACTATTTTCTTTTGAATTTACTTAGCTTAAACGAGTTATGTAACCCATTTAACCTGGGGCTATCTCGTTAACAACCGTGGGTCCACCTCCTCTGAGGGACTTCTGTAAATTCAAAATGAAATTTTAAATTTAGTGAAATTTTAAAGAATTTTTGGTTACCTTTGAAACAATTTGCTTAAGTTTTTGAAAATTTTGATTAATTTTGAAAAGTTATTTTTGATTTTTCAAGTGAATTAAAGTACACACCCAAGCACTTAAGGTTTTTTGCAGTGAAAGTAAAATGACAGAAAATTAAATAACACTGTAAAAGAGTACCTAACATCTTCTCGACATTCCAGCTGAAAGATTAGCTTTTGCAACATGCATATAATTTTGCAGAAATTTAAATAAATTTCAAGAGTGGATGAAGAGTATCTAACAAACTCCGAACTATGATTTATTGAGTCCTAAAAGATCTTAATAGATGATTTTAGAACAAAATATATCAAGTTCAATTTATCCTTCAAATTATCCAAAAGGCTTTAAAGTGTTCGAGGAATGAATTTGAACTGCTTTAACAATCTCTTAAAACATTTGAGTTCATTTTAAACTTATCATAATGTTCCATTAATCGTCCCAGGGCAAATTAAAATTACCTCATTACTCGATGAATCTTTGACATTTTAACCATCTCGAGGACAGTTACTTAATTAATCAGTTGATATTTCACTTAAAAGTTATGTGGGTGAATGCCTTTAAGGCAAGTCTAGGTCATTAAAAACTTTTGTACCCACCATTAAAGCTGGGCTGATAGTGTTAATCATTAAACATATTATCTTCTAAATCCCATCAAACAAGTTTTAAAATCAAGCCTAGCTCACTACCAAGCCCCTTAATAAATCTAATGGGAGGAAGATTAGTAAGTGTTAGAATTTTAATTTAGGTTATATGGATCCTGATTAAAAGAAGTCAGATTATCATTAATTATAGACTTATTCATAAGTGAAATCTAATGGAAATCATTTGATTTTGATTAACTTCCAAATTTTGATGATTTAGAAAATTTATAATTTTATTCTTATCATGGAAAGGTGGGAAGTGAGTTTTTACCTCTTATTCATTATGTTTCAATCATCCAAACATTTTCATTAAGATCAAAATTTCCTATTTTCCCTTTTTTTACTCCTAAATTTTTTATTAAGGCACATAAATCTAAAATGACCACTTTACCCCTGAGGCTCTTCACCTCATAACTCATTAAGCACAATTCAAGTGACTTAAAAAATTTTAGAGTACCTTATCCATGGAGTAGTTAAAATATCAGAGGAGAAAATTATGGTTTTTTAATTTCAATTTAATTTAAATAATTATTTTAATCTAGAAAATACAATTTTCAAAATTAATTTATTTAATCAATCAAAATAAAGTTTTTGGTTTATAGAAAAATTTATTGAAGGTTTCCTTAGGTCAGAGAAACACTAAAGCCAAATTTCAAGATTTTTTGAATAAAAATTTTAATTTATTTTTATAATTATTTAATGATTTTTATTGATTTAATTAAATAGAAAATATGTTTTATTTACAAAAATTACTTTTTATATTTTTATTAAACCTCTTTGAATCCAAAGGACTCAGAGAAATAAATTTTCTATTTTTAAAATTTTTAATTTATTTATTATAATTATTTTAATGCGAAAAAAAGAAAATGTCATTTTAAGCCTTTAGAAATTTATTTTGAACTTAGAAAAATTGAGAAAAATATTTTAATGAGTCCCTAGTGATCAGGGAATCATTAGAAACATTTTGAAATATTTTTGTATTTTTTAAAACTATTTTTAATTATTTTTAATTCAAAATATAGGCCAAAAGCTATGTATTTTATCAAAAATGAATTTTACTTTTCCTAAGTGCTCCTATTCACCAGGACTTAGAAAACAACTTTTCGTAGATTTCCTAAGTGTATTTAATTTAATATAATTATTTATGTGTAAAAATACAATATTTCTTGAAAAATCAACTTTAGTGCTTAAACTTCATCAAATAATTTCCAAATTTTATAGTGGGTTAATATGATTTTTATGCACAATCTGAAATTGATTTTGTTGATTTTTTATTAGTATTTAATTTACATAAATTAGTACAAGATATATAAACATAATTAAATATAGAAATGTAAAAAATAATTCAACCCTTGTAATATTTTTCCTAAGCTTCTCTGACCATAGGAAACCTACTAAAATTTAACTCATAATTTTTTCAAGAGGTAATTCAATTTATATAATTAATTCAAGCCAAAATATTCATCTTAGCTTGAAAATTAGGGTTAGAAGCACAAAGATTTCCTCTAACCTTAGAAAAATCAGGGATTATAGCCTCTGTCATGAGGAATAAACCTTAAAAATTTCAAGCCATGATGTGCATTGCTTAGCCATAAAGAATTCAAATACCACAAAGAGTATTTAATTAATTAAAAATCAAAGAGTAAGCAAATAATTTTAATTTTTAGTCCACATTATTTTCCTATACTCATTGCGAAAGAGAGTGTTTTTAATTTATTTTTATGGTTTTTCTATGAAAAGATATTAATTTTTGAAGCTTTGGCATTTAAATAAATCCATAAAATCCATATTTTTCTACTTAAACATGCGGCGCCACCTCAACCTTGGCGGCTCTTAATTCTCCACGTGGTGCTTTGTTATTTGATGCCGCTCACCACATAGTCGCCTTGTCAGCCCGCCTTTTTGTTCTATCTGCTCGTCCGACTCCATCACAGCCGTCCCTTGTAAAGAACCGCGATCGTACGACATCCGTTCATCGTCCCCAATTGAGCTAACATGTAAGTCGTTCACATAAACACCATAAAATCATGAGCTAGACTCAACCAAATCACTTCAGGTTTGTTGATACAACTATATCTACTCAAGAGGAACATATCTATATGGTATATACATTATGGAAATACATTAAACACGTATGGAGAATCAAGTGAAGCTCGGTTTAGGGTTTAATCTCAATACCTTTGTCTAAGAGGGAGGCCTCAATCAGATGGTTACAGTAGCTTTGATTGGGTCCAACAAACCTCCAGATGAAGTTCTTGGTTGTGGTGAATTGTCTAGGAATGATTTTGATAAAAGTGGATTTCAGGTGTTGATCAAAGTATATGCTAAAGGCCCTCTATGATGGGGCTTTTGTGGGGGATCTTTTTTTCATACTCTGGTGATGGTGTGGGCAAAATTAATTGAACTTTGGTGGACTATGGAGGTGTGGGGGGGATTTGTTCTAGTTTTAGGGCAAATTTCAGTGAAGAAATTGGCTCTATGAAGTGGTTATGAGTGGTTGAGAGCAAGGGGATTGAACTTAGGAAGGTTTTGAAAGGCTCTGATGATATTTTGGCAGAGCTCCCAAAGGTTTCAAGCTCTCTTCCCTTTAGCCATGGAGAGCTTTATTTATAACCATGGCTGCCTAGTGGAGCTCAGGGCTAGGAATTGGGCATTAAAGCTTACTAAGGTGGAGGGATGAAAGGCTCTAATTGACAATGGGACTTAGCCAACTCAGGGAGGTTTAATTTTGGGTTTTGGCCATTTGAGGCTCCCTTTGGCTAGCTGTTTCTGGTGGTTGAGGTGGTGGCTGGCAAGGGTCTTATCACCTCTTGGCTCATGGAGGTCTGGGGTGGCTAATTATGATTAACCCCCAATGGTAAGCAGTAATGACAAAGATATTTCTCATTTAGGCAAAATATGGGTGAAATCCATTAAATAAGAGACCATTGGTCCTTAACTCATCTATGTTAGGCTAGGTGAGTATAGCCTAGTCACAGGGTCCAAAAGTTGGCTGTCGAAGCTTTGGCTTGATCAATTTGGCATGGCTTGGTCAATTTTGGTGCATGAGTTCAATTTGGGTCAATATGGCTTAAATTTGGGTTTGGATTGGCTATCCATAAAATTTGACTCAATTTATTGATAAAATTGGTGTATACGATTGTCATAAAGAGTTTTGAAAAGAGTTGGAGTGATTTTGAATTGATTAGGAGGTACAATTTGAAGGAATTTGGGCAATTGATCAATTTGGGGATATTCGACTAGACTTGGGTTTAGGTTATGCTAGATTTGGGCTAAGTCCAAATTAAGGGTTCAAAATGGTCTAGGGGGATGTTATGAAGAGTTCTCAACATTAACTGGGTGTCAATTTTTTGATTTGGGCATTCAATTTGGTGACATTTAAGGACATGGCTAAATTGAGGCAAAATTGGGGATTTTTGACTAAGTTGATTTTGAGTGAAATTAAGGCTTGAACAAGGCCACATTAAGGTTTAATTTGTTATGGGGGTCTTTTTTGGAAAGTTTATGATGCAAAATTTGGGCAATTGGATAGGTTTGGAGGTTCAATTGAGTGAGATTTTGGTTTTGGGTCAAATTGGGGCTTTTTGATTTGGGTTGGAATTGGATTCAAATATCAATCAACTAGGTTAGGATTTTGTTTCAATGAGGCTTTTACATGATTAATTTGAGTTTAAAATTGAAATTGGGGAAAACTGGGATCAATTTGGTGGTCATTGGGGGGTGAATTTGGGTAATTGGGCCTTTAAAGCTAATTTGGGGTTTTTAGTCAAAATAGGTCAAATTGGGCTCAATTGAAGGATCTAAATTGGTTTTGGGGATATTTGAAGAGATTTTGAAGGTTTTGGCACAGTTTGGGCCACCAAGAGTATTTAGGTAATTTTGACAAAATGCGGGGTATTTTTGTAATTTTTGCAATTTTGGGGNGAGAGAGAGAGAGAGAGAGAGAGAGAGAGTTTAGAAAAATATGAAATTAAACCAACCTCATATTTTCATAGTTTAAATGAAAGAGTATCTATCCCAAAGGATAAACATAAGACTTAAGGATGAGACTCGATTAAATAAACTAAGAAATTTATGACATATGTTTGGTTGGAACCATTTTATTTGTCGACAAGCTCCCCTATTTAATATGAATAATTAAATAGGGTTTAAATTAAGCTGGGTTAGGAAAAGCTTCCTATAAGGGAAAGTCCTTATAGTTAATTACATCTTAGATAACTGAAGTAACCTAAGAAATTCTCGATCAAAATTGGGAAATATTATCTTCAAACAAGCAAAAGGATAGGATTTTTCAACCATATCAGACAAAGAGGTGTGAAAGGGGAATGAATCAAATTTGGAACATTTTGCGTAGAATCTAATGGAGGAAGAACTAGGGGATGTCATAGATCCGTAGGAGAACCTCGGTGACTTCCCAATCTATCCTATTGTTTGGTTTCAATTTTAAGGAGGAATTATTTAAATGTTTCATCCTGCCACTTTTATTAGTTAAGAATTACATTTGTGTAAAACGATCACACAAATAGCCTGGAAGATGTGAGGATTTAGGTCATGACGGACAACAACCTTGGAATCCTAAGACGAGTTAGGGCTTATATTGTACAGTAGAACTGTACAAAGGCCTAAAGAAAGGTTGAGAATTTATGTTGCATAAGCAGACAACCTCGAAATCCTATGGCTTGGTTATTTAATTATAAGGAAAGATATGATGTTGTAGATCCTCTTGCTGTTAAAGATGGTCGTGCTGCCAACAGTGCTAGATCCAAGCTCCTAATTGTGACGAGTTTAAGTTTTCTAATGTGTTAGGTTATGATATCAAATCAGATGTCCTTATGGTTATGGTCATTAAATGTTATGGGGCATGCTAAAGTTGATTAGAGAGACACCGGTTAGGATCCTACAGTTCCCTCGTTCCAAAACCACTATTATCTATTGGATTCACTTAGTACAAATGAATTTACTAAACCTAACTTAATGAGTTCCATAATTTCATACCCTGGGAAGTCTGGTTAGCAACCGTAGCTTACCTCCTCCAAGGGATTCCCAATCATCCGATAGAGACGTATTAATTTATGAAGTATTGTTGTTTTGTGATGTTTGTGATTAAATTTTGAGTTGTCTTATATTTTGAATGTTGTGGCCGTAAATTTTATCTTGATTGAATTTAGTTTTGATTTTGATTTTGCGACTATCCTAGCAGTTTTGATTTTCAAGCAGGGTGACATCGTTGTTTAACATACAAGTTTTATAAGCATAAAAATACAATGTCAAAAGTATAAGAAAAAATGGTACTGGAAACTGTAAAAGCATACCAGATGAGTCTTCTTATTCCACCACTTGAAAGGTCAATACTTGTAAGGCATGTACATAGTATTGCAAGGAACTTAAACTACAAGAGTAGATGAAAGTTTAACTACCAAACCCCAAGCTATGACTTTATTGAATCTCAAAATATCCTAGTAGATGATTTTAGGACAAAAATATGGCAAGTCCAATTTGCCCTTCAGAAAGTCCAATAGATTTCATAATGCTCGAAGCATGTCCTCGGATCACTTTGAAGATCTTTTGAAATATTTCGAGTTCGTTTTTTACTTATCATATTGTTCCATTAATCATCCGAGGCTAGAGTGTGACTACCCCATTCATAAGTGAAACTTAACAATTTAATTATCCCGAGGATAGGGTACTCGATTAATCTATTGATGTTTCGTTTAAAGGTTCTGTGAGTGGGTGCTCTTAAGGAAAGTTTAGGTCATTCAAGACTGTGGTGCCCGTGATTGAGGTCAGGCTTGTAATGTTTAAGGATGTTAGGCACCAAGTATGTCATCTTCTAAATCTAATAAACTGAGTTTAGAAATTGAGACTAGGTCACTACTAAGCCTTTAATAAGCATAATAGGTGAAATGGTGATTATCAAGATTTTGATTTAAGTAACATATATCCATACCAAATGGTCAAATCATCCTCAACATTGGGCTTAAGAAAAGTAAACTATCATCTTTTTGACTTAAGCCTATCACTTAAGAATCGTCTGATCTTAATTGAATTCCAAGTCATGATGGTTAGGAGGATTATGATTTTGTTGATGTTGTGCAAGGGTGGTGTGTGAGTTTCTACCTCTTAACCCCATTGTATTTCAATCGTCCAAACATGTTTACTAAGATCAAAATTACCCATTTTTCCCTTAATTAATCCTAATTTTGGTTAAGGCACCAAAGTCTAAAATGATTATTTTGCCCTTGGGGCACTTCACCTCATAACTCATTAAACACAACTCAAATGATTTTGAGGGTTTAGAGTGTCATATTCATGAGTTAATTATAATTTTTGAGGAGAACATGTGGACCTCTCAAAATTTTAATTTAATTTAGATAATTATTTAAATTTAGAAGATAGGATTTTCAAAATTTAATTTATTTAATAATCCAAAATAAAATTTATATTTATGGAAAAATTATTAGAGGTTACCTAAGGCTAGAGAAACGCTTAGACAAAATTTCATGATTTTTTGAATCAAATTTCTATTATTATTATTTAATTTTTAATCAATTTCAATATTTAAATTATATAAAAAATAATATTTTAATTACAAAAAATATTTTTTATATTTTTAATAGACTTATCTGAATTCAGAAAACCCAGAGAATCTAATCTTACACTTTTTGTGATTTTTAATTTATTTATTATAATTATTTAAATGGGAAAACATGAAAAATTCATTTTTAAGTCTTTAAAATTCATTCTTAACTTAGAAAAATTAGGAAAAATTTCCTAATGATTTCTAAGTGATCAGGGGACATTCTCACTCATTTTGAACCATTTTTTATATTTTTTAAAAATTTTGATTATTTTAATTATTCTTAATTCAAAATATATTTGAAAAATGAAATATTTTCATAAAAATTTGTTTTATTTATCTGAAATGCCCCTAATCACAAGGAACTCAGAAAACTACTTTCATAATTTTTCCAAGCATATTTAATTTATTATAATTATTTTTATACAAAAATGCAAGGTTTTCTTAAAAGTTCACTTTAGTGTTTAGACTAAGTCAAATAATTTTGATATTTTTGTAGTGAGTAAATATGATTTTTATGAACAGTGGGGAAGTGATTTTCTCAATTTTTTATAAGTATATAATTTACATAAATTAATATAAGATTTATGCATTTAACTAAGTATAGAAATGTACAAGGTGATTCAAGGCATCACAATATTTTTTTCTAAATTTCTCTGACCATAGGAAACGTACTAAAATTACTACCATATATTTCCAAGTGATATTTTGATTTATATAATTAAAATAACCAAAATGATCACCTTTGTTTGAAAATTAGGGCTAGAAGCATAGGAATGTCCTCTGACCTTAGAAAAATCAGAAGCCATAGCCTCTGTCATGAGGAATAAACCCTCAAATTTTCAAGTCATGGTGAAATGTTTTAAGCCATGCAGAATTAAAATACCATAAAGGGTATTTAATTAATTAAAAATCAGGGAGTGCGAAAATAATTTTTATTTTTAGTCCACATTATTCTCTTCTATTCAATGAGCAAGAAGTATTTTTATAATATTTTTATGATTTTTCTAGAGAAATATATGAATTTTTGAAGTTTAGGCATAAAAATAATTCAAAATTCCTTAATTTTTTACTTATCCACACGGCGTTGAATAGATCCTAGGCAGCTCTGAAGTCTCCACGCGACGCTCCGTTATTTGACACCACCAACCGCATAACATCCATGCAGACCGTGCTTTATGCACTGAGATTCTGTCAGGCTAGATCTCCTCCGTCCGTTGGATACACGCACAATCAGATGACTCTCTGTTATTGTCCCTAAGTGACTTAACCGGTGAGCCGTTCACACTAAAACCTTAAGATCTCAAGCTAGATTCAACCAAATTGCATGGGATTTATTTCAAAACCTTCATCTACTCAAGACAAACACATCTATATGATTATATGGTATGACATACAATAAATACATATGGAGATTCGAAACAAGCTCGGTTTAGGGTTGAAGTTCAATACCTTTGTCTGAGAGGGGAGGTGATCCCGACTTAAAGCTTATGCACAGTATAACAATTGTTCTGATGGTATTTTTCTCTTATATTTTCTTATTTTGCAACAAAACTATAAACTTGATCCTAAGGAAAAATAAGAATTTAACTTTTTTAATTTATATATATTTAAATTGGGATACTACACAAGTATACGTATTATTATCAAGTAATATAGGACTTTTTTATTAAGACCTGAATATCAAACCCATAAGGAAGATTATGCAATATGAACTTTTTAGAAAATTTTTCTATTTTTAAAAAGATAATTACTTGAACAAAAAACAATTTTTTCAGGAACTTAAAATTTAAATATTTTTGATATTTTAACGAAATAGTAACAACTTAAAAAGATAATTAAAGTTTTTGTAGAAGAATAGTACTTAATTTGAAAATTTCTTTCTTCTTATCTTGAATCAGTAATAAGTATAGGAATTCTGTTGTGAAAGTATGCAAATTGTGTTGTGCCAAATATGTCAGTAATAAGTATAGGAATTCTGTTGTGGAAGTATGCAAATTGTGTTGTGTCAAATAAGAGGATAAGTATAGGAATTCTGTTGTGGAAGTATGCAAATTGTGTTGTGTCAAATAGGAGCAATAACATTCTTTACCCTTACTAGAGATGTTATAAAAAACATCGGCTAATTTAAGGTTTGAATAGTTCTGAAGACCAGCTAGGCACGGAAGATACAAGCTCTCACTCTAGAGTTCTCTCAAATCCTTCCACCTGGGGGCTAACATTCTCGTATCAGAATAAAAAAATAAACCAAGTTGGGGGCCTTAATCTGTCATTTTAAAGTCCAACTCTAAACCCTATCAATGAATATTTCCCTATTTATTTGCACTAAATCACATGGACTACATTCTCATTCATACAATCTCATGTGATTCTTTCCAATTGTTGATTGAGACAATACCAGTCTGGCTCTTACTTGTTCTCACAACAAATTTTAACATCTGGATTGGCCAAATCTAGAAGTAAATGAAGTGCATTGATTTAAATCGTCACAACTTCTTCCAACATTAAAGATCAATACTCACCAGAACTTCCATCCAAAACTTAATTACTTAACATTTTAAGAAGAAAGATAAAGAAAACTACTCAAAATCCATGGAGACAAAAAAACCACACTTTAGTTTAAAAGAAGAACTCATTGTCAAACCCACAACAAGTCTGGATTAAAACTAAAAGTAATCTAAAACAAAAAGATAAAAACTTATCTCAAGTCCTCACTAAACTATTGAAGTTCCTTTGAATCTTCTTTCTCTTTTTACAATCACTCAAAACAAAATAACAAAAAGGATAAAGTAAATAAAAAGTTGTTCCTGAAAATCTCTCTAATAACAAAAAGGATAAAGTAAATAAAAAGTGGTTCCTGAAAATCTCTCCGAACTAACTCCCAGAGAAGAACTTTCAAAACTTGCCAATATTTTGATAAAGTAAATAAAAAGTGGTTCCTGAAAATCTCTCTGAACTAACTCCCCAGAAAAGAACTTTCAAAACTTGCCAATATTTTCAAGAACCTGAAAATCTCTCCGAACTAACTCCCTAGAGAAGAACTTTCAAAACTTGCCAATATTTTCAAGACTCTTTTCTAAGTCCTTTCTTCTTTCTTTTATAGTTTTCAAAGAGGTGCCTTGGAAGCTCTTCAAAATGTGCTTGATTTGATGTATTTTCCTAAGAGATGCATCCTTTCATGATAATTTTCATCTATAGTGGTTATAACCACCTATTAAGTCAATCTGTGCCTCAAAAACCTCTTTGAAATTTTTGAAACCAATTTTACTCGTCTAGTAACTACCACTGGCGTTTAAGCGCGGGGTCTCAGCACTTAGGTGCGGCCTTCTCTATTTAATTGATGCTTAAGCACTAGATTTGGCGCTTAGGAGCCAAAACTCTTTTGCACAATCTTCTACCTTTTTGCTCCAAATTTGATCCTTTTTCACTTCTTTAAGCATTTTTTCCATTTTTATTTGTATATGCAAGTAAAACACAAAAATGCCTTCCATTAAAGCATAATATCTCAAAAATAGGTATAATAATGTGTCTAAAAACACAATATATTTTCGGTTGAATCAATATCCCCCAAACTTAAAATGTTACTTCTCCTTAAGTGACACTTCAATCTTTAAAACCAAATATGTATGATATGTATATGAGTTTCTTTAGCAGTTACTAAAATTTAGATTTAGAAACATAGTAGTCCAATTTAGAAAAAATAATTAGTAAATTNCAAAACCACAATTTAGTTTAAAAAAAGAAATCATTGTCAAACCAACAACAAGTCTCGATTAAAACCAAAAGTAGTCTAGAACAAAAAGATAAAAACTTTTCTCAAGTCCTCCACCAAACTCTTGAAGTTCCTTTTAATCTCTTCACTTTTACAATCACTCAAAACAAAATAACAAAAAGGATAAAGTAAATAAAAAATGGTTCCTGAAAATCTCTCTGAACTAACTCCCAAGAGAAGAACTTTCAAAACTCTCCAATATTTTCAGAACTCTTTTCTAAGTCCTCTCTTCTTTCTTCTATAGTTTTCCAAGAGGTGCCTTGGAATTTCTTCAAAATGTGTTTTGATTCGATGTATTTGCCCAAGAGACACATCCTTTCATGATAATTTTCGTCCATGGTGGTTACAACCACCTATTAAGCCAATGGGTGCCTCAAAAACCTCTTTGAAATTCATGAAAACTGATTTTACTCGTCTAGTAACTGTCAGTGGCGCTTAAGCGCGGGGTCTCGGCGCTTAGGCACGAGCTTCTCTGTTTAACCGGCGTTGAAGCACTGGATTTGGCGCTTAGGCGCAAAAACTCTTTTTCACAATTTTTCACCTTTTTGCTCTAAATTTGATCCTTTTTCACACATTTAAGCTTTTTTTTTCATTTTTACTTGTATCTCCAAGAAAAACACAAAAATATCTTCCATTAAGGCGCAACATCTAAAATATAGGTATAAAATTATGTCTAAAACACTATATATTTTAGGTGTATCAAAATCCCAAAAACTTAAAATATTACTTGTCCTCAAGTGACACTTCAATCTCAAAAAACCAAATATGCATGATATGTATATGAGTTTCTTTAGGAGTTACTAAAATTTAGATTTAGAAATATAGTAGTCCAATTTATAAAAATAATTAGTAAATGAGACCAATTTAAAGTTTGAAAATTTTTATGGTTAAAGAACTATGAAAATATGAGTTCCTATCTAATTCAAAAATATTGTAAGTTCTCTAAATTTAGACGTTAGTTCTTTTATTTATTCCACTTAAAAATTTTTGTTAAAAATAATTTTACTTACTATATTTTATTTATAAGTTTAAGAATTTATCAAGTCTTATACTTTAAAAAGATCAAATGTAGAACTAATTTTTGATTAGGCACTAATCCTCAAGCTTATCCTCCCTTACATTTCTTTTCTTTTCTTTTCTTTTTATTTTTCTTTTTTTTTTCTTTTTCTTTTTTTTCTTATTTTTTTTCTTTTTCAGGCAAGGATTCCTATATCTGGATAGGCCTTTAAAGATTTTGAATTCCACTTCTCTTTTCCTAATATAAAGTCTTGATATAAAACTTTTACTTATGAATATAATAATAGTTTGAAAATCATTTTAATAAAAGATATTTAAGTATTAAAATCAATTTTTCTTACTAAAGATAGTCACTTATATTAATCATTTTCTATACTAAAAATTTTTAACATAAAGTTTTTCTTCATTACTTAAAATTTTAACAAAAATNCTCATTTCTAAAATCAAATTTTACTTCCCTAATATAACTTCATAAACATAATCAATTTTTCTTTTAAAATTTAAAATCAATTTGTAGTTCATTTGAGAACAAATAAAATTCAAGTTTTGAAAATGTTTTTCATCCCTCCCCTAAACTTAATTTTTTTTAACAGATTGAACAGTTTAGNAATTTTTCTTACTAAAGATAGTCACTTATATTAATCATTTTCTATACTAAAAAATTTTAACTTAAAGTTTTTGTTCATTACTTAGAATTTTAACTAAATTTGCTTACTCATTTCTAAAATCAAATTTTACTTCTCTAATATAACTTCGNTTTTCTTACTAAAGATAGTCACTTATATTAATCATTTTCAATACTAAAAATTTTTAACTTAAAGTTTTTTTTTGTTACTTAAAATTTTAACTAAATTTTCTTACTTATTACTAAAATCAAATTTTACTTCCCTAATAAAACTTCATAAACATAATCAATTTTTCTTTGAAAATTCAAATTCATTTGTAGTTCATTTGAGAACAAATAAAATTCAAGTTTTGAAAATGTTTTTCATCCCTCCCCAAACTTAATTTTTTTTAACAGATTAAACAGTTTTGCATCAGATAATTATATATGTAGGAATGAAAATTTAGAAATAACATGCTAACAGGAATTTTTACATCCTAATTATACAAGTATAAAACTAAAGACAGGAGTAAAATGAATTTTGATCAAATTTGCTAACATTTTCTTTTAGTTTAACATGTAGAGATTCAATAAACTCCTAAAAAGTGGGTATAAAAGCAAACAACACACTAACATGATAAATGAAAAATACAAGGTAACAATTCTTTAATTTTAAAATTAAGATCTAAGCTAGCAAGGACTTTAACTTAAAAAAAATACATAGAATTAAGTCAAGTTCTAAACTAACCAATCCACAGTACTAAAAACGAAAACAGTTATTACCCTAAAATTTTAAAAACAAAATACTATCTAACACAACCATCACAACAACATTAGAACATAAAAATTCAAAACACAACTTAAAACATAGTCCAAAACATCACATAACTGCATCTGTAGTAGTACTACATCACAGAGTCCATAACAAAACATAAACATAACAATACATCAAACCAAATCAAGTCCAACACATAATCTCTCATCTCTACTCCTCTCCACTCTTAGAATCACCACTATACCATTTATCTTTAGGCTCATAGTCAGAATAATGAGGATATTGAGGAAATACTACTCCTTGGTCACCTCTAATCAGGCCCTCCAAAGCTGAGCATAATGTCTCCTCAAAGTCTCTCTTTCTCCTATTATACCTATTTGTATGCTCAGCAAAATGTTCTATATTTTGAACTTTATTAGCGATAAAGTGGATATGAGTGATCATCTTCTATAATAACTACTCTTGAGTCTCAGTTGACTCACCTTGAGATCTAGAAGCACGTGAAGCAGATGGTCTTGAAGAAGATACAGTAGAGGTAGATGCAGCAGACATCTCTAATCCATAGCTCCAGGAAAATCCTCCTCTCCAGCAAAAAATTGAATGCTCCCAATAAGTCCTCACATTCACATTCATAATGGGCTTCAGAGACAACAAAACTTCCTCCACCCTATCATACTTTACTCCAGCCTGCTCGCATAAAGAAAATATCATGGAAGCAAATCCCATACCTGTAGTAGTAGCATCAGCAGCTGAAGTGATTATAGTGTGATTGATCAAAGCTCCTATGTTGATGGGCTTTCCCGCCTGAATATAATAATTCAACATTGCTCTCTCTGGTCACTTCACCAAGATGATTTGTAGGAAGCAGACGAGTAGATATAAAATAGTGTCAAGCCTTTGATGGTGCACGCAACATTAACATTAGAAAATGTACTCTCCTCTCATTTGTAATCTTCCAAAGTCCTCTTCCAACAGTCAAATAAGATATGATCTCATCCAATTCCACTTCCGTAGGACTATAATTCGCATAAAAACACAAAGTCTCCGGTGGTAAATGGTAAAACAAGTTGATTACCTTTGGAGAAAAAGGTACCAACTTTCCTCGAACCATAACTCGATCGTCCTCATCCTTTCGAAGATTTGCATAAAACTCCTTTACAAAAAAAATTACAGCGACAGTAGAGAAACAACAGAACTGTTCCCATTGTTGGTGGACTATCAGGTCTTCCACTTCTCCATCTGAACTTTTAAAACATTGCTCCTCAATCAATTTTTGTGACTGTGGAGCGTCACTATATCGATCCTGAGCTTTTGAACTGACAAATTTGCTTAAATCAAATGGGCTCTTTTCTTTGCTCCTTTTCATTCTTGGTGTCATTCTACAAATTTGATAACTTCCAAAAATAACTTTAAAAATCAAGTTTAAATCACTAAACTAAACTTCCAAAACCACTAACTAAACTCCCAAGCAATTTCCATAGTTTCTTCACTTTTCACCATGAATAGTAAATTTTTGAAATCTTCCAAATGTGCTCAAAATATATAGTGAAAATCTTTCACTTTTCACCATGAATAGTAAATTTTTGAAATCTTCCAAATGTGCTTAAAATATATGGTGAAAATCCAAAATTTTTGCAAATAAGTAAAGCTCTTACCTCAAGGAACTTGGATTTATCATATCTCACTTGATACCACCAAGAAATTTCCAAATTTTACCAGCCCTTGCCCTTTAAATTGCAAACTCAAGTTGGGGAAGACGATTGAAGGCATTAAAAAAGGCATTTACAGACAAAAAATTCACTTTTAACCGTTGGCAAACTGGTTTTTGTTAACCGGCGCTTAAGCGCGGGTAAGTGGCGCTTAGACGCCAGTGCAAAGTTTTTGAAATTTTTAATTCTTAAGTAAAATGCACTATTAGCCTAAGTAAACCACCCCTAAATGGTCTCATAGCACTTAAATGACTATATTTAGTTCCTATAACGCCCTTCTCTCTCAAAATTCTTCGTAATAATTAATTCAATTTGAGGCTAAAAATAACACAAATTTTCACAAAAAAACTTATATTAATTCACAAAATAGTACAAACACATTTAACACTTAGTTCTCTCTCCAAATAGTCTTGGATGAGAAAATTTTCTTAAGTACAAAACAATTAACACATATTTACAATTAAATACATAAGTGACACAAACACCAAACACAAGACATAAACACTAACACAGTTAAAAACATGACTCCAAACACACAATTCTTAACACTTAACTTAATTCCACTCTTCATTAGAAGGAAAAAATTCTTCTCTCTTAGTAGCCTCTCCATGAAATATAGAGTTAATAAAATGGACGGTGGTGTAATACTATCATCTTCGATCCACTTTTGCTTAAGGAACATCGCCTTATCTGCTTCCTCTACAAAACTGATATGGTTGAATTGCATCTTAACTTGCCACCCAATATGTTCTAGATAAGCATGTAATTCAAGCACCTTAGTCTCTAATACAAATATAATATTCTCCATCTGGTTGATCTTCTCTGATATCCCTTCAATACTAACGCCTAAGAAACCAGTATACAGCTTGTGTGCTTATTGACTAATGAACTTCTTCCTCATGGCTTCTTCATTATTCTTCAAATCCATCTCCCATGAAGATATTTTCTCTAAACCACTCTCTTTCTTAGACTTTTATGGCTAAAAATAATCCAAGGTGAAATTTCTTCACAAACCCCTTCTATTTTAAGGCTTAATTCCCCCTCATAACTTCTAGGCACAACTAGAAACTATCAGGACATGTTTATTCCAACTAAATTGCAGTTACACCTTCTAGAAATCAAAATTTTCACATATGATTAAATTGTCGCGCTTAAGCACCGGATCTGGTACTTAAGCGCCAGTGCACATTTTTGCACCAGTCAACTTAAAATCCAAATTCTTATTCTACCATGTCTAGGTCACTAAATAAAGTCTAAAAATCATTTCTAGCACAAAATAAACTAAAAAATACTACCATAAATTTCTTAATCAGTCTTAAAACAACAATTAAAGCAAAAACACATTGATTATTATGGGTTGCCTCCCACAAAGCACTTGGTTTTACGTCGTCAGCCCGACGTAAATAGTACTCATTCTAGTTAACCCAACATCATTCCATCAATATATTTATGATGATCCCCTATATAATAAGGTTTTAGTCTATGTCCATTCACTTTAAAAATTTTCTCAGAAGATCTTTAATATCCACAACTCCAAAAAGATAAACTTTATCACAACAAATGGGCCCATCCACCTGGACTTAAGTTTGCCTAGAAATAATCTTAACCTTGCATTATATAGCAATACTTGTTGCCATGGCTGAAAATTTTTAGTAAGAATCATTCGATCACGCCACATTTTCATCTTTTTTAAATCTTAGCACTCTCATAAGATTCATTCCTTATCTCTTCAAGCTCATTTAATTGTAACAACCTTTTCTCACTAGCATCTTTTAAATTATAATTGAACTCTTCAATAGCCCAATATGCTTTATGCTTAAGTTCAACTAGTAAGTGACAAGTTTTCCTAAATATTAAGAGACATTCCTGTATGAGTTTGTTATGCAGTCCTATAAGCCCACAAAGCATAGTCAAGTTTGACTGACCAATCCATTTTTGTTGGATTCGCAAATTTTTTCATAATTCTTTTAATTTCCCGATTAGATAATTCAGCCAAACCACTTTTCTGAGGATGATATGTAGTAGCAATCAAATGATTTATATGATATTTCTTTAATAACTTTTCCATAATGACATTTTTGAAATGATTTCCCCCATAGGTAATGATAACTCTTGGCATCCTAAATCTACAAAATATGTTCGTTTTCAAAAATTTTGTAGCACTTTGAGCATCACATCGAGGTAAGGCGGCAGCTTCTATCCATTTAGATACATAGTCTACTGATAACAAAATATATATATTTCTGAAAGATTGTATAAATGGACCCATGAAATCTAATCCCCAAACATCAAATATTTTAACTTCTAGCATATAATTTAGGGGCATCTCATTTTTTCTAGAAATATTGCCTACTCTTTCACATCTATGACAAGTTTTGATATAAGCATTAACATATATAAAAATTGTAGGCCAAGAAAATCCAGATTGTAGAATTTTGTAAGTTGTTTTATCAACACCAAAATGTCCCCCAAAATCAGAATTATGACATTTTTGGGTAATTTCATAAGTTATTTATAATGGTACACATCTTTGAATGATCAGATCCTTTACTTATTTATATAAATATGGGTCATCTCAAAAATAAGTCTTAGCTTTAGAAGTAAATTTCCTCATTTGTTGGTATGTCATTCCATATGGTTTAAGATCACTAACAAAATAATTCACAATATCGACATACCATGGAACACTACGCTCATTTATAGTGTACAATTTTTCATCTGAAAAATTTTCATTAATTTATTTTTTAAAATAGAGTGTATTTTGTAATTCAAACCTGGACAAATGATCAGTAAATTTATTTTTAGTTCCCTTCTGATCTACTATTTCAAAATCAAATTCTTGTAAAAGGAAAATCCATCTTAAAAGTCTTGGTTTAGTATCCTTCTTTTTCATTAAGTATTTAATAGCATAATGATCTCTATGCACTATACAATGAGATTCAATAAAAATGATCTAAATTTATCAAAAGCATATACTATTGCTAATAACTCTTTTTCATTTGTTGTATAATTAATCTAAATTTATCAAAGGCATATACTATTGCTAATAACTCTTTTTCAGTTATTGTATAATTAGTTTGATTTTCATTAAGGGTTTTACTAGCATAGTAAATAACTTTGAAAATTTTATCATATCTTTGTCCTAAAACAGCTTCAATAGCATAATCACTTGCATAAAACATAAGTTCAAAAGGTTTTTCCAAATATGGTGAAACTATAATTGGTGAAGTAATTAATTTTTCTTTTAATAATTTAAAAGCTTTAGGCATTCCTCATCAAAATTGAAAATTGCGTCTTTCTCTAGTAAATGGCATAAAGGCTTAGCAATCTTAGAAAAGTCATTGATATATCACCTATGGAATCCAGCATGTCCTAAAAAACTCCTCATTTCCCTTACATTTGTTGGATAAGGTAAATTAGTGATCACTTGAATTTTAGCAGGAACTACTTCCATACCATTTTCTGATATTTGATGACCTAATACAATTTCTCCTTCTACCATAAATTAACAATTTTCCCAGTTAAGGACTTAATTTGTTTCTTCACAACGCTTAAGAACTTTAGATAAATGTTATAAACATGAGCCAAATAAAGGTAAAAACACTAAAAAGTCATCCATAAAGACTTCTATCCCTTTTTCAATTACATCACAAAAAATTGTCATCATACATCTTCGAAATGTAGCAGGGGCATTACATAAACCAAAGGGCATTTTTGTAGAAGCAAAAGTGCCATAAGGACTGGTAAATGTGGTTTTCTCTTGATCCTCAGGAGATATTTGAATTTGGTGATAGTCGGTATATCCATCCATAAAACAAAAGTATTTATGCCCAGCTAGTCTATCCAACATTTGATCTGGAAAGGGTAGTAGAAAATGATATTTCGTAGTGACAAGATTTAATTTTCTATATTCAATGCATATTCGCCACTCTGTAACTTTTAGGTATTAATTCATTATGCTCATTCACAATTACAGTTACTCCTCCTTTCTTAGGAACACAGTGAATTGGACTAATCCATGCACTACCTAAAATAGGTTAGATAATTCCAGCAACTAACCATTTTAAAATTTCTTTCTTAACAACCTCTTTCATAATAGGATTTAATCTTCTTTGTTGATCAGCCCTAGGTTTATAGTTTCTTCCAGATTATTTTTATGCATACAAATTGAAGGACTGATTCCTTTAATAGCTGCAATTTTCCATCCGAAGGCATTCTTAAAATTTTTCAGAATTTTCATTAGCTTTTCTTCTTCTTCCTTTTTTAACTTCGAGGAAATTATAATAGGTAAAGTAGAGGAATCTCCAAAAAAAGCATATTTTAAATGTTCAGGAAGTAATTTCAACTCAAGTTATAGAGGTTTTTCAATAGATGGACAAAATGATTTATCTTTGTCTATCGTGACCAAAATTTCAAAACTTTCTTGAACATAACTTGAGTCTTCCTTAAAAAGGTTTATACGTTGATCAAATTCCTTTTCTTACTCATGTTCCAAATCTTTTTTTTCAGATTTTTCTTTATAAGTAGTCTTGAATTGGCATTCGCTCAGATATCTTATAACATCCATTCTATAACATTCATCATCTTTACCTATTGTAGGGTATTTCATTGATTTTGAAATTTTAAATGTAACAGTTTGATCATTGGCGTGCATTGTTAATTCCTCTTTCTGCACATCTATCTTTACTATTCCTGTGGCTAGGAAAGGTCTCCCTAAAATGATAGATATCTCTTTATCTTCCTTCATATCTAGCACAATGAAATTAATAGGAAAGACAAATTGATCCACTTTTACTAGGACATCTTCTATAACTCCTTTAGGATAGATTATTGAACGATCTGCTAACTGCAGAGTTACAGTAGTATGGGTTATTTTTCCTAATCTCAATCTTTTAAATATTGATAATGGCATAAGGTTAATGCTTGCACCAAAATCATATAAAGCTTTCTCATAAAATCTGCCTCCTATTGCACATGGAATTGTAAAACTACCAGGATCTTTAAGCTTTTCAGAAAGTTTCTTCTGAATTATAGCACTGCACTCCTCACTAAGTGCAATAGTCTAATTATCTTCAAACTTTTTTTTATTGAGAATATTCTTCATAAACTTTACATAGCTTGGCATTTGTTCTAAGGCTTTAAATGGAAAATTGATTGTAAGCTTCTTAAATATTTCCAGAAATTTTTAAAATTTCTTATCCAACTTCTGTTATCAAAATCTCTAAGGAAATGGAGGTGGTGATTTTTATAAATCAATTTTGGGGGGAGAAATAGGTCTTTCAGAATCTTTCAGAGCATCCTCTTTTGATTCTTCAATTTCTTCTCTCTCTACTTCAATCACTTTTTGAACCCTATCTTCCAACTCTCTTTTGCTTCTAAGTTGTACGACTTTAACTTGCTCTTTATTTTGGTCTTTTGAATTTGATTCATTATTACTAGTAAGTGTTCCTTAGGATCTATTACTTGATGAACTTGTGATTTGCCCAAGTTGATTCTCAATATTTCTAACTGTAGCTCCTTAACTTAGTAACTGATTACCCATTTGCAACACCACTTCTTCCATAGCAACTTCTTATCCTTAAATTGTGTATTACTATTAATTCTTGTAGGATAAGTAGATCTGTAATTATTATTCTCTTGGTTGTTCCAGTTTCCCAATGGGTTTACTTGGTTGTTTCCCCATTATTGATTATTACCACCTAAATTGTTATTCCAGTTGAAGTTGGGATGGTTCTAGCAACCTGGGTTATAATAATTGGAATATGGGTTATTCTGCTTATTATTTATGACATTAAAATTCTCTACTGATGTTTAAGAATCTACCATTTGGCCTTTTGAATTCTCTTCAGTTCAAAGTTTCTAATGATATTTGAGAATCTACCATTTGACATAATGAATTCTCTTCAATCATGAAAATTGAAATGATGCTGCTTGAGAATCTGTCATCGGCCTAATGAATTCTCTTCAATCATGGAAATTGGTTAGAAAAAATCATTCCAAATTGGTCTAACTTCCTTGAAATTGCAGCAACTTGATTTGCTAACATAGTAAATGCATCGGTTTCATAAATATTGGCTACTCTCTTTGGATTCACCCTCTCAGAAGGCCATTTAAAATTATTGGTATCCATCTCTTTTATTAAATCCTAAGCATCATGAAATGGTTTTGACATCAATGAACCACCAGCAGCGGCATCAATAATAGATCTAAGAGACCCAACTAATCCACATCAATGAACCACCAGCAGCGACATCGATAATAGATCTAAGAGAACCAATTAATCCATTAAAAAAGGTTTAAATTATTAACCAATCTTAATAAATCTAAGAGAACCAATTAATCCATTATAAAAGGTTTGAATTATTAACCAATCTGGTATAGTGTGTGGACACTTTCTTAAGAGTTCTTTAAATTGTTCTCATGCTTCATAAATAGATTCCCCTTTAAACTGATTAAAAGATTTAATATCATTTCTAAGATTTGCAGTTTTTTATGGTAGAAAAAATTTAGCAAGGAATTTTTGTGTTAAATCACCCCAAGTTTTGATAGATTCAGGTGCTAACAAATTCAACCACATCTTAGCTTTATCCCTTAGTGAGAAAGGAAATAACCTAAGTATTATGACATCATCTGAAGCACCATTGTATTTAAATGTAGCACTTAATTCTAGAAAATTGGTATGATGTAAATTTGGATCTTCACTTGGTGATCCCCCAAACTAATTATTTGATACTATTTAGATAATAGCAGCTTTAAACTCAAATGAATTAACCACTATAGTAGGTTTTCTAATACTACAATGAAGTTCATCTACAGTAGGGTTAGCATAATCTCTTAAAGATCTAAACTCTTGATGAATTTCAGCATTTTGATTATTTTGGTTTGCCATTTATGTTATTTTTTAAAATTTTTCAAGACTTTTAGTTTTTTTGGTTTTTTTGATTTTTTAAATAATCCTTTCTAATTCAGAATCATAGGGCACTAGTCCTTCAGAACCTGAACAACGCATGCACTAACATAAAATAAAATAAAATAAAATAAAACATACAAAATAAGATACAATATTTAAACTTTAATTAAGACTTTCTAAAAATTGTAATTTACTTAGTTTTCTTCGCCCGCAATGGTGCCAAAACTTGATCTCGACTTAATCCTTATGCACAGTATAACAATAGTTCTGATGGTATTTTTCAC
Source organism: Phalaenopsis hybrid cultivar (assembly GCA_002079205.1). Taxonomy (NCBI): domain Eukaryota; kingdom Viridiplantae; phylum Streptophyta; class Magnoliopsida; order Asparagales; family Orchidaceae; genus Phalaenopsis; species Phalaenopsis hybrid cultivar. The sequence goes on along the minus strand of JXCR01145401.1, from coordinate 348,691 downwards.
TTATATTTCCTTATTTTGCAACAAAAGTAAAATCTTGAACATGAAGAAAAATAAGAATTTAACTTTTTAATTTATATATATTTAAATTGGGATACTACGCAAGTATACGTATCGTTATCAAGTAATATAGAACTTTTTGATTAAGACCTGAAAACCGAACCCACAGAGAAGATTATGCAATATGCACTTTTTAGAAAGTTTTTCTACTTTTAAAAAGATAATTACTTAAACTAAAAACAAATTTTGTAGGAATTTAAAATTTAAATATTTTTGGTACTTTTGACGTTTTAACAAAACAGTAACAACTTAAATACATAACTAAAGTTTTTGTAGAAGAAAAGTACTTAATATGAAAATATCTTTCTCTTTATCATGAATCGGTAATAGGTATAGGAATTTTGTTATGGAAGTATGAAAATTGTGTTGTGTCAAATAGGAGAAATAATATTCTTTACCCTTATTAGAGATTCTATAAAAAACATTGGCTAATTTAAAGTTCGAATAGTTCTAAAGACCGGCTAGGCAGGGAAGATACTAGCTCTCACTCTAGAGTTCCCTCGATTCCCTCCACCAGGGGGCTAACACGAACTAGAGATGCTATAAAGAATATTGGCTAATTTAAAGTTTGAATAGTTCTGAAGACCGACTAACCCTTACTAGAGATGCTATAAAGAACATTGGCTAATTTAAAGTTTGAATAGTTATGATGACCGGCTAGATGGGAGATGCTATAAAGAACATTGACTAATTTAAAGTTTGAATAGTTCTGAAGATCGGCTAGGCAGTAAGATACTAGCGTCTCACTCTAGAGTTCCCTAAAGTTTGAATAGTTTTGAAGACAGATGCTATAAAGAACATTGACTAATTTAAAGTTTGAATAGTTCTGAAGATCGGCTAGGCAGTAAGATTACTAGCTCACTCTAGAGTTCCCTCAAATTCCCTCCACTTGGGGGCTAACATCTCGTATCAGAACCTAAAACAATAAACCAAGTTGAGGGCTCACCCTGACCGGCTAGGCAGGGAAGATACTAGCTCTCACTCTAGAGTTCCCTCAATTCCCTCCACCTGAAGGCTAACATTCTCGTATCAGAACCTAGAACAATAAACCAAGTTGGGTGCTTTAACCTGACACTTAATATTTATCTAACTCGACACCCATCAATGAATATTTTCCTATTTATTTGCACTCAATCATATGAACTACATTCTTATTCATACAACCTCATGTGATTCTTTCCAATTGTTGACTGAGACAATACCAACTCGATTCTTACATGTTCTCACAACAAATTTTAACATCTGGATTGGCTAAATCAAGTAGTAAATGAAGTGCATGGATTTAAATCATCACAACTTCTTCCAACATTGAAGATCAATACTCTCCATAATTTCCATCCAAAACTTAATTACTCATCTTTTTAAGAACAAAGATAAAAAAAAACTACTCAGAATCCATGGAGAAACAAAACCACACTTTAGTTTAAAAGAAGAAATAATTGTCAAACCAACAACAATTCTCGATTAAAACGAAAAGTAGTCTAAAACAAAAAGATAAAAACTTATCTTAAGTCCTCCACCAAACTCTTGAAGTACTTTTGAATCTCTTGTATTTTACAATCACTCAAAACAAAATAACAAAAAGGATAAAGTAAATAAAAAGTGACTTCTGAAAATCTCTCTGAACTAGCTCCCAAGAGAAGAGCTTTCAAAACTTGCCAATGTTTTCAGGACTCTTTTTTAAGTCCTCTCTTCTTTCTTTTATAGTTTTCCAAGAGGTGCACTTGGGATCTCTTCAAAATATGTCTTAATTTGATGTATTTGCCCAAGAGACACATCCATTCATGATAATTTTTGTCCATGGCGGTTACAACCACCTATTAAGCCAATGGGTGCCTCAAAAACCTTTTAAAAATTTGAGCAAACTTATTTTACTCGTCTACTAACTGCCACTGAGGCTTAAGTGTGGGTTCTCGGTGCTTAGGAGGGGCCTTCTCTGTTTAACCAGCGCGTAATCGCCGGATCTAGCGCTTAGGCGCCAAAACTCTTTTGCACAATTCTTTACCTTTTTTTTTCCAAACTTGATCCTTTTTANTCAATGAATATTTTCCTATTTATTTGCACTCAATCATATGAACTATATTCTCATTCATACAATCTCATGTGACTCTTTCCAATTGTTGATTGTGACAATACCAGCCCGGTTCTTACATGTTCTCACAATAATTTTTAACATCTGGATTGGCTAAATCAAAAAGTAAATGAAGTTGATGGATTTAAAGCATCACAACTTCTTCCATCATTGAACATCAATACTTTCCACAACTTCTGTCCAAAACTTAATTGCTTATCATTTTAAGAAGAAATATAAAGAAAACTACTCAGAATCCATGGAGAAAAAAAAACACACTTTAGTTTAAAAGAAGAAATCGTTGTCAAACCATCAACAAGTCTCAATTAAAACAAAAAGTAGTTTCAAAACAAAAAGATAATAAACTTATCTCAAGTCCTCCACCAAACTCTTGAAATTCCTTTAATTCTCTTCTCTTTACAATCACTCAAAATAAAATAACAAAAATGATAAAATAAAGGTAAAAGTGGTGCATGAAAATCTCTCTGAACTAACTCCCCAAATGAGAACTTTCAAAACTTTCCAATACTTTCAGGACTCTTTTCTAAGTCCTCTCTTCTTTCTTTTATAATTTTTCAAAAGGGGCTTTGGTTTCTCTTCAAAATATGTCTAGATTCGATGTATTTCTCCAAGAGATACATCCTTTCATGATAATTTTCGTCCATGGTGGTTATAACTACCTATTAAGCCAATGGGTGCTTCAAAAACCTCTTCAAAATTTGCAGAAACCAAATTTACTCATCCAATAACTGCCATTGGTGCTTAAGCGCAGAGCCTCTGGTGCTTAGGCGTGGCCTTCTCTGTTTAACCAGCGCTTAAGTGTCGGATCTGGCGCTTAGGCGCCAAAACTATTTTGCACATTTTTAACCTTTTTGCTCCAAATTTGATGCTTTTTCCTTCCTTTAAGCATTTTTCACCCCTTTTACCTGTATTTGCAAGAAAAACACAAAAATATCTTCCATTAAAGCACAATATCTCAAAAATAGATATAAAAATGTGTCTAAAAACACTATATATTTTAGGTGTATCAGCGCCCTAATTCATTTTTGTATCTTTCTTCATTTTTTCTCCAAATTTGACCATTTTTCACTCCTTTTAGAATTTTTCATTCATTTGATTGTACCTGAAAAAAAAACACAAATACCTTTCATTAAAGCGCAATATCTCAAAAATATGTATAAAAATTTGTATAAAAACACTATATATTTTAGATGCATCAAAACCCCCCAAACTTAAAATGTTACTTGTCCTTAAGTAACCATTCAATCTTTAAAAACCAAAATACGTAGATGATTTATATATGAGTTTCTTTAGGAGTTACCAAAATTTTGATGGAGAAATATAGTAGTCCAATTTAGAAAAAATATTAATAAATGAGACCAACTTAGTGTTTAGAAATTTTTAAAGTTAAGAAATCTAAAAATATAAGTTTCTATCTAATTTAAAAATATTGTAGATTCTCCAAATATAGATTTTAGGTATTTTATCTTCTCCACTTAAAATTTTTTATTAAGCATAGTTTTACTTATTATATTATATCTTTAAGCTTGTCGGCATTATTTTGATTGAGGATTTGCCCGTTGGAGGTTGCCGGCCGCCNTAAGCATTTTTTTCCATTTTTACTTGTATCTGCAAGAAAAACACAAAAATACCTTCCATTAAAGCGCAATATGTCAAAAATAGGAATAGATATGTGTCTAAAAACACTATATATTTTAGGTGTATCAGGAGGACTCAATCAGATGATTGTGGTAGCTTTGATTGGACCCAAAAACTTGAAGTCTCAAGCCTTGGTGAATTTTCTAAGTATGATGTCGACCAAGCTCGATTTCAGGTGTTGATCAAAGTCTATGTTAGGGGCTATTTGAAAGGGGGTTTTATGGTGAATTAACCTCTCTCACTGTAGGTATGGTGTGTGCACAATTAATTGAGTTTTTGTGCACTATAGAGGTGTGGAGAGTTCTGTCCTAGTTTTAGGTAAACATTCAGTGGAGAAAGTGGCTCAAAGGGGTGGCTATCAATGGTTGAGAGTAAGGGGATTGCACTTGGGATGGTTTGGAGAAGCTATGATGAGATTTTGGAAAAGTTTTCTTAAGGTTCCAAGCACTTCCTCTTTGGTCGTGGAGCTCAGAGCTTGGAGTTGGGTGCTAAAGCTTCATGAGGTGGAGGGAAAAAAAGCGCTAATGGCCAATGGAAGTGAGCCAAGTCAGGGAGGTTCAATTTTGGGTTTTTTCCACTTGGAGCTCCCTTGATCTAGTTATTGTCATTGGCTGAGGAGGTGGTTTGCTAGGGTTTAGTCACATCTTGGCTCATGGAGGTCACGGGGTGCTTAATGATGGTTAACCCCCAAGGATAAGCAATGATGAAAGAGATATTTGAGTTTAAGCCAAATATGGCGTGAAATCCCTTAAATTAAGGGACCATTGGTCCATTGGTCATTTTGACTGGTTCAAGTGGGTCTAGCCTGGTCCATAGGGTGTACTTGGTGGCTGCAGCGTCATCAATTTGGTGGCTTAAGCATGGCTAAGTCAAGTTTGGTGTATGGGTTCAATTTGGGTCCAAATGGCTAAAAGTTAGGTTTGGGTTAGGCTAGCCATGACTTTGAACTCAATTTATTGATTAAATTTGTGTAAATTATTATGATGAAGATTTTTGGTGAAGGATTGAAATGATTTTTAGTTCAATTGGAAGCTCAATTTGAAGGATTTTGGGATTTTGGTCAATTTGGGCATGTTGGACTAGGCTTGTGTCTAAGTTGGGCTAAGGTTGGGCTAAATCCAAATTGATGGTTCTAAATGGTATATAGGAATGTCATGAGAGTTTTCAACATAAATTGGGTGTCAATTTTGTGATTAGGGTAATAGATTTGGCGGAATTTGGAGACATAGCCAATTTAGGGCAAATTTGGGGATTTTTGGATTTGAGTCAAAATTGAGTGCAATTTAAGCTTTAACAATGCCAATTGATGGTCAAATTTGATTCTTAAAATTTTTATGAAAAGTTTAGGATTCAAATTGAGGCAAATTAAGTAGGCTATGTGGTTCAATTAGGTGAGATTTTGTCATAGGACCAAAATTGGGGGTTTGACTTAGATCCAAATTGAGCTCAAAGCATGGGCTAATTAGGCATATATTTGGTTTATATTTGTTATGTAAAATATTATTTTGAATTTAAAATTGAAATTGAGGGTAATTGGGCTCAAATTGATGGACATTTGAGGTGAAGTTGGGAAAATTGGGCCTTTAAAGGCAATTTGAGAGTTTTGACCAAAAATGGTCAAATTGGCAAAATTGTGTCAAATGGGAGGGTCCAAATTGGTTTTGGAGACAATTGGGGTGATTTTAGAAGCTTTTGAAAAATTTGGGGTGCCAAAGTTATTTTGGTAATTTTGGAAATTTTTGGGGGTATTTTGGTAATTTTACACTTTTTTGGTGGTTTTCGGTAATTTGGGTATTCTCAAATGGTTTGAAATGATTTTTTAATAAATTTTGGTATTTTGGGTGAATTTAAGGATTTTGACCAAATTTACGGTTTCAAGGGCATATATGTAATTTGGGTAGATTTTGGGGCAAAATGCCAAGTTAGACATTTTGGTAGAATTTGGGTGTCAACCACCCTATACGAGCTATGAAACAATGAAATCCCCATTCTTGTACTCTATGTAGTGCTCTTAGCTAGACCCAAGCCGAGGGCTAGTGGGTCTAGGGGACCATCTACATGAATCTCTCAAAGGATCAAGGGATCAAAGTCAACACTTAGGGTTTTAGGATTGTGAGTTATTATGGGTGAAAGTGAGTGAAAGTGAGTGAAATAACTCAAGACCAACACCCAGAGTTAACCCTAAGGTCAAGCAGTTTCATGGGGACCTCCTTGAGATCCTCCATAGTAACCCACCTACTAAGTGCTAGAGGTTAAGACCAATATGTGGAACTTCAAGTTGAGCAAAGAGGAGTTTAGAGTTTCTAATGGTGAGCGTTTCTTTTCTAGTTTTTTAGGAATATTCAATAGGAAAGTCCTATGACTAGAGCCTAGGCTACTAAAAAGGAAAAACTAAACCTCAACCAAAAGTGAGGTCAACAACAGCATCATATTCAAACTTCTGTATTATCAAATCATCATTGTGAGCATGTTTGGCCTCTATATTTTCCACTCTACTATCTAATATTAAGATATCTCTCTGTTGGATTATCATCTGCTCCATAAGTTTTTTAATAGTAGGGGTACTATAAGTACTTAAAGTAGAAGTAATATCCCTGATCCTCCTTCCAGATCTTCATCCAACATGAGATTCATTAGTCTTTATATTGACAAACCCAATAGGTTTTAGAGGTTCAATCCTCTCCTCATCTGCTATATAATCAACTCCTACTTGTTCACATAGAGTGAAGATCAAGGCAGGGTGTGCTAAACCTCCAGTGGTCTCTCCTAAAGCAATAGATCAAGTGTTCTTATAAATAATAGAGCCTACGTCTATCCTTTTCATCTGTTGGATACAGAAGTTCAAGATGGTTCTATCCTTTGTAACTTCACTATGATGATTTGTTGGTATCATTCTTCTAGAAATAAAGTATTGTCAGGCCTTAGATACTACATTTAACACAGAAAGAGGAAAGTTTACCTTAACACCACTCTTCACCTTCCAGGTTCCTCTTCCATCTGTAAGAAAAGAAATAACTACATTCAAGGCCTCATTTGTAGCAGAAAATAATTTGTACTGGCAGCTGCACACATCTTCTAACTGATACAATTCATTAATCTTCTTTGGAGTAAACTCCATCATTTTCCCTCGAACAAACAGATAGTATTTAGAAGCCTCCTTGAAATTGGTATAGAACTCCATCACTACACCAATAATCGCCTCGGCAGTAAAGTAACAAAAATTCTCCCACTGCCGCACAATGATTAATCTTTCAACTTCTCCGCCCACTTTTTTAAATCCCCGATCTGGAATCACTTTTTTAGTTGTAAGTAGACAATTGAAACAAATGTTGGCCTTGTAGTTGACAAACTTTTGATCATCAAAATATACCTTTCTCTTTCTTTTGCTCATTCTAGGTGTCATGGTAATTCTACTAAAATTTGATAAAATCCAAATAAATTCCAAAGATTTATGAAAATCACAATGTGAAATGTTTCATTCTTAAATATACTAAGTAAGAGTTCTTCACCAAAGAATTTTCTCAAAATTTTCCAAAAAAATCTCAAAATTTTGGATCTCGGCAATGTAAGATAAATCCTTAGTGAAAATAAAAAATTTTGAGTTTAAAGTGTAGGTCTTACCTAAAGAAGATGAAATCCAAACTCTGTTTGCCTTAAAATTACCTTAAATCTGAGCAATAGCAAGCCCTAGGTGCAAAAACTGGAGGTTGAAGGTGAATCAAAGGTTAAAAAAATGGTGTTTTACAATGCAAATCCTGAATTTTAAGGGTATTTAGGTCGAGGGCGCTGTTAGCACTCATGCCGGCGTCGTCGACACTAGTCACCAAAAATTCATACTTTGAGTATTTTTTTCAAATTTTAATTTTTTTTTCAATCTACTCCAAACTCTATTTAGTCTTTTTGAACACTAATTTTCATCTAAAAATAATTCCCAAACAAGAATTTTCACAAAAAGCACCAAACTATGTATATGAAAATACACTTTTTAAAAAAACATTTTCTAATCACACTTCCACATCCCTAAAGCAAACTAAATTATAATTCAGCATCAAAATCATGCCATAACACTAGAATGCTAACACAAATCTATACACACAAATAGAGTTCTAAAGCAAATTAAAGTAAATCAAATCCACACAATTACATAAGTATTTTAAACTAATAGAGAGTCAAACTTATTCAATTATTCTTCCTCATCTTCAGCACTTTCTCCTCCTCTAATATCTCCCATAGACGAGTAATGGACAAACAAATTGTAGAAGGGTTGGTACAGGAATTGATCAGTTAAATTTTCATCGACACATCCATTTTTCTTGAACATCTGCACTAATCCTGCTTCAATTGTCCTGGTATGATCAAAGTTCTCCTTAATTCTCCAATTTAGGTGATCAAAAGGTAGTTAAGATTTCCTATTACATTCGTAATACTTTGAAGTTCTTTTTCTATTTTCTTCATTTTCTTCTCCAAATTCATTGAACTTCCAACTGTTGGAGGCATCAATGATGTTGAAGCGTATGATGAATGATCCAAAATAACATCTAATGCTTCATTTCCATTTCCTATATAATTATCATCAATAGGAATCATGGGCTCCCAAAGTAATAATTTTTTTTCCCAACATTCATATGGAACTTGAGATTTACTACAAAGTAGGAAAATTGTGGAAGGATGCCCCAGTCTATATATTGGCTCATGCATAATAATACCCATAACATATTTAAAAATAATTGACCCCACATCAATGGGTTTTTCCATTTGAATGCAATAGTTTAAATTGACACTTTCTCTTGTAACTCTTCTAATCTTCATGGTAGGAAGTAATTTTGCAGATATGAAGAAATGTCATTGTTTTGATATTGGATTAAGTAGTGAAGCAGAGAAACTAACGTATTTCTCATCTCTGATTTCTTAATTATCATTTTCATCAGTCAGAAAATTATATACTTCTTGCATCATATCTCTTGTTGGGATAAAATTTGTATAATGACAGATTGGAACATTTTCTATCATCTACAAATCATTAATTCGAGTCGGAGTAAATAGTACAACCATACGTCAAACGAAGATGACACCTTCGGTAATTCCATGTAAGTTAGCATAGAATTCCTTTACCACTGATATTACAACTGCAGCGGTAGTGTAGCACAAAACTTTCATACTTCTTTGCACAATGATTTTCTCAATTTGTGAACTTGGATTACTCAATTTATGGTTTACAAAGCCTCTCTCAATGATAAGTCTCTTCTTCATGATGACTTTTTGTACAATATCTATGCGTCAAAACTGATAAAATTTCTTCTATTAAAAACTCCATAACTTAAATTATTTCTGAAATTTGAAGTCATGAAATTCGAAATTAGGAAGTTTCTCGACATCCAAGAAAGTTTTTAGGACTTTAAAAACACCTCTCGGTGGTTATTGAGGAATGAAATCCCACCAAATTTTGATGAATCCACTATGCATGCGCAAACCTGCTCGGGACGTCGTCGGCGCTCCTGATGGTGTTGTCGGTGTCATGGTTCATTAGGTGGGCGCCGTCTACGCTAGAGGCCAAATCTGCATCTTATATTTTTTTTGATCAATTTAGTTCCAAATTTTCCTCCAATACCAATATTTACCTTAATTTATGATAGATAAAATTGTGTAGGACTCAAAAATACTATTATTTCCTAAGATATAAATACACTTATTTATAAAATAATAATAATACATAGATATATAAATTTATATATGGGTTGTCTCCCATGAAGCTCTTGGTTTAACGTCGTCAGCCCGACATACCATTGTTTAGTCAAGATGACTTAACATTAAAACATCTTTAAATAGTGATATGTGTTCTTCATAATAATGTTTCAATCGATGCCCATTAACTTTAAATATTTTTCCAGTTTTAGGATCTTTAATAACAGCAGTTCCAAAATGATAGACTTTAATCACTTTAAGTGGTCCTAAACATCTGGTTTTCAGATTTCATGGAAATAATCTCAATCTTGTATTATATAATAGAACTTCTTGTCCAGGTTCAAATTTCTTCTTAATAATCTTCCGATCATGTCATATTTTCATTTTCTCTTTATAGATTTTTGCATTATCATACGCTTCATTTCTAATTTGCTCAAGTTCATTAAGTGTAATAATCTTTTCTCACCAGCATTTTTTAGATTAAAATTACATTCCTTAATAGCCCAAAAAGCTTTATGCTCCAATTCAACTAATAAGTGGCATGTTTTTTCCCAAAAATAAGTTTATATTTAGACATTCTTATAAGAGTCTTATAAGCAGTTTCGTATGCCCATAATGCAGTATCTAATTTAGTAGACTAATCCAATTTATAGGGATTTATTATTTTTTCTAAATATTATTTTATTTCACGATTTGATATTTCTGCTAGACTGCTAGTCTGAGGATGATAAATAGTAAAGAATTTATGCATAATATCATATTTTTTATCAACTTCTCGATTCTCTTATTTCTAAAATGGGTTTCTCCATCTATAATAATTACTGTCAGCATTCTATATCTTGTAAAAATATTTTTATATAAAAATTTAGAAATGATAATTATTCTCGGCATTCCATATCTTGTAAAAATGTTTTTATTTAAAAATTTAGAAACACTTTAATAATTACTCTCGGCAATCCATATCTTGTAAAAATATTTTTAATTAAAAATTTAGAAACACTCTTAGCATCACATTTAGGTACAACAACAACTTCAATCCATTTGGACATATAATCAACAACAAGTAATATATATAAGTTTCCATATGAAGGCATAAATGGTCCCATAATATTTACTCCCCATACATAAAAAATTTCGACTTCCAATGTGCAATTTAGAAGCATTTCATTTCTTCTAAAAATATTTCCTAGTTGCCAACATCTATCGAATGTTTTAATATACTCATTAACATCTCTAAAAAGAGTAGACCAAAAAAATCCAGCTTGCAAAATTTTATAAGCTGGTTTATTTGTTCTAAAATGTCCTCCAAATTCAGAATCATGACATCTTTCCATTTTTTGTTGAGTTTTTTCATAAGGCACACACCTTCTAATAATTAGATCTTTACATTGTTTATATAAAAATGGATCATCCGAAAAATAAAATTTTGAATCATATATAAATTTATTAAATTATTGATTCTTAATATCCCGTGGTAGAATATTACTTACAATGTAATTTACTATATCGGCATATCACGGTGTATTTATTTCTTCAATACTATATAATTGTTCATCAGGGAAATTTTCTAAAATTTCATTTGCACAATTAGTTAATATTTCTTTTTCGAGTCTCGACAAATGATCAGCTATTTGATTATCATCTCCTTTTCTATCAACTACAGTAAAGTCAAACTATTGCAATAGATGTATCCATCTAATTAATCTTTGTTTAGCGTCCTTCTTTTGCATAAAGTATTTGATAGAAGAATGTTATGTATGCACTATACATTTAGTTCCAATCAAGTAAGATCTAAATTTATCAAATGCATAAACAATAGCTAATAACTCTCTTTCAGTAGCAGTGTAGTTGATTTGAACATCATTCAAAGTTTTACTAGCATAATATATTACTTTAAAAACTTTGTTTTATCTTTGTCCTAAAACAACTCTAATAGCATAATCAATAGCATCACACATTATTTCAATGGTTTATCTCAATCAGTTGGGACTATTATAGGTGCAATAATTAATTTTTCTTTCAATATTTCAAATGTTTTTATACATTTATTGTTAAAATAAAATTTTGTATCTTTTTTGTAAAGTTGGCATAATGGCTCAGTTATTTTTGAAAAAAATTTTTTTGTAAAACATGTAGAAATCAGCACGTCCTAGAAAACTTCTTACCCCTCTGATCGTAGTCGCGGGTGATAATTTTTCAATAAATTGAATTTTTGTAGGATCTACTTCCATGCAACTTTTAGAAATTTTATGCCAATTACAATTTCTCCTGTAACTATAAATTAATATTTTTCCCAATTTAGTACTAGGTTAATTTTTTCACATAGTTTCAGAACTTTTTCTAAATTATTTAAACATAACTCGAATGAAGTCTCAAACATATAGAAATCATCCATAAATACTTCCATTCCATGTTCAATCAAATTACTAAATGTTGTCATCATACATCTTTGAAATGTTGCAGGTGAATTGCATAGTCCAAAAGGCATTCTATGAAAACAAATGTTCCATAAGGGCTTGTAAATGTTGTTTTATCTTAATCCTCAGGAGCAATTGGAATTTGATGATAACCGGTATATCTATCTAAAAAGTAATAATATTTGTTTCAGGCCAATTCATCCAACATTTGGCCTAGAAAGGGTAAAGGAAAGTTATCTTTCCTAGTGGTCAGGTTTAATTTTCTATAGTCTATACAAATTCTCTAACAAGTAACTTTTCTTATTGTAATTAATTCATTTTTCTCATTACTTCAATGGTCACTCCTCCTTTCTTTAGAACATAGTGAATTGGACTTATCCAAGCACTGTCCGAAATAAGATATATAATTCCAGCATCTAACCATTTTAAAATTTCTATTTTAACAACTTCTTTCATTATTTGGTTTAATCTCCTCTGAGGATCAGCTTTAGGTTCATATTATTCATCTAATAAAATTCTGTGCATACAAATTAAAGGGCTAATTCCTTTAATATCTGCTAAAGTCCATCCAAAAGCCTTTTTATATATTTTTAGCATTTCTATTAATTTTTACTCTTCAATTTCAGTTAACTCAGAATACAATAACATGCAATGTAGATGAATCTCCTAAAAACTCATATTTTAAATGAGCAGGTAAAACTTTCAGTCTAAGTTTAGGGGGTCTAGTACTTGAAGGAATAAGATTTATATTATCATTTTCCAAAAAATCTAAAGTTTCAAATTTATCCGGAATATAATCTAAATTTTCTTCTTTTATTTCATTCTTATTCTCACTAATTTCTTCTTGTCTTAATGTTTCTTCAAACTCTTTCTTTAATTGCTCATTACTTAGATAATCAGTAATTTTCATCCTAAAACATTCATTGTCTTTTTCTATTGCTGAATCTTTTATAGCTTTTGCAATATTAAATGTTTTTTCTTGATAATTAACTTTCATTATTAATTCTCCTTTTTTCACATCTATCACAACTCTCCCTATTACAAGAAATGGTCTCCCCAAAATAATAGAAATTTTTTTATCTTCTTCCATATCTAATACTATAAAGTCTACAGGAAAAATAAATTTATCCACTTTTACTAATACATCCTCTATAACTCCTTTATCCACTTTTACTAATACATCTTCTATAACTCCTTTAGGATAGGTTATTGATCGATCAGCTAACTAAAGAGTTACAGTAATAGGGGAAATCTCTTCTAAACATAAACGATTAAAAATCGATAGAGGCATAAGATTGATACTCGGTCTTAAATCACATAAGACTTTTCCATAAAACTTTTCACCAATAGCACAAGGTATAGTAAAACTACTAAGATCTTTTAATTTTTCAGGAAGCTTCTTCTGTATAATAGTGCTACACTCTTCACTAAGTGCAACGATCTCATGGTCTACAAACTTCCTTTTCTTGTTTAGTATATCTTTCATAAATTTCACATAACTTGGAATTTGTTCCAAAGCCTCAATAAAAGGAACGTTTATCATTAACTTTCTAAGGATTTCCATAAATTTTGTAAATTGGTTGTCTTTATTCTTTTGCTTTAGTGGTTGAGGAAATGGAGGTAATGGTTTTTCTAGGGGAACTTATGTTTGTTCATTTTCATTATGTTCACTTTCTATCTCTTCCTTCTCCTCATCAACTTCAGTTTCTCTTTGAATTCTTGTTCCAACTTCTTTTCCACTTCATAATTGAATAGCTTTAATTTTCTCCTTATTTTGATCTTTGGGATTAACTTCCATAGTACTCGGAAGATTTCCTAAAGGTCTATTACTAAGTGTAGTAGCAATATTTCCTAATTGATTTTTAATATTACTAATAGCAGCCCCTTGATTTTGTATTTGATTTCCCATATTCAACATTACTTCTTCTATCGTTAACTTCTTTTCTTAACTTTTGGGTTAGGGTTAGAGTTAAATCCAGGAGGATAATAAGGTCGATAATTAGAATTTCCTTGATTGATTAAATTTATTGAGGGGTTCATCAAGTTTTTATAATTATTCCAACTAAAATTAGAGTGATTTTTCCATCCAGGGTTGTAATAGCTAGAATAGGGGTTGTTATTTTGATTATTAATAGCATTTAAGGTTTCATAAGATGATTGAGTATTAATTATCTGTCCTAGTGAATTTTCCTCAAATACTGGTGGTATTTGAGAATAGTTCACTCCAATTTGATCAATCTTTTTCGATATAACAATAATTTGAGATGCTAAAATAGGCATTGCATCATAGCCATGAATACTAGCTACACTCTTAGGATTTACTCATTCAGATAGTAGCAGGTTTAAGCTTCAACAAAAAGTTTTGACATTAAAAATCCACCTACAGTAGCATATATAATAGATCTAAGTGATCCTACTAATCCATTGTAAAAATTTTGAATTATTAACCAATCTGGTCAAGCATGGTGTGGATATTTTTTAAGGAGATCCTTAAATATTTCCCAGGCTCATATATTGATTCCCTTTCAAACTGACAAAAAGTTGTAATAACATTTCTAAGCTCAGTGGTTTTTGAGGGTGGAAATTATTTAGCCAAGAAATTTTTGTGATAGTTCTCCCCAAGTTTTGATAGATCTAGGTGCTAATGAATTTAACCAAGCTTTAGCTTTGTCCCTTAAATAAAAAGGAAAATGATAGTTCTCCCCAATTCTGATAGATCCAAGTGCTAATGAATTTAACCAAGCTTTGGCTTTATCCCTTAATGAAAAAGGAAAAAAGTCTATGCCTAACAACATCATTAGACACTATTTATCCCTTAATGAAAAAGGAAAAATTCTAAGCCTAACAACATCATTAGACACTCCATCATGTTAAATGTAGCACAAATTTAAAGAAAACTAGCAAGATGTAAGTTAGGATCTTCAGTAGGTGTTCCTCCAAACTAATTATTTTATATCATTTAGATAGTAGCAGGTTTAAGCTCAAATGAATTAGTAGCAACATCAGAATTTTGAATAGTTAAGTGAAGTTCATCTGTTGTTGGATTAGCATAATTTTTTAAAGGTCTTTGTTGATTTTTATTTATTTAATTATCAAGCTATTCACCATTTTGTTCAATATTTTAATTTCTTTTTCTTGTTTTTAAATTTTTCTAATAGTACGTTCTAATTCTGCATTATAGGGTTTTAAACCTTTAGATCTAATATTTTGCATAAACAAATATAATAAGCAAAGAAAAATTTCTTAAATATATACTTATATTTTTTTAGATTTTTAATTATATATATATTTTTTGAATTTTTTTTGTATTTTGTATATTTTTATCTCTAAATTTCCTCATTTATTGTTAGCTTCCCCAGCAACGACGCCAAAAATTTGACCAACAGAAATATAGTTGTGTAAAATTTATAAATTTGACTCCCCTCTACAACAGTGCCATCAAGAGTTGACCAATAGAAGTAAAACGAACATACTGTCACTAATTTCGAATGTTTAAGATACTATCAAAGCTAAATTAACTACAAGTAGAATTTAAAAGCAGGTTTAAATTAATAACTATTAAACTATGATTATGTGATGATGTTTTTTAGTATGAAAAGGCATATTTCCCACTACAATGATTTTTTAGTGAAATGAGATGAGATATATGATTTAAATATGTATTGTTAAAAAAAAAGCAATTTTAATTCTCTACCCTGATTCAGTGCTATAGAAAATCATTGGCTAATCTAAGGTTTAGTCTCTAAATCTGTGGTTAAGCTTGGAGGATACTGACTCTCATTCCATAGCTCCCACTTCCCTTCACCTGAAGGCTAACTCTCGCTTTAGTTTTTGAACACCAAGATCGAATTGGGTATTTTTAGTCTGTCACCCTAGAAATTTCTAATTCTACACCCAACAAAATATATTTCTCTATTTATTTGCACTTAATTCCATGAACAAAATACTCCTTCATGAAATTATATGTGATTCTCACTCTGTTGTAGAACTCATACTCTGTTTCCCGGATC
Source organism: Phalaenopsis hybrid cultivar (assembly GCA_002079205.1). Lineage (NCBI taxonomy): Eukaryota > Viridiplantae > Streptophyta > Magnoliopsida > Asparagales > Orchidaceae > Phalaenopsis > Phalaenopsis hybrid cultivar. The sequence goes on along the minus strand of JXCR01145401.1, from coordinate 332,795 downwards.
ATGTGTTTCACAATATATTTTAACAATTCAATTGGCTAGATCGAAAAGTAAATTAAGAGCAGAGTTGAAAACTCATCACAATTTATTTTAAATTTTAACATTGGCACATCTGAATTATCTCTTCATTTCATCAAATCTCAGAGTAAGGAAAAAAATAAATAAAACTGCTCAGACTTCATAAGAAAGATACAACAAAAGACAAATTTCATATATAAATTAAAGTTCATACAACAATAATAAACAAACAACAATTTTCTGAAACTCTCTCTCAAATAAAATCCCTTGTAGCCTCTCTTATGAATTGTAGGAAGAAGAAATCTCTCACTACTCTTCCTCTCCAACACTTCTTAGAGAATAATTCACATTTAAACTCACCACACAAACTTAAAACTATATAGAAGATAGTTCACTAATGGCGTGGAATGATAAGAAGTGAGCAAAAGGGGCGATGGATGGAAAATAGGGGCGAATGAAGATGAAAGGGGATGAAGGAAGGCCTCTTTTCTAATCAATTTTGGCTCTAAATAGAGCCTAGGGTCAGTTTTCCAATAGGTGCATCAAAAACTCTTCAAAAAGTGTCCAAATTTTTCAAATCTTCTAGAATTAGGGCCTACACCGACACTGGCACCATCGGCGCCAGTGGCCTTTTAATTAAATCTATGCTCACTGTCAAACAGTGCCCTCAACGCCTAATCTAGCACTGTCAGTGTTGAACAATTTTTAATTTCTCCATTTTGACTCTAATTTCATCATTTTTGCTTCGTTTTTGCTCCTAGTCCTAAAAAATCAACAGTCTGCAATAAAACATAAAAAAATATCATTCATTAAAGTGCAATATTACTAAAAATAAGTGTAAAATATGAGTCTAAAAATGCATATATTTTTGGTGTATCAAGGTGCCTATGGAGACTCTTGTGAAATTTTTTCCTACATTATAAAAGAGTGTATTTATGTCAAAATGCAGTGTGGATGTGAGTATCAAAGAGAGTGAGAGTGTGGTAAGTGTCTCTAAGAGTTGTAAGAGGAGAAACAAAGCGAGAGATTTCTTCTTCCTTACAATTCTAAAAGACATTTGAGTGTTATTGTAATAAAAGAAAGAGATTCAAAAGAACTTCAATGGATTTTCTTGGGTAATAGATCGAGTTAAGTTTTTTTACTTTTCTTTCTTATTTTGTAAACTTATTTTTATTTATAAAATTCATGCTTTGTTGTCTCTAGCTCATGAATTTTGAGTCGCTACAAGGAGAAATGGTCATGTGAAGAATCAAGATTGTTGTGAAATATTCTAATTTCATAATTTTGATGATTCAAACTTTGAAATTCTTTTACTTTTCAATCTGGCCAATCAAATTATTAAAATTTATTGTGAAACATATGATCTGAGAGGGCTATGTTTTTTACAATAAAGTGAGAACCACATTAGATTTCATTGAGGAGAATGTAGTTCATGGGGTTGAATGCAAATAAATAGGCAAATATTCATTAATGGGCGTAGAATTGGAGATCTTAGGGTGACAGACTAAAATCGTTAATTTGGTCCAAGCATTTGGAAATTAAAACGACATGTTAGCCCTCAGACAAGGGGAATGTGGGAACTCTAGAGTAAGAACCAATATCTTCCCAGCCTAACCGCAGATTTAAGAACTAAACACTGATTAGCCAATGTTCTTTTTCATTTGTAAAAAGGATAAATAATATAATTGCTCCTAATTGGTACAATACAATTTTCTTAAAGTTGATAATTCACTGAATATAATCTCTATTTAAGAGGAATAAAGTTTTCTTAAATTTGAACTCTTCATCACAAAACATAGTTTAGTATTAGTAATTTCCTTTTAAAGTTTAGAGATTTGTGTAGTAAACATAGTTTCTTCAGTGGAATTAAACAAATTTTGACATATTTTCTTACTTAAGTTTTCTATTGTTTAAATATTGTGCTTTTGCGTATTTAGCCTAACAAATTCTCATCTCCTAGTGGGATCGATACTTAGGACTCCATTAGAGCCCTTTATTACTTGTGAAATGCATACTTGCGTTTGCAGCCTAGTGATAATTTGAAATTAAAATTACACCTTAATTCCACTAGGAATGGCAGCTATAAATAAATTAAAAGAGAACTTATTATACATAAGTAAATTTTATTGTGATTAGTCTACATATTTTTTAGTATAGCTATCTTGTGTGTTGTGGTATTGAAAAACATCTATAATGCACAAAAATCTCCGCATCAATTGTCTGTATTTGAGGAATTTAGTTCCAGTGTAAATACAAGTTAGGATAAAGTTGGAAGAAGATTCATTATTAAATTGATGTTGAATTGAGTAAATTATGGTCCAGAGGCATTAGATTTGTTGTGTTTTTAATTAAAAACCTTAATTTGCAAAAATTGGGCACTAGTGTCTAGGTTCTAAAACTTGGCACCTAAGCGCCAAATCCAGCGCCTTGGCACTGAACTGGCTGACCCGTCGGTTTACCCTCTAAAATAACAAAAATGGCCGATTTGATGCCATTTATTCTGCTCTAGCGTCTTCTTCCTCATATTTATCACTGGTGCACCCTAGGGTTTCTTCTACTTCGCAAATCTTATGGATTTAGGAACTAAAATTTTTATGTTTCTTGTGCTCTAGGTAACATCTACACCTTACATAAGAAATTATATTCTTTCACTATGGATTTCTTCCACACTATGAAGATGGCACAAATTTGAATATTTAAAAAATAGAAAAAAAATCAATGGTGGAAAGCTTGTTTCCTTGGAAGATGCTTGTAGGAGCCTTTAGAACTTATATTTAGAAGTTATTTGGATTTTTATTAGATTTTGAGATGGCTCCTAAAATAAAAGAGGAAGGCATGAGGAGATTATTTATCAAAAAAGATTTATAAGTTTGAAAGCACAAGATCATTACACCGATTTACTTTCATTGAAGAAGTTGAATGTTAAACGAAGATTTTCTCGTACTAGAGGTGTTATCGAGAATTTGATTGTAGCGCGTCACTAGGAAAGTTTCTGCTAATTTAATCCTATGTTAATTATTTTAGTTGTTCGAGAGTTTTATGCAAACTTCCTGAAGCATCTGATGATGTGGTATTTTTTTTGGGGGGAGAAAAGTTGAGTTTTTTTTCTGATCGGATCAATGCATTATATCATTTATCTAGTGATACGCCTAAAAATGTACTATTTTTCATGCTTTATTTTACAATGATATTGCACTTTAAAGTTATGGTTTTTTGTTTTTTTGGTTGTAGGTACATCAAATTGAATAATTTGGAGTGATTAGAGCAAAAGAAAAAAAAATGGACCAAAACAAAGCAAATCAGAGCAAATCGGGTCGAACCAGGGCACCCCTGAGCCAAGGGGACTGAAACTAGACACATAAGTGTCTGTGTTCAGTGCTTAAGCACCCAAAATGGTGCTTAGGTGCTACCCAGACAGAGAGGAGGGCACTCAACGGAGCTTAGACGCTGAAGACGGCTTTCAACATATCTTCTACAATATACATCAAATTTAAATGATTTTTTAAGCATTTCCTTGTACATATCTTAGGGAATTTATTAGAAACAAGAAAAGAGACTTTCTAAAAGAATTTTTGGCAGTATAAGAAGTTTTGAAGAGGCACTTCGGGCACCATTTGGATGATTCAATGAATATGGACAGTTTTGAAGAGGCACTTAAGAATCTCTTGAGAAATTATAAATAAGGCTTGTAAATACGTTTATAATTACTCTTAAACTCTTAAATCAATAGGAAGAGGAGAAGAAGACTTGGAGAAGACCAAGAAGGTTTGGGCGTGAGCCCCAAGTGGGGCAACAAGGTGAGAGAGAAAGAGTGAGAGTGGAGATTTCTTCTTTTCTTTTCACATTGTTTTTGGAGAGGATTGTAAGGAGATTGCTTTTGCTGTACAAGGAGAGTTTGATTTCCATCATAGATAAGTATTTTCTTTGTAATTTGATTTGAATCTATTAAAGTCTTGTTTAATGGAAAATTCTTACTGTTTCTCTATGTGTAGTGAGTAGTTTTCTTTACTCTTCCCTCTTATAATGAATTAGTATGCATGTGTAGTATATAGAATTGTGTAGAGTGAGAGTATATTGTGATGATTTTACTTTGTTCTTCATTTACATGTAAACTTGATCAACTTGTATGTTAAAATCTGTTGTGAGAACATGTAAGATCTGAGATGGTATTAGTTCAATCAACTGTGGTAGAATCACATGAGATTGCATGGATTAGAATGTTGTTTATATCGTTGAGTGCAAATAAATAGGGAAATAATCTTTAATGGGTGTAGAATTAGAGGACTTTAGAGTGGCAGGCTAAAGCCCCCTAATTTAGTCAATTGTTTTAGGTTTTGATGTGAGATGTTAGCCTCCAGGTGGAGGGATAAGAGGGAATTCTAGAGTGAGAGCTAGTATGTTCCTTGCCTAGCCCGTTTTCAGCACTATTGAAACTTTAGATTAACCAATGTTCTTTATAGCATCTCTAGTAAGGGTAAAGAATATAATTTCTCCAATTTGTCATAATCTCTCTCACTACTTATTTTACTTTTACACATGTCACCAATTCCATTATATGAGAAAGAGTACTTTTAATATATTAAACCCCACATTTTGATTTTCACTAAGTATTTTAGTTTAGGAGTAAAGTAGTATTATAGTGATAATTGTAGGATATAATCAAAATCAAACATTTATCGACCTTCCAAGCTAGGGCATGTTATTTTATACTAGAACTTCTCTTAAAAGCCGTTGTAATTAACCTCGATCACCATGGGATCGATATTCGGGGTTTAATCATAAAGCCCTATATTACTTGATAATGATACACACACTTGTGTAGAATCCCTCCAAATATAATTGAAATCTTAGTTTGCTTGGGATCAGGTTTTTCATGCCATTACCGGTGTCAATTTCATAAATCCTTACTTAGAAAAAATATCGGGGTCACGTAGTGTACCTGATTGCTTTTTATCTGAATTTGATCCTACCAATTTAGGGCTTGACGAGATTATTACATTTCCGACCGATGAGGTTGGAGCTTGAAAAATTAAGGAAGACCTCAAGGTAAATTTTTCTTCTTCCATTTCCATTTAGGGCATGGCACTATTTTATATTTTTTCGACTTCTTCCTATGAACCAATTAAGTGAAGTAACCTAGGAGAGAGCCACTTTGAACTACTGCATTCGAAAGATGAAACCTATTGACATTGCTCTTGCATCTTCAACTCCGTCATCAATTCTTCTACTGGTGGCTCCACAACAAGTTTGGGTTGCCCTCACTCATCTTTACTATATGCAAACAATATTGAGTTAATTTTTATGCTTGGAAGGAGTTATTTGATCCACTTAAGACTATCATTAAGGCTACAATCTGGAGTTGATTTTTATGCTTAGAAGGATTTATTAGATACACTTAAGCCTATCGGTAAGGCTAATGTAGATATATATATAGAAAGCATGCTACACTTGGTTCTATAGGTCAATCTTCAGATATTCCTTCTACCTCTACCTCTAGACCTTGTACTTCTAGTGCAACTACTCTACCTTTCGCTATTTGAGCAGAACTTTGTGATCTCTATTAGGAGCATCAAAATGATATTACTTTTGTACAATGTCAATAGTAGGAGAATGATAATTTTTTGGGACACTTTGAACAAAATTTGAAACAAAAAAAGTGATTATTATGCTAGTTTCAGTACTTCCTTGATGAGCTTCCTGAATGGAGATCAAAGTGTGGAGTTTCCATCATATCCTTATTATCTTATGTTTAAATTTTGTAAGGCTATGGATGAAGATGAAGTTGATGATGAGATGATGAAGGTGGTGATGATGAGGAGGGGTAGTGATTTTGTGTCCAGATGTGTTTACTTCCATTAATTGCTGCTGACTTTTTATTATTTGATTGTACTGGACATTATGTTATTTATGCTACTGCAGTAGTGGATTCTAGACTATTTAGTTGTTACTGCACTACTTTTTACCTTTCTCTCAAGATTATATATAGCATTGCATGTGTGTTAGAGTAGTTCTTTTACTTTGAATTTTTTATGTTATGCGTGTTGATTTAAAATCTATTACCGCCACACACACTTATTTTTACTACTTGTACCTGTAAGATTTTCATGATTAGAACCCTATGATAGATAATAATTCTATCAAAAATTTTCTCCCTTCATACTAATTTTGTATTAAATTGCTTTAAGCAGTTTAAAAATTTAAGTTTGGGGAAGGGAGAAAAACTTTGAAAAACTAGACTTTATTTATCTTCAATAGAATATATTTATAAATTATTTTAAACATAACCTGTGGTATGCAGTGTTATCTTTGGAGAGCTATATTTTTTTTTCTATTAATGCTATAGTAAACTTAAGTAAAAGTTTTAATGATAAAGGGTAGTTCTGGAGTTAAGATATTTGGTATAAAAGTACAAGAATATGCTTTTACTATTCATAGTAGAAAAAAATATTATATTTTTGAAACAGTAAGGATCTTAGATTTACATTTCAAAAAGAATCGAGACTCTATGCAAAATCATTTCTATACTAATACACATCATCAAGTAAGGAAATGTGAGAATTTTTTAACTTAGGAGCAGGATAGTGAAGTTTAAAATGATTAAAGGCCAATATAGATATAGTTATTCTCATTTAAAAAAATAAAGGAAAAAAAGAGATAGAATTGAAAATGAACCAAAGAGAAAATAAAATGCTATAAAATATGAAAAGAAAACAAAATAGAAAAGAATAGAAAGTGAGAAGAAGCTTGAGGGGATGTCTAATTAAAAATTGGCTTCACTTGAATCATCGTAAGGAAGAATCTTATTTACATTTCTAAACTTATTTTAAATGTATTAGTCAAATCTTTACTAGTAGAGTTATTATATAATTCTATATTTTAATTCTTCTAGGATTCCAAAGTTTGACAAATTAGAATTATTTTTGAAATGAATAGAAAATCAAAATTCCTTACTAGATACTCTTATAACATAGTTCTAACATGAGTTATTTAAATTTTTTTCCTAAAGTCTTACTATCACCTTTATGGGGAAAACTATAAGAATCTTTAATGCAACCCACTACCATAAATTAAAGCAATTGGTTTATAAAAAAATGAGTTACTTAATGTTTAATTTTGAGGGAATCTACATGCCTAAAAATGTGTTATTTTTATATATACATTTTATGTTAATTTTTAATAATATTGCATTTTAATGGAAGGTATTTTGCATGTTTTTTTATGCAGGTACAAGAGATGGAATTTTAGAGAAAAAGGAGCTAACTCAGATAAAAATAGGGTCAATTTGAGCTTAGAAGCATAAAATGAATTGGCGTGTAGGCGCTAGATAGTTACACTGGGCTTCTAGAAGAGTGGCACCTAGGCGCCAAAATTGGTTTTGAAGAATATGCATTCAATTTGGATGAATTTTGAAGGGGACTCTTGGGGATTTCACGAGTTATCATAAAAGGAGTCAAAATAAGCTAGAAAAGGGAGTTCTTTTAGGGAGGGAAGTCATGTGGTGAGTTTTGGTGGATTTGTTATTGTTGTTGTGCGTGTGTGTGTGTCTCTTGGAGTGAGATTGTAAGGAGATTTGAGAAATCATCAAAGAAAATTTAGAGGATTTGCTTGGAGAGAAGTTTAAGATAAGTAATTTATTTTTTGTTTGAGTTTTTTTTTAATTTTGTGAACCTGAATTTTAATATAAATCTTATTTTGTTTTGTTATCCCTATGAGATATGAGTAGTTTTCTTTACCTTTCTCCTTGCAATAAGAATTGATCCTGCATAAGATTAGAATGGTTTAAGATTTATCTTATTCCATACTTGTGTTGATTCATTACTTCGTACTTAATTTAGATATTCAGTCTAGCCAATTGATATGTTAGAACTTGTTATGAAACCATAATAACCAGGGAGGGCTATGTATTCCTCAATTAGTAAGAAATAAGTTAATTGGGTGGGTGATAAGGTGGCCCACTGGTTAGTGCAAATATATAGGAATATAAGATTTGATGGGTGTAAATTGGTGTCCTAGGGTGACGAGCTTGATTCTTACCAATTTGATCTAGAGTTCGAAACTTAAAAACCGATTAGTCCTATGGAGAGGGTATAGTGGGTAATCTAGAAGTGAGAGGCTAGAACGTACTCAACATAACTTTAGAATTAAGAACTTAATTCTAGCTTAGACAATGTTCTTTATGCACGTGAAAGAGGGTAAAGAATAAGATTGCTCCTATTTGTTACAAAACTTCATTTAAATCTTTAAACAATTGATTCCTACATATATTATGATCCCATTGCAAGGAGAATGATTTTTACATAATTTGTACTCTTTTCCATTTAGCTAGTTTACAAACACTTAGCATTTTGTTTAAGCTTTGAAATAGGACTTGTACGAACTAGTTTCTTCTTCTTACACATAAACTTGCGACCTTAATTCCTAGGTAATTTTCTAGAGTTCATGTAAAGTTTTAGTAAGTTCATAAAAGTGTTTTCATCATTCCTGTGGGATCGATACTTGAAGCTTAAAAGGAAAGTCCTTTATTACTTGAAATGATATGTGACCGTGTAGTATCCCTAGTGTGTAAAAGTAAATTGTAGAAAGAAAACAAGATTTTTTCGGTATATAACATTCAATAAGTACACTTGCTACATCAAAGTTTTGGTGATTTCTTTTGAGATTGAAGTTTAATTCAGTACACACTGAGAACATAGACATTGTGTCTGGGATCACATGGTTAGAGTATCAAGTGCTCTTTGACCCAGCGTTTTAACTAGAGGGATGAAATTTGGGATTAAATCCAGCAGACCGGTCGTTTGATCAGCCAAGCAAATTCCTTCCTTAAAAAGGAACCCCTCTCCTTGGTGGTCATTGATATTCGTCTTGGATATCCTCCATAAAAACCACTATCCACTCAAGCTTTTATGATCTATCGCAATAAGAGCGAATCTGAGGATCCCACCAGATTCTCTAGATCAACTGCACCCTTTTTACTTGTGGTCAGTTTCTATTTGTTGTCGCCTTTGAGATGAGGATCAGATCATCTTATCACCTAAAAGTCCTTTAAATAAGATGACTTGTGAAGATTCACTTGCTTGGAATCTGGGTCATTCACCATGGCGTCACAAGGGACTGAACGAGTTACATATATAAAAGAGAGAAGAAGTTGAAGAAATCATCGCCCCTCATATGCGATTTAGAAGAAGCTATGGGCAAGAAATTCCAGAAATATCAATGATATATTTAATCATTGATTAATAATAAGAAAGTTTCTCTTGTTCTAAATATGTACACAAAAAAACATGTATGCGCAAATGTCAAAAAAATCCAAAAAGTTTAGAGGATGCGACATGGCAAGATGGGAGCCACTAGAAAAGCAACACACATGGAACTCGATTAGTCACCCATCAACCTAAAGCTAGGCAACTTAAGTAGTCGGATGGCCCCCAAGACATAAGCAGATTGGAAAAGGAGGTTGAGCAGCTAAGGGCCTCTCAGGGCTTAAGTTAATCGAAAATATTCTCCCCTATTGTACAATTTACCTGACAAACAGATCAACACTGTTAGCCCACCTTCACAAGATCAGCTGACTGATATATCCAATTTGAACAGCTAGTCAATAAGGAAGACCAGCTCACCTCAGTCATCCAACTTACCAAGTCGAAGATCCTTAATGGTCTATGGGCTCCACTAGGGACAAAATACCCATAACACCTTGAATAGTTCCTACTAAAGTTGGGGTACCGATGTAATTTCATGTATCATGTCTTCTACATCTATAGGAGATCATTATATGAATGAAAGGTTACATAATCTTAGCCATACAGAAAGGTTAGTGAATTTGCTCTGTTTACTATTCACTATTGTTCGTTAAACTCTCCATTTTACCTCATTTCTCTTCTGTGTTTCCCTCTCTTGTTCTATGCTCTATTCCTTGTGTATGGCCTGCAGGATAAATTCAGATTCCACAATTTCATTATATTTTTTCAGTGATCCCACTCATTTTGAAAAATATGCTAATACCTTACTAAAACTATGTAGTAAAAATTTGCATATGAAGTATGTTTGAATTTTATTCAAATCATTATCGAATAATGCTTGAATATAGTTTAAGCATTAAACAAACAACATAATCTTTTTTATTCTCCAACTATGTTGAATCATTGTCTAAATAAAATGTGAAGATAATTTGACAAAAAATAACCATCTTACATTTTAGAGCTCTATTATGTCAGAAATGCCAAAAAAACATGAGATCTCCATTAAAGTTACCTAAATTATGATAGAAAAGCAACAAAAAAGTACTACCCATGAATACTTATTCGATCGATAAACAAAGAAATAAATAACATTGCAGGCACTCTAAAATAAACTTTTGAGAATATTTCTAGAATAAATGAAACACATATTTCATGAATTTCAAACATATGCCGACACATATAGTCATTTTTTAATGAAATAATCAACTTTATTAAACTTAAATAAATGGTTTTCTTCAATGGGGCCTCAATATAATATATAGATACACAACAGGTGTATTAACTATTTGTTATATTTACATTTACATTTTAAAGCAAACAAAAAACTGGTGCAAATTAGGTGATTGTTGACTACTTGAATGCAAACTAATTAAATGAAGACACACAAGTTAAAAGGTCAATACATTAATTAAATATCTAAATATTTGTACAATTATAGTTTAATAAAATAGTAATTCAATTCATTTTCCATTTCAGGACATGTTTTATTATCTTATATATTTTTATAAAGTAAATATTCATGAAAAAAATAAATTATGCTCAGGGTCGAATCAAATCGAGGGACACAATAACTGCCGTTATGAGAAAGTGGGCCCGACACATGTGACCACGTAGATGACGTCATCATATCAAGGCACAGGGCCGCACCTTACGGCATGCCAGACTGCTGCCAGCCAGTGTAGTTTTGATCTAGCCGCCCATGCCGAATAAAAATGATAAGTATGCGATCAGGAACTAATTTATTGTTGTTTACTGNCACCTTACGGCATGCCAGACTGCTGCCAGCCAGTGTAGTTTTGATGTAGCCGCCCATGCCGAATAAAAATGAGAAGTATGCGACCAGGAACTAATTTATTGATGTTTACAACGCAAAATAAATTTTATAGGAAAATAAAAATTCATCATGCCTACCGAATAAAAATGATAAATGCAACTAAAATATTAAATAAAATAATTATTTTCTTCCTACTGTCACCATTTCTCTTCCACAACATCAAATACTTGATTAAAATTTAAAACAATTTGAGCTTTTAAAATTAGAAATAGGTAGAAGAAGTCAAGCAAGCAAAAGTTACTGAAATATGAACCAACTAAATAATTGAATGTAATATAAACACATAAGTATTTGAATTTAGTCTACTTGAACTAAAATAGAGGGCATGGAAGATTTTGAGTTTAAATTAAGATTAATCCAATGATTGTTGTTTGGATTGTAAGAATTCCTATCAATCAAGCACAAATTTTTATCTAAGATTATGGATCTGAAAACAATAAAAAGTTCAATGAAAACTATTAAAATTTATCTAATTGTCCAAACGACTCCAAATTCTAAAAAACTCTTTCTAAATGACCTACTTACTCTGATGATTCAAGCTTCAACAAAAATAGCTAAAATGAAGCATGTTAAGGTCCAAATTAGCTTAACAAAATTGTGTTGAAGAAACACAAACTGAATTAAGCACAATCTCTCTCTCTCTCAATTATGTATGTTTGACTCACATAAGATTAAGGGCCACCATATCAAGAGACTCAAAACGCTAGCTGGGTAGGCATCAAGACTCTCTTCTTATGAAACCCCATTCGAAATCATCAAGTTGTTGTGAAATGAATTGAATTATGTACAATTTATTTATTTTGATTTAGAATATGGAGTTTTTATTAGCATTACAAGCAATAAATTCACGAGTCATTTGTAATGTTGGATCTTTGACAAACAAGAATATATAAATGCTAAAATATTAAAAAATTCATAAGTTATTTGAAAATTTTGATTGCTTTTAGAGATGTTAATGATTAAACACCTTGATTACAACCTATCATTACGATTTTTCAATGGGCTTAAGTCCAATTCAAAAAAATATTATTGAAGGAATTGAATTATTAATATTTTCATATGTCAACTTTATTGGATTCAGAACAAAAGGGTACTCAAATTGGCTTATTTTACTTCTTAATCAAGTCATTCATTAAGATTGCCACCTTTAAACAACTATTATCTACTCTACTATTTTGGCAACTCCAATCATTAAGTATCTTGTTCTTTTACTTGAATGATAATTCTGACTATTTTCAAACACCTACAAATGCTTTTGTCACCGACCACCTTTTAGTCCTTCATAATAAACCTCAAGGGTAAACCAACTCAATCACTTACAATAGCCTTTGTAATCTTCACATATTAATTTGTTTCTCTTTTTAACTAGTATAATCTCCTTTTTATGAGAGGGTTTATCTGGCCACCTATAATGCACATCAAAACCTTCTCACATTGCTTCATCATCATCTCCCTACCTTTCTATAATTAAGTGGACAAAACGGTTGTACCACATGTATGTAATAGAAATGATAATCTAGTATATGCTCTCATATACATCTCACCAAAAATTTGTTGGATTATATCGATCCAAATGTTCTAAATCATAACTTTCGAGAGTTCATGTAGCAACTACGAGTGATTAAGTCATATGTTACGTTGATATTTTTTTCTATGAAAGAGAATAAATGTCTTTGATATAAATAATGTGGCTACTTGTTGGCACTTTAATATCCAAAATTAACTCTCTAGCATCTCATTATTATTATTGCTCACTAGCATTTTTTGATTAATTTTACATTGATATGTTGGATTTTTGTAAGAGACCATGATCATTTTCCATTTTATTCTTGAATATTGATTATCATAAAAATTTTGATGTGTCATATTTATTAAATGATGCTTTTATGAATATTGAAAGCTACTCTCCACTCATCCATGGAAGACTTAGGGTCTATTTGGGGCAGCTGTTCATTACTTATAATCTGGTAATAAGCATATTATTCTGATAATTTTATAATCTGCAGATTATTAAACTAAGCCGATTTGTTGTTTGGGGCAAATTATTCAGAATAGCTTATTGATAGTTGTTGCTGAATAAATGACCTTCATGCCCTTGTTTGGTGAAATTGTTTATAACATAACTAAAATAAGAACATAAGTGTATAATACAGAACCCAAAAATCACACAGATCAGTTCAAAAGATAACATATAGTGCTCACATTCTCTTGAGTATCAGAAGAAATAGAAAAAAAGATAAATACAATTACAACTACAAAGCAAAATATTAAATAATTCAATTTCAAACTCTGACTACTTTTGTCCTCAGCTGCACTATCAACTTGGGAAATTAACGTATCCCGATCACTGCTGGTAGTGTAACATGTTGGACTATCGGCCCATAGGAAGAAACCACAATGAGCTGAAACACACTTGCGGCAACCGTAGAACTGTCTCCCACTGTTATGAGGCTGACATGACATGAGTAATAGAGCAGGTAGTTCGCAGTAACAAAAAACAACTCTTCTTGTCCCCATAAACCTAGAAAAAATGTTGTTATAGTAGCAAAATAAAATTTAAAAAAACCAATTATCTGATCCTGAAAATAAAACAACAAAAAGACATGTAAACGAAAATAAAATTGTAGTGTATGAAGTAAAGAAGACTTGTTGGATCAGCTATCATAGATAGCATCTGCGATTGACTCCCTCAAAGCAGTCATCTCAGCCACAACCTCAGTGTCCTGAACCCCAAATTTGTCAGAGTCAATCTACTCCTCATGGACTCAAGACCAAACCACAAAAACTGATTGTTCTTTAAAGTCATTCAGTTCTTTGTTATCAGCCATACTAAAGTCTGTATCTGAACGTGAAGGATGTCATCAGATGAAGTTATGAAGTATCATTGTTGCCACCATAATATGCACCTGCTTTTGAAATGGATACGACGACATATCACGTCAGATGGCCCATTTCTTCTTCCAAACCCCAAATGTTCTTTCAATTACCCCTCGTAACAAGGAGTGACCTTTGTTAAACATTTCTTTCCTTCCACGGATGGTGCCACTTGCTCGCTCAAAATCAGGAATATGATATCTAGTGTCTGAATATGGCTTCAGGTAGACCCTCTGAATAAGATATCCAGCACTAACCAAAAAGTATTTCTCTGTTATGGAATACACTGTTAATGGTAAATAATACATATAACTAGTACGTTTATAAATCAAATCATACCTGAAGGCTGGTGAGGAAACACTATGATCTATTCCTAGTTGCATAGAAGAAAATCCAACTGTCATGCGCACTCCCTTCCCAGCCCGCCATGAAAAAAGTGAAACACATGTTGAAGTCACATACAACCATGACATTTTGAGTAGTTGAACCACTACGATCAATGTATGGCACTTTGTCCTGACTGGGTAGTCGGGCATCAACGTGAGTACCGTTAATTGCACCTTTGCAGTTCTGTTTTACAACGTTATAAAAAAGTAGAATTTTTGAAGTAACGTAAGGAATCCAATAGTTACATTGAAAAGAGGCATGTAACAGGGATCATTGGCAATTTCCCGTGGAGTACTAGCAAATGATGGATCGTCTGGTTTAACAATTTGAGCTGCCAAGCTAACAAGTGTCTGTATGCCTTTGGAGAATTAACGACTTATTGCTTCCGATGAATGCTAAAATCTCTCCATAACACCTCTTATAGATTCATTCTATGCAAAATGTATAATGTTATAGCCAACACCTCCCTTCTTACTCTTCTAGAAGAACCATGAAGGTCGTGATTCAGAGATAACTCAAGCAGGAGATCCATAAAAATAGGTACACTCATTCGAAATATGTTGTGAAACCTTATTGAATGTCCAAAAAGCATCTCACCTGCCCATTTATCCCTAATAAAACTGGACGTCATACGGGGTATACGAACAATGCTGGATTAGTAATACTCCAATAATAATATTGCAATAGCTGCAGCCCATGACATTCTTTTATGGCGTGCTTGTTGTGGATCCATCCTAAATTCAAAAGACGTAAGTTATTTTAGCAATTATTAATACATAGTAGGCGCGAGAAATAAGCAAGGAAAACATGAAGCACTTAAAATGAAAATGTAGAAATATCAACTTATTGACAAGCATTAATCATCTAAAAGTGCACTAAAAAAAGATACACAGAAAGGGAAACATATTAAAATTACCCATTTAGATGTCCAAAACACAACAAAAGCTAAAAATAACAACATAAATATTCGATCAAATGAGGTTTTTACAAAGGTGTCCTTTTCTTTATTTCTTTTACCAAGTCTGGGCCTCTTTGAAGGTGAACTGAACTCCCCCATCTCACTCTGGTTACTACGCAATTCTTCATCATCTAGGAATGGCTCAGATGGGAATTCAACAGGTAGGCTTGCAAAACCCATCTCACTAGGGTTGAATGCAAATTTTCTCATCGTGACAACCCCTTTAAACATTATGTCGAGTTTTTCTTCATGGTCCAGGTCAATTCCGCACTGCTTTTATTTCTTTGCTGACGGCATTGCCTGTGACATTGTAATGGAGGAGGGGGTTAAGTGGGTTTATTAGAGAAAAACATAAGTAATGTAAATCAAAATAATAGTATAAAAGTGGGTTTATTACCTCCAATTTCTTAGCCCACCATTCCTTCAGGGCATCGATTGTCCACTTAATAGAATCTCAACCCAAACTGGTACATCCACATTTGAGCTCCATGCAAACTTTTCATTCCTTCTTCAACTGGTCCCACTTATTTTTGAATTTTAGCCTATTGTAATCCCTGTCAGTCAATTCTTTAAACCTCTTTGCTATATTTTGCCAACCTTCCTTATTAAAATATGTGGTTGGCCTATTTTCCAGTTCTATTTCCTTAATAAATAGATCGCAAAAAATATTTGTTACTTTCTTTATGCCACATTGCAGATGGACCCCATTCATTCGCCTTAGAAATGTTGGCACTCTAAGAAATTTAAAATATAAGTACCAAGTAAATATTATAAGTCAGCAAAAACTTTATAAACATGATGCAAATTTCTCAGCATACAAACTATAGGAGAAAGTTGTACTAAATTATGAGATAAAGAAATAAATCAAATTAAGGCTTCGCATTATTTTTCATGAAAAAACAAAAAATAAGCCTGCTCAGCCATGAAATATGGATGGTTTTAACCCAACTTCCTCCACATTACCTCTACAACAATCATCAATTTACTTTCACAGCCTTCATCAATTTAAAATCAATGGAACGAGGAAAATAAACAAAAAACATGTTGTGTTAGAGCCCGATCCTAATCCTGGCTCCCGCCTTCCAGTCCCTCTCACACTCCTATTTCCGTGAATCATTGCCTCTCCCTCTGTGTCGCAGAAAATCGTGAACTGCATTGCCTTCATCCAGTCGTAAACGGTGCCAACCATTCCCGCCTTCCTCTGACGCGAAGCGAAGCATCCCTTCACTCCTTGCGGTTTCATGATAAAAGGAGCAGCTCTCCTTAAGTTTTTAGGACAGCCCATTTGAGTTCTTCTTCACCAGTATTGCTTCCTTGGGATAGAGGAATAGAAGTGCAAGTAATACGTGTGTGCTTGGCGGAAAGTAGAAAAAAGAAGCAGAAGAATATTGTTCTCCCTTGACTTCTTCTAGGTAGCTTGTGGCAGAGAGAAATTGAGTTTATTTCTCTTGAAAGTTTGTCTTCTTTGGTGTAGCTCAGTGTAGAGTTTCTTCACTGTATCTCAGTGTAGAGAGATAAGAACAGCAAGATTAGAAGAGAAAGAAATGAAGTGAGAGATTCCTCTTGTAAGTCGAGCCAATCGACTGGTGTAAATTCCTTAAGTAGTAAAATCCTTTGCAACTCTGTGGATGTAGGCAATTTGTCGAACCACGTAAATCTGTGTGTTCCACTGTGTTACTATTTTATGGTGTGAATTTTTCTCATTCTATTTTTCGCTTCGTGAATCATTCTTCTATTTGATTTATATATCTACCACATTAAGTGGTATATACCCCAACAACTAGTATCAGAGCTTTGTTCGCATCTCAGAAAGAATGATGACTGCAGATGAAGTGAAGGTTTCAAGGATCGAGAAATTTGATGGCACAGATTTTGGTTATTGGATAATGTAAATAGAGGACTACCTCTATGGGAAGAAACTTCATATTCTGTTATTGGAGAAAAGACCTGAAAGGATGGATGAGGTTGAATGGAATTTGTTGGATCGACAAGTTTTAGGGGTTATTCGACTATTTGCACACAATATTGTCAAGGAGAGGATGACTTCAAATCACATGGCAGCTTTGTCAAGTATGTATTAAAAGTCATCGGTGAATAACAAAGTGTGTTTGATGAAGAAATTATTCAACTTAAAGACGGCAGAAGGTGTTTATGCTCAACACATAAATGATTTCAATACTATCACAAATCAATTGTCATCTGCTGAAATTGATTTTGATGATGAGATATGTGCGTTGATATTGTTGACATCATTGCCAAATAGTTGGAAAGCCATGAGGATGGTAGTTAGCAGTTCTATAGGTAAATCTAAACATAAATATGATGATATTTGTGATTTAATTTTGGCTGTGGAGGTGTACAAGAAAGATTCTGGCGAGATCTCAGGTTCAAGTTTGGCACTGAATGTTGATTTCAAAGGGAGATGGCAGGACAGGAACTCAAATAAAGGGAGATGAAAATCAAAGTCTCGTCAGTAGGAAACCTGATGGAATTATGGTAAGGTTGGTCACATAAAGTGGAACTACAGGAATCCCAAGAATATAGAGAATGATAGTGCAAATGTGGTATGTGAAGAAGTATAAGATTTACCATTACTGGTAGTTCATAGTTCTATTGATGATTGAAGTGAAGAGGAGAGTGGGTTTGGGGCACTTTCCTATTGTTCCATAGACAGATGGTGGGGAACCACAGAGCTATGAAGAAATCCTGCAAGATGAAAGTTCGAGCAAGTGGGAGCTGATAGAACTTCCACCAGGGAAGAAAGCATTATACAATAAGTGGGTGTACCAAGTGAAGATTGAGCTTGATTACAATAAGAGTTACAAGGCTAGATTTGTTGAAAAAGGCTTTCAGCAGAGACAGGATATTGCCCATGTAGTGGGAGTTGTAAGTAGAGACAAGAGTAATCCAGGAAATAGCAAGGAGGAGCAAGGTAATGTGGAACCTATTGATGTGTTAACTAAGGGTGTTACTCTTATGAAATTGAAGTTGTGCACAGCTTCAGTTGGTCTTCTGGAGTGAACACAAAGGCTTTGAATTGTAGAAGTGGAGGATTTATGTTTGAACAAAAAGGCAACGTTGCAATAGAGGATATCAATTTGAGGAATGAGATGTTGTTGTCTATGTATCAGTCTCCAAGTGGGAGATTTATTGTGCTAAAGCCCAATCCTGATCACGACTCCTACCTTCCGATATCACTCCTACTTCTATTTTCGTGAATCATCATATCTCCCTCTGTGGCGCAGAAAATTGATACACCAAAAATATATACATTTTTAGACCCATATTTTATACTCATTTTTTGTGTTATTGCGCTTTAATGGAAGGTATTTTTTTGTTTTCTTGCAGGTTGTTGATTTTTAGGAATTAAAGTAAAAAATGATGGAATTTGGAGTTAAAATGGTGTTTTTGAAGAAATACTCAACAACGACGGAGCCAGAAGCAGTGCCGACGGTGCCATTTGACAAAGAGCAGTGAAATTAAATAGGTAACACTGGATGTTGGTTCAGACCCTGTTTCTAAAAGATTCAACAAATTTGGATGCTTTTTGAAGGGTTTTTGGATGCAGCTATTGGAGAACCGACTCTATGATCTATTTGAGGCCAAAATTGATCAGAAAAGGTGCTCCTCTTCATTCTGACTTGCTCATTTTCGCCACACCTTGCCTCCATATACTTTTTCCATTTTCATTCCACCACTATTTAGGAGTCTTTTAGTGATTTATTTTTAAGAGTTTAGAGTTTTGTGGTGAGATTAAGTGTGAATTATTATCTAAGAGTGTTGGAGAAGGAGAAAAGTAAGAGATTTTTTCTTCCTACATTTCCTAGGAGAGGCTACAAGGGATTTACTTTGAGAAAGATTTTCAAATAAGTGTTGTTTGTTTGTTAGTGTTGTATGAACTTTCTTTTATATATGAAATTTATGTTTTTTCGTATCTTTCTAATGAAGTCTAAGTATTTTTCTTTATCTTTCTCCCTACTATAAAGTATGATAAAATGAAGAGACAATATGGGTGTGCCAATAATAAAATATAAAATAAATTGTGATGATTTTTCAACTCTGAACTTAATTTACTTTTTGATTTGGTCAATTTCATTGTTAAAATGTGTTGTGAAACATATGATTTGAGAAATGGAGTATGAGTTCTACAATAGAGTGAGGATCACATCTGATTCCATGAAGGAGTGTTTTGTTCAAGGAATGAAGTGCAAATAAATAAGGAAATATACATTGATTGGGTGTAGAATTAGAGATTTTAGGATGACAGACTAAAATGCCCAATTCATTCTTAGTGTTTAAAAATAAAAGCAAGAGTTAGCCTTCAAGTGAAGGGAAGTGGGAGCTCTAGAGTGGGAGCCAGTATCCTCTTAGCCTAGCCACAGATTTAAGGACTAAATCTGGTATTAGCTAATGATTTTCTATAATACTGTATCAGGGTAGAAAATTAAAACTGCTCCTATTTGGCACAATACCTATTAAAACCATTTATCTCATCTCATTTTACCAAAATCTCATTGTAGTTGGAAAGATGTTTTTTCACATAAGAAATCTTCATCACATAAAGATAGTTTAATAGTTTAATAGTTTCTGTTTAACCTTACATTTCAATTTTGCTATTAGTTAAATAATTTATTTTTTATTTCATCTTACACATTCAAAATTAGTGACAGTAATTTTGTTTGATTTCTGTGAATTTCTGAGTTAATTTATCATTTCAAATTAAAACCTTCCCCATGGGATCGATATTCGGGGCTTAAATAGAATGTCCTTTATTACTTGACAATGATACATATACATGCGTAGAATCCCAACATTAATTGCTTAAATTTCTTAATAATAAATATTGCATCAAGCTTTTGGCACTGTTATATAGAGGAGTCAAACTTATATAAATATTATACAACTATATTTTATCGGGATCAAAAATTGCGAATTGTTCCTGCCTTTATTTTTTCCAAAACGACGCCAACCGTTCCCGCCTTCCTCTAACATGAAGCGAAGCACCTCTTTGCTCCTTGCGATTTTGTGATAAAAGGAGTGGCTCTCCTTGAGTTTTTTTAGGACAACCCATTTGAGTTCTTCGACAGTATTGCTTCCTCAAGATAGAAGAAGAGAAGTTCAAGCAGTGTGTGCGTGCTTGACAGAAGGAAGAAGAAAGAAGAAGGAGAAGATTGTTCTCCCTTGACCTCTCCTTGGTGACTTGTGGCAAAAGAGAAAATAGATTTATTTGTCTTGTAAGTTTGTCTTCTTCTGTGTATCTCGGTGTAGAGTTTCTTTAGTGTATCTCGGTATAGTGAGAAAAGAACAGAGAACAACGAAGTGATAGATTCCACTTGTAAGTCAAGACGATTAACTTGTGTAAATTCCTCAAGAAGTAAAATCTTCTGTAACTCCATAGACGAAAGTAATTTGTTGAACCACGTAAATCTGTGTGTTCTATTGTGTTACTATTTTCTAGTGTGAATTTTCTTCATTCTATTTTTTGCTTTGTCAATCATTATTTTCTTTGATTTATATATATACCACATCAAGAGGTATATACCCCAACAAAACAGTGAGACAGATACAGCTGTAGCATGGAAGTGCTCCTTTACCAGTTTGTTATACTAAAAAATAGATCATGAATTGATCTTAAAAATTCATTTTGGATAAGTTAATGCAATAATGCTCATGAACCAACAAGAAAATTATAAAACCCATGTCTAAAGTAGTTTTGAAAATAGTGATGCAATTTCTGCATGGGGCAAAACTGTTAGTCAAAGCATACCAGTTTATAATGCTCTATTGTGATGCAATTTCCACGCTAATGCAATTTCCTCATAAATATCATTTAAAGTTATATGTATACTAACATACCACACAAACATTTTTGTATTGCATAAATCCTTTAGATTTCAGAGAATAGCAACAGTTTTGCATAAAAGGCAACATTTTGAACCATAAAAGTTTTAGATAGCTCTATGTAAGAAATATCATTTTGATCCACAAAGCTTCAGACATTTCTATGCATAAAAGACAACATTTTGACCCAGGGGCAATTCCAGGACTCATACTTTCTATGGAGTCCAATTCAAGGGTTCAATTGTCTCCAAAACCCTTGATTTTACCATTAACAAATTTTGAAAACATATCAGGACAATTCAAAAAAAGTTTAACAAAAAATCCCAACAAGACAACATCCCCAATTGGGGACAATTCAATGTGACACAGATTAGGAAGATTACACACATAGTCTTCCATCTACAGCATCTTGAGGATAAATACAGTTCATCTACAATAATTTATGGGTAACAACTTCTCATCTATGATGAATAAATGAAATTGCTAACAACACTACCAGATATGAGCTTCCTTCAATAGACATTTCTAACAACTCTACAAGATATGAGCTTCCTTCGATTTCCCCTCATGCCTACTCATTCACCAGCATACTACAAAACCTCATCAATATAAACATAGAAACTCATAAGTTTCATGCAATGAAAATAATTTTTTCCCTGTTAATGTTAGAACATTGATAAAGCAAATTTCTTGCTTGGACCTCCATAATGTAAACATTTCCGTGCAAACTAATCAAAAAAATTTCATAAATCTAGGCAGAAATGATAGAGAAGAGGAACCCTCATGCCACAAATCTCATGCCACAGATCTCGGGAACCCTCATAAATCACAACAAAAATTTAAAAAATTGTATTACTTGCATCTTCCCCTCCCCAAAAAACCAGCACAAATGATAGAAATTAGCTTGCTTGGAGCTCCACCTCCGAAATAAAGATGCAGAAAAATCAGAGTAACCCTCAAGCCACAGATCTAAGCTAGGCTATACACAAAAACCATTCATTCATATATCACAACAATATATATATATCTTGCATCCCTACCTCCCAAAAAAAACCAACAGAGGAACTTTCCAAGAATCGCAGGGGAAAGCATATCTTATGAATCTGAAAGGAAAATCGAAATGCTAGGGGCGGGAAGGAAGGAGAGGGATATCGGGTAGGGCGAGAGTGTGAGGTTGAAAATAATACCTTGCACCGATCTCCATCAAGAGTAGAGGAGGATCAATTCTCCTGGAAAGGGCGAGGGTGAGAGAGATTTGGGAAGGGCACCACAGGAATTATTTCTCTAATCGAAAAAATCATACACGGACCGTAGGGGGGAGTCTGGTTTGTGAAGCCATGAAGGAAATCACGATATTAAAACACCATGGCACCAAAAATTTAAACACAATGTGATATTCAAATGGGATGGAAGTGTTTTCAAATTGCAGCTGCACCCTATAAGCTGCCCCAAACGGGCACTTAATGGTGGAAGCTTCTATAGAGTCACCACTACTAATCCTAACCAAGACAAGCCCATATATCTTGCATTAGAATGGCTTGACAAAAGTAGGCATCAATTTCTAAAATTATATTCGAGTGTTTATTTGTTACTTTTTGTTAGAAAAGGAATGAAAACTCCTTTGAAGAAAATTATAAATTTAGGATTTTTGCATATAAAGACTAATAATATTTTTAAAATTCTTCCTAATTCAAACTCAAACATTAAGAGTGTAGAATTCAGATAAGAAAATTGTATAATTAAACTAATAAAATTTAATACTTATTGGTGTATAAGGCATGCAAGATGTGATAAGAAAATATAAAAGTTTTCAAGGGATAAGTTCGATGTAAATGATGTCACACTATAGTACTAGTACATAATATTATATGTAAAAATAAAACCAAGAAGTGTAATCAATCTGATATGTAGCATCCTTGAGAATGAAGTTATACAATCAGTGTGCATTGTATACTGGCCTAGAAAGCATAATGACAGAATTTTAATTCAGCTACATAAGTAAAACATCTAACATAATCAACCACTAAATCTATATACCATATAATCATCCACACAACAAAGATAATAATGATGGTATAAAGACAATGGTTAGAGTGAGTAATATAAGTTTAAAAATAATTTTAGAAGTCTATGTAATAATACAACACATGATCATTCTCAATACTTTTGACAGCATAATCATCTTAACGATAAAGATAAGCAAGTAAATATTTTGTGTGAGAGAGAAAGAAAGTGTGTGTGTGTCTGTGTTTTAAGGGATGATGGAGGAATCCATTATAATATGTATTTAAAAATCACCAAAATTTATTATTAACTATGTAGCCAATTTAATGGTAATAAATGTCTATAGTGAAATTAAAAGGTTTGCTACCTATCCCAAGTGCTCTACATAAATTAGATAAACTTTTGAAAATAATGGCCTATTTAACAAGATTTTTGGAGCCCTCTTAGTTAAAGATATGGTTTATATAACAAATTAAGACATTTTTCATGAAATTAAAGCAAAAGAATTTAAGAAAACTTTCACATTTATTTATAGGTATTCAAATATATAATTGACTTGTCATTGATCTTAAAATGTCTGAAAGAATTTGAAACGTAAGCTTAAATTAGTTTAAATTATGCTTTTAGATCGTTATATGTTCAGCTATTTCTTTTTGGATTTATTAGCTATGTATCTAACTTACTAGTATTTACTATATATAAAATTCACAATTAGTAATTATTTGTTGAAAATATATTTACTCTAAGAACTAATTACTAATATTATTAATATATTATTTTAGGCCAATTATTCAAATTATCTTATTAGATTTATTATGTATATGTCATCATGCTGATTAAGTTATTCAAGAATTGTTAGCTTATATCTTATAACTTTTTAATAGATATATAATTTGATTTTTTTAATATTTATAATATCTTACTTGCATTCAAAGATTATCATTTCTAAGGTTATTAATTTATTTAAAATTCAAAATAATAACGAAATGTTTGGTGTATATAAAGAAACTATGTTATATTAACTAAAATGGAGATTAATTCTTATACATAGCCATCCACTGTAGGAAAGTCGACTCAATGCAATAGCATATCCCGAAGTGTAGTAGAACTGACTAAAAATTTAGTTTCACAAAGTATCTCCAACCATCTAATAGACCTAAGATTCCTCACTAGGGATCGAATATAGCCAAGCTGGATGAGCCAATCTAACGCTACCAACCAAGGTCAACTGACCGAGATAACCCAATCAAGCCAAATTTGCTAAGTATGTTAAGCGAGAAAGAAACTGGACAATAAGCCAACACTTGTGAAATATCTTAAATACCTAAGTATGGACCCTCTCCAAATTGGGGTGAAAATGTAATATCTCTATTCTACAACCTCCACTATAAATAGAAAAAATATTTTATCAAATGAGAACATTATTCATTATTGTTCATCGCATTCTCTCTCTCTCTGTCTCTCTCTCCCCTCATTTACATCATATTCTTTGGGTGTGATTTAAAAACAATCATGGATTCAACATCCTAAAGGGAAATATTTAATAAAGGCACTACACTATTCATTATTGTTCATCTCTCTCTTATCATTTATCCTCTACTTGAATGTGATTCACTGACAATCTCAGATTCGACAAATATATTTTTAAAAAAGGACTTCTATTTTTATCTACATATATTTATTTCTTAAAATGGGATTAAGAGATACAATTAAATATCATCTCATGAAAATCTTTCAAATGTGTTCATCCTATTCATCTCTTAAATATAAGATTCAAGTTTATGTATCAATCTTCTAACTTATTGTTTATAATTATTTTAATTTTGTTTTAACCATTATATGTTCATTACATTATAGCATTATTTTAGTTGGTAAAAACCACGCTCTCCATTAAACTATTTGAATAATTTGAAAGAAGACAAATTTTAGTGTCCACTAAAATTTGTTTAGAGATGACACGCTTGGGAATAGGGTTGGCTAGAGTATGATTCTTCTTGATGTATTGTAAGAGTTCTTCCACCCATTATAATAAAATTTTACTTGTGTGGAATACATAGGCATGATCATAGGCCTTTAGCAAGTTCAAGCAATTTAAATATTGAAGTATCTTACATTACTTTATAGAATATATTTATTTTTAAGCTCATATATTTAAGCATGCTTCTATTTTTTCATGGTGATATATCATATTGAATTTTAAATGAATTAAATATACTATTATTGCATCAATTAGTTAATTTCTTTCACACTTACTATATTCACATTTTCATCAACATTTAAACTTAAAAGTATACATTTGTATGTTTGTCTTTGGTGTTTGCTACATCAATCATATGCATTTGTGTAGTAAAATTATATTTTGTCACAAAGCTTATAATTAACTAACGTACCCTAGCATGCTATAGTATACATCACATTAACCTATTTAATATCATTAGTTCAATTACTAGTATTAATAGTTTACTTGCGTTCACTAGCATAGTTAAATTGATCACTAACATTATGCCTAATAGTAACTCGCTTTCTCATTTGGTTTAATCATCTAAATTAAGATTTTCTTTGTGCGCTGCAACTTATGAGATTATTAAAGATTATGTGTGTTCTTTAGATTATGATTAGTCATAAAGATACTGGTTCCAATGAGGCTATTTGCTATTTAATGCAACACGATAGTGGCATTCACTAAAAAGTGAGCGAGGGGAAGGTCCTAAACTTCCCCACAAAGGCTCTTACTTATGAATTAGAAGCTTGGTATTGCTTAATTTTGTTGGGTTGTTAATAAACTTTCATTTGAATGAGACACTTAGAATCAACTCGTGCTAAACTACATGATCAATAAGAAATATGCAAAAAACATTGGTGGTATCATCTAGGTTTTCATTGATTATATGGCCTACAGTTGTATGACCGTTAGAATCAGTCATCTGATGCTAATATATGTTTTAGGGGTCAAGGTGTGGAGAAAAGTTTGCTTATGTAAGACGTACGCAGAGCTGCGTGCGTCAGAGGTTATTCAGGGGGTATTGGGGGGTTATAGGTAGCTTACATAGAGGTTATAGGGGGTATAACGTGGCCTCAAATACCCTCTAAATAACCTTTAATGCATGTAGCTTTGTGTATGTCTTATTTACGCAAATTTTTCTCCAAGGCGGGGTTCCCCGTTGAAAAATGGGAGGAGAAGAGCTACCTATAGCATGCAATCACAGTCGACCAAATCCACTCCTATAAGGGGAGTTTGCCCCCTTATCCCCTAATGCCTATCCTTCTCACCCCCAATCCATAGCCAAGCAACTTTGGGAACAATGGAGCAACATCGCATCACTTACCTAGAGGGCAGACTTCTTAAGTTATCACCTATGGCACATTGAGAAGAAATAGAGCAATCAATTTTTTTGGTAAGCCAAGCAGTTTGATTGAAAAGTTCATGTTTTTTAGCAGTATTTATACAATAACCTACCTAGCCATCTCAATCCCCTCACTACATGCTCTACAAAAGGTTAGGCCTAGTGACATTGCGAATGACAACAACGTTGCAGATGACATTGGAGACAATATTAGAGCCATGTATTAGCCACTGTTATACATTTTTCATGTATGTAACCATTTTTATTTTTAATTTGAATCTTCAATTTCAACTCTTGTATGAACATTTGTCATTAAAAAAAAGGTCTTTGTTGGTTTAACACAAGTGTAGTACTTTTGTTATTTTTATTTATTCAAGAAATTTTTGATAGCATCTAAATGTTGCAAACATATGAGAATTTTACCTAATATCGTGTGGGTAGCACTGTGCCAATCCACAAAGCCTAGGCGCTAGGGTCATGGGGCAACAACAACAATGTCCAATGTTACAAAATGAAAGGAACCTAGGAGTTGGGCCTCTCGAGATTTAGATTGAGTGACATGGTGCCTTTGTCTAACATTGAATCTCCAATGCCTTGGAGCCAGCACCAATGTCCAGTATCATAACCCTCAGAGTTGGGACTTTTGGAATTTAATTTTGGTTATGCGATGTAGCTTTGATATGTTGCAACACTCAGCCATGACACCTCAGTGCCCATGTCTATTGTTGAGGCATTGGGGTTACCCACTTTGATTGATTATCTCAGGTCCATCGATATCATCTTAAAGATAAGATCTGGTGTCATAGTAAAATTGCTGATAATTATCATATACTAAAGTTGTAAGGCAAATTGACAATGTCACAATGCCACTTGGCGACATCGCAGTGTTAGGTTGTAATCATGCAGTGTCATGTGGCAATGGCAAGGTGTCACATTACAACATTATGGCATCATAACAATGGTGACACAGTGCCACTAACAAGCATCAAGGCGTAGAGATAAATTACAAGACACCATACATAGCAAGAAGTAAAGGGTTCGTTGGTCAGTCAGCTGATGTGGAACTTGCCACATCATCAATGGTGCATAGTCACAACCTAGAGTTGTAACACTAGATTTACTTTTTTAATCCTTTAGAAGGGGTAGAACAAGGCTGCCCCAAGGGTTAGCTTGCTGGAATATCTTCCTCCCTTTCTCTCCCACGAAGGATTGTACTACCTCACCTCCACTCCTTCATATTCTGGTGAGTAGTTCTTCATTAGTGGTGGTTTGACTCTTGACTAGAGAATTTGTGAAAGTGTGGAGCAATGTCAAGGTTCTAAAGCATAAGGAAAGATGTGAATAGTTGTACCTATAAGATTCTTGTAAAACTCATGCCTCCTTTTTTCTCCTTTTAAGGCCTAATAGGTTTGTGTAAGGAAAATGGCTAATCTGATGTTAGAGACATCTACTAGGTAAGATTTCCATTCTTTCACTTCATATTTTTCCAAGAATCCTTGTGGGTTTTCTCTATTATTTTAGCCCTAGCATTACGACACTGCCTTTAAGCATCACGATATTATCCTATTTTTCAGTATGACAACTAAGCACCACTTTCTAGTATTTAGTTACCATGTTTTTTTACGATAGCTATGAGATATTTTTTTCAAAATTCAATGAAGTCAACCACCCTTGGATTAGCATAATGTTTTGATGCTAGTTACTAGCATCATGGTGCCATATCCTACTTTTAGTCAAAAGGTCATGACGCCACTTTAAATGTGGCGACCTCATAAAACCTAGTGTTTTCTTGACCAAGAGTCATTGTGCCCATGTGCAGCATACTGGCCTTAGGTCATTAGTCTTATTAAGTTGAGAGTTATAAGATTATTCTTATGCTTGGTCCCTGGGCCTTTAGTTTTTTGGCCTTGCATTATGGTGCTACTTTATAGAACCATAATGCCATACTTTACCATTGTAGAGCTACAATGCCGTCAATGGCAACACAGTGCTAAGGACTTATGATCCACCTTAAAATTACCTATTTTTATGCATATTTTATTCTCAATTTATCATGATATTATGCTTTAATAAAAGATATTTTTATGTTTTTAGTTGCTGATGCAAGAGAAAGAGTTTAAGAGTAAAAATGAGCAAAAATACATAAAAAAGGAGCAAAATGGGCTAAACTAAAGAAAAATTTCAAACCAACCTAACTGGCGCCTAGGTGCCAGGATCTGGTGCCTAGGCACCAGATGCATAACTTGGTTGGTGTCTAGGTGTGACGATTTGGTGCCTAGGTGCCACGTTTATTTTCTAGAAGATTCATTGAATGAGGCCAAATTTTGAAGAGATATTTAAATCAACCCTTTGTCATTTTCAAAGTTCTATAAATATGGATTAATTCCAAGAGGCTAGAGGAGTTGGATATATAGAGTCACATTGTGTGTGAGTTTGTTAAGTGTGTGAGAAGTTTTCTTTGTGAGTCTTGTAAATGTTGTTAGAGTCAGAGAAGTCAGAGAACTTCAAATGACTGCTTTGGGAATCATCCAAGATAAGTATTTGTATCTTTATCATTAAGTCTTGTACTTAGGATTTGAGTTTTACAAATATGTTTTGTTTTGTTATCACCAAGCATTTTGAGGAGTTTTCTCTCTTTCTCCTTGAAATATGAAGTAATCAAGTAAGTGATTTTGATTTTGTTTAGAACTTATTTTATTTCTTAAAATTATGATGATATTTTTACTGGATCTTCATTTACTTTACAAATTGGTCATTTTTATTGTTAAAATTTATTGAGGAAACTTATAGACCTTAAAGAGCTAAGATTTATTAACATGTAAGTATCACATTTCACCTTGGAAAGAGTAGTGGCAATCGTCTGAAATAGAGTACAAATAGATAGAGAGATAGGATTTGATGGGCATAGAATTGATGTTTCTGGAGTGAGAGGCTAGATTCTCTCATCAATTTGGTCTAGAGATTGGAACTAAGGGTCACTAGTAGGTTCTATAGAGAGGGCACAGTGGGTAATCTAGAAGAGAGAGACTAGAACCAACCCAACACTACTATACATGCCGACACCAAATTTAGATTAGCCAATGTTCTTTTTACAATCGAATGAAGAAAAGAATATATATGCTATTATTCATCACAACACCACATTTATGCTTCTAAACATTTGAAATCTTATACTGATTCTGAATTATTTGCAAGGAGAAAGTCTTTTTATATATATTTTCTAAAATCATTTCATTTACTTTTTACTTGTATTTTTAAGAAATTAGTAAACTTAATTTTTATTTTTAGATATTTGTTGCAGTCTTAAAGAAAGTTCTCTTAAGGTTAAAATTCCTGTTTTTCAATTCTTTTCTTTTCATCATCAATTCTGAAATATATTTTCTAAAATGTCTTCATCATCATCATCATCATCATCATGAATGGGAGTATAGGGAGTGAAATTGGGGCAAGCAGGAAAGTCCACATTAGGTTCACCCCTAAGATGTCTTACCATGGCATTCTCAAACTCAATATCATGTTGTACTCTCCTATGTTGATATTCATCATTATATGCATTTCTTGCTCCAATCTATCCCAACTAAGTTTTAATATTAAATATATCCATTTGTTGAATCATGAGTTGATCCATAATACCTTCAAGCAATGTAGATCAAGAAGTAGATGCCCCAGCAGCAGATGTAGAGGGCATTTCCCTTCTTCCACTTCTAGACTCAACAAATGATTCTACTCTCTGAATCATATGCCTCCCAATCTGATTCTGTGGTTGTAATCTCTCTTCATTTCTATGGGATTCTATTATTGATTGTTCACATAAAATGAAAATCAAGGCAAGGTATCCCAAACCTCCAGTTGTAGAGCTACCGGCTATACTTCAAGCATGTTGAACTATAAGTGTACCAACATCTATTGTCTTCATGTTTTGAATGCAATAGTTTAGTACAACTCTGACTTTAGTAACATCAGCCAAATGAATTGTTGGCAAAAGTTTGACAAAAATGATGTGGTGCATAGTTTTGACTGAATAGTCAACATGGAAGCAGGGAAGTTAACTATCTTGTTATTCTTAATTTTTCATTCCTCTCTTCCATCAGTCAAAAATTCAATTGCTTCCTCGAGTGATGAATCAGTTTTTACAAATGCAGTGTATTCATCACGAAACACGTTTCTAAGCCCATAAAAAGCATTAAACCTTTCAGCAGAAAATTTGATGTGCTTACCTCTTACCAAGATGTGATCTTCAATAGTCAACCTCAGGTTTACATAAAACTCCCGAACCATCGGGACAATTGCCACAGCAGAGAAGTAGCAGAATCTTTCCTAGTTCCGAGCAAGAATTAGTCCATCGACCTTGCCACACAGGTTTGTAAATTTATGTTCTTGGATCATTCTTTTTGTCTCCATTGGAGTATTAAAACTATTTTGGGCTTTGAAACTAACAAATCTTTGTGCATCGAAGTCCTTAGATGGCCTTCCTCTCTTAACTCAGGGAGTTATTTAAAAATTCTACAAAAATTCAAATATAGTCCAAATAAATCACAAAATCAAATATCTAACTCCTCAAGCCAAATTATTAAGTAAGAAACTTTTCACCATGAGTTTTCTTCAAGCTTTTTCATAAAAAATCCCAATATTCAAAATTCCCAAATCCATGGTGAAAAAAAAAAATTTCTAAGTTAAAGTGAAGCTCTTACCAAGAGAGGATGAAATCTATAATTTTTAGTCTCTGAATCCTTCTCTTTTGCCCACAATGTGATGTCCTAGACCAAGGTTTTGAGGTAGGTGACGACACAAGCAGCGAAACTGGTGTTTGTCCATTTGATTTTGCAATTTTCTTGGCAATAAGGCGTGTTCAGACTTTTTGCGCATCATGCTCCAAGGCTCTGTAAATTGGTATATATATTAACATCTCTAATTTACCAGATTTTGATTTTTGAGAAAATCTGCTCCGTACTACTTTATGTCAACCTCTATTTGACTGGAATAAACTTGTCTAAGCATATATAAATATCACACTAACACAAAATTTCAAAAACAACATAAAAATCACATTTATATATAAAATTTGCGCTATTACAAACTAATATTTTTCAAGACAACAAACATCAAATTCAGTGTTCTAAAGCAACCCAACATCCTAACACTAAAATCTAAACATCAAAATTCAAAACATAAACATAGATAGTGTTCATTAGAAAGGAAATGCAATCCAACTTAACAAACTAAAACAAGCAATATTAAACAAAATGTTTCGTGCATAAATTAAGATCAAGAATCTTCTTAACTATTGTCCTCCTGGATATCTCCCATTGATTGGTAGTGCACATATTGGTTGTAGAAGGGTCAAAATGGAAATTAATCGGTTGAATTTTCCTCCTCAATCCAAGCATGTTTCTTGAACATACATACCAATCCATCTTTAATACGCCCTTTATGTTCAAAATGTTCCTTCAGTCTACAAACTAGATGATCCAGCATTTTAGTAATATTCCCAATCACGTGCATGAGATTCTGCACATCTTTCTCTATCTTTTAAATCTTCTTCAAAAGTGCACTCAAGTTGTAGTAGGGCTAAACAAGTGATGAATTCTAAGATCCTTGATCCATCAGTACATTCATATCATTTTCATCTTCCATTCCAATATAATTACAATAGACTTCTGGATCCATCAACTTCCAAGGAAGTAGCAATTTTTCCCAACTTTCATAAGGAACCTGCGATTGAAAGCATAGTAGAAAAATAGTGGATGGATGTCTCAGTCCAGTTGCAAATCCATTCACAAACAGACCTAAAACCAATTTCATAATAATAGCTCCAACATCAATAAGTTTTCCGGTTTGAATGCAATAATTCAGAATGATACTCTCCTTAGTTACCTTACTAATATAGATGGTAGGCAGTAATATTGATGCAATAAAGAAGTGTCAGGCATTTGAAATTGGATTTAAAAACTACAAAGGAAAAATTTCATTTCCATCATCTCTGGTCTCCCAATTCGCATCTTCATCCGAAAAGTAGACGTGTAGTTCATTCATATTCTCTCATGTAGGGGTAAAGTTTGCATAATGGCAGATATGCACATTTTCAATCATAAACAACTCATTTAATTTTAAAGGAGTGAATTGCACAAACCTGCCTCGAACGTAAATCAATACTTGGTTGATCCCATGAGGATTTGCGTAAAATTCCTTTACTACAAGAACAACAACAGTGGCAGTAGTGTAGCAAAGCACTTCCTAACACCTCTACACAATAGTATCTTCTACTCAAGTATTCTGCGTGTTGAATCCTCGATTCACAAATCCTCTTTCTTTGATAAGCCTCTTCTTCACTAGCACTCGATTATGTAACTTTTGCGCATCAAAACTGATGAACTTTCTCCGGTTGAAAATTCCAAATCTAGGGGAGTTTATAGAGTGGGAAGTCATATGATTTGAAATGTGGTGACTCTTCCCTCATTTTCCCCACAAAAATATGGTTTGGAGTCAATTTTTAGAAGTTATATGGAGAAAAAACCACCAAAAACTGCCATTTGACACATTTTAAATAATTTTCGGACACGCGTCCCATCATGTGCCAATCTTGCGCATCATGCACCAGTTTAAAAAATTTTGCCGTTTTGATTTCGATCCATTAAATTCTCAAATTTTCCATAAAATTAGGCAAATAAAGATGTTTCTAAATATTTCATCAAATACATGGACTACATAAAGACATAAACATAAATATACGTAAATTATTTCAAACAAAATAAATTCAAAAATTAACTAACAATGATACATATCGGTTGCCTCCCACATAGCGCTTGGTTTAATGTCATCAGCCTGACATTCCAAGTTTTATTCGGGGTGACCCAACATTATAGTTTCTTTAAAAGCTAATATTTGATGATGAAAATATGATTTCAATCTGTGCTCATTCACTTTAAATATTCTTCCAGTCTTGGCGTCTTCAATATTAACTGCCCTATAGGGATAGATTTTTATAACTCTGAATGGCCCTTTCTACCTAGACTTCAATTTTTCAGGAAATAATTTCAATCTTGTATTAAATAAAACTTCTTGTCTGGGTTCAAATTCTTTTTTTATTATCTTTTGATCATGTCATTCTTTCATCTTTTCATTATAAATCCTCTCATTATCGTAAGATTCATTCCTAATTTCTTCAAGCTCATTCAATTGCTATAATCTTTTCTCATCAGCTTCTTTCAAATTGAAATTGAATTCTTTTATTGCCCAGTAAGCTTTATGCTCCAACCTAACTGGCAAGTGATAAGTCTTCCCAAAAATTAATCTATAAGGGGGCATTCCTATAGGTGTCATATAGGTTATCTTGTTTGCCCATAATGCAATATCCAATCTAGTAGACCAATCCATTTTACTAGGATTAACACTCTTTTCAAAATTTCACTTAATTTTGTGATTAGATACTTCTGTTAAACCACAATTCTGGGGATGATATGCAGTTGCAATTTTATGCATTATATTATATTTTTCAGCCAATCTTGCAACTGTTGCATTCGTAAAGTGAGATCCTCCATCGGTAATGATTACTCTTAGCATTGCATATCTTGTAAAAATATTTTAATTAAAAATTTTGAAACACTTCGATCATCATATTGAGGTAAAGTGATTGCCTCAATCCATTTTGAAATGTAATCCACTGCAATCAATATGTATATATTTCTGAATGAGGGTATAAATGGTCCCATAAAATCTAATCCACATGCATCAAAAAATTTCAATTTCGAAATTAAAATTTAGATGTATTTCATTTCTTCTTAAAATATTACATACTCTCTGACACCGATCACATGTTTTGATATATATATTAACATCTCTAAATAGAGTAGGCCAATAAAAATCAAAATTGTAGAAGTTTATGAGTAGTTCTATCATTCCCAACATGTCCTCCAAATTCAGAATTATGACATTTTTTAATAATTTCCTGAATTTGTTTATAAGGCACACATCGTCTCATCTTTACATTGCTTATATAAATACGGATCATCCCAAAAATAAGATTTTGCATCATGAATGAGTTTCTTTACCTGTTGTTTTGTTAATCCATATGGTAAAATATAACTAACAATATAATTTATAATATCAGCAAACCAAGGTATTTCCCATCCTTTTACAGCATAAAGTCGTTAATCAGGAAAAGTTTCATTAATCTCTTTTTCTAAATCAAGTATTTCTTCTTGTTCCAGCCTAGACAAATGATCAGCAATTTGATTATCAATCTCTTTCTTATCGACTATTATAAAATCAAACTCTTACATCAGATGTACCCATCTAATTACTCTTGGTTTAGCTTCTTTCTTTTGCATCAAATATTTAATAGCCGAATGGCCAGTATGCACAAAACATGTAGCTCCAATCAGATATGATCTAAACTTATCAAAAGCATACACAATAAATAATAACTCTCTTATGGTGGTAGTGTAATTAATTTGAGCATCATTAAGAGTATTACTAACATAGTATATCACTTTAAAAATATTACCATATCTCTGCCCTAGAACAGCTTGAATTGCATAATCACTAGCATACACAGTAATTCAAAATGTTTCTCCAAATCAGTTGAAACAGTTATAGGAGCAGTGATCAATTTTTCCTTTAAGGTTTCAAAGGCTTTAAGGCAACCTTGATTAAAGTCAAATTTTGTATTTTTTTTCCAGAAGTTGATATCAAGGTTTAGTAATTTTTGAAAAATCTTTAATATATCTCCTGTAAAATCCAGCTTGTCCTAGAAATCTCCTAACTCCTCTTACTGTGGTAGGTGTAGGTAGGTTTGATATAACTTGTATTTTTGCGGGATCTACTTCCATGCCATTTTTTGAAATTTTATGCCCAAGCACAATCCCTCCTTCAACCATAAAATGACATTTTTCCCATTTCAATACAAGAGATTAGTCTTTTCACAATGTTCTAGAAATTTTTCTAAATGATTTAGACATATTTTGAATGAAGTTCCAAATACAGAAAAATCGTTCATAAAGACTTCAATCCCTTTTTCAATCAAATTACTAAAAATTGACATCATACATATTTGAAATGTTGCATGTGTATTACAAAATTTAAAAGCCATTCGCCGAAAAACAAAAGTTTTATAAGAACTAGTAAATGTTTTTTTATCTTGATCCTCTAGAGCAATAGGTATTTGATGATAATCAGTATATTCATCTAGAAAAAAAAAATTTATGCCCAACTAAACGATCTAACATCTGGTCTAAAAAGGGTAAAGGAAAATGGTCCTTTCTGGTGGTAGAATGTAATTTTCTATAATCTATCCAGATTCACCAACTAGTGACTTCTCTTGTTAATATTAATTCATTATGCTCAATTGTCACTATAGTCACATCTCCTTTCTTTGAAACATAGTGAATTAATCTAACCCAAGCATTGTCTAAAATAGGATATTTTATTCAAGCATCTAACAATTTTAAAATTTCTTTCTTTACAACTTCTTTCATCATAAGATTTAATCTCCATTGAGGATCAGCTCTAGGATTATGTTGATCTTCTAATAAAATTCTATTCATACAAATTGAAGGACTGATTCCTTTAATATCACCTAATGCTCCTCCAAAGGCTTTCTTATATCTTTTCAAATTTTCCAACAACTGTTTTTCGTGCGTATCAATTAATTCTGAGGATACTATAACAGGTAATGTAGATAAATCTCCTAAAAATGCATACTTTAAATGTGTAGGAAGTGTTTTTAGTTCTAGTTCAGGAGGTTTCTCAATAGATGGCATTAAAGTCTTGTTACCTTCTATAGGATCTATCATTTCAAATATTTCCTAATTATAATCCAAATCCTTTTTACTCGCATCCATAGATTCATCTTGAATTTTATCCTCATCTTGATATTCCATATATTCTTTTTTAAATTCTCTTTCAAAAGTTTTCTTGAAATATTCATAGCTTAAATATTCATTAATATCCATTATAAAGCATTCAATATCTTGCTCTTTTATAGGGTATCTCAATGATTTTACAATATTTAATGTAACCACTTGATCACTAACTCTCATAGTTAGTTCTCCTTTTTGCACATCTATCAAAGCTCTTCTAGTGGCTAGGAATGATCTTCCTAAAATGATATGAATTTCTTTATCATCCTCCATATCTAATACAATAAAGTCCACAAGAAAAATTAATTTATCAAATTTTACCAAAACATCTTCTATAACTCCTTTAGAATAGGTAATCCAACAATCAGCTAACTGAAGAGTTATAGTTGTAGGTGAAATATCTCGTAAGCCCAACCTTCTGAAAATTCATTACGGCATAAGATTAATACTGACTCCTAAATCACATAAAGCTTTTTCATAAAATCATTTGCCAATAGCATAAGAAATTGTAAAACTTCCAGGATCTATAAGTTTTTCCGAAAGCTTTTTCTGAATTATAGCGCTACACTCGTCGCTGAGTGCAACAGTCTCATTATCTACAAACTTCCTTTTCTTATTAAGTATATACTTCATGAACTTCACATAGCTTGGCATTTGTTCCAAAGCCTTAACAAATGGAATTTTTATCATTAATTTCCTCAAATTTTCCAAAAATTTTGAAAAATAAATATCTCTATGTTTTTGTTTAAATCTTTGAGGAAATGTAGATGGTGGTCTTTCTACAGTGATTTCATTGGTTTAGTAATATTTTCTGCTTTAAAATAAAAATATTCACCAGATTTTTCAATTTTCACCATATCTTTTTCAACTTCAACTTCTTGTTGAACTCTATTTTCTAATTCTTTTTCACTTCTCAGTTGAATAGCTTTAATTTGCTCTTTGTTATGATCTTTAGGATTTACTTCAACATTACTAGGAAATGTTTCTGATGGTCTATTGCTAAGTGCAGTAGCAATACATCCCAATTGATTTTTCATGTTTTTGATAGCATGTCCTTGACTTTGTAATTGACTACCATTTGCAGTATCAATTCTTCAATTAATAGCTTCTTCTCCTTACTCTGCAAATTATTAAATCCTTGGGGGTAATAAGGTTTATAAGCTTGATTCTCTTAATTGTTGGAGTTTCTCAATGGGTTCACAACAGTGTTGTTTCTCATTGCAGATTTGCAGTATCAGAATTATTGTTACTCCAACTAAAGTTTGGATGATTCTTACAACCAAGGGTATAATAATTGGCTTAAGGGTTATTAGAACGCTTGTTTATTGCATTTAAAGTCTCATAAGAAGATTGAGGTTCTATCATTTGTCCCAATGAGTTTTTCTCAAGCACAGGTGCTATCTGAGAATAATTCATTCTATATTGATCTATTTTTTTTGATATAGCAGCTATTTGGGCAGCTAAAATAGATATAGCATTAGAATTATGAATACTAGCTACTCTTTTTGAATTTACACTTTCATAGAACCATTGAAAATTATTTGTAGTAATCTCTTCAATTAATGAATATGCTTCTCTAACAACGGCGTCAAAAACTATTTGAACATTTTCAAAACACATAAGTAAAAATTCTAATAAGTTTTAAATGATTTTAATCTCTTCACAATCCATGTTTAGCTTGAATATTTTCTTATTTAAGTGTGTTTTCTTTTTTTTTAATTATCTGCTTTATTTAGTTTATGCATACTGTAAGATCTGAAAATTTAATAATGTTCAAATTAATTAATGAATATTTTCAAAACCATTTTTTTTGAAATAAAATAAAGTAAAATTCTAATATTTTCCGTTACTTCCTCGACAACGGTGCCAAAAACTTGATGCGGAGTGATTTAGTGTGAGAATATTACAAATATTTTTCAATATTACAAAATTACACATGGCAGATATATAATAAATATGCAATATAATCCCAACAAAATTACTCTTTACGTAAATAATTTATCTTTTAAAACTCTTTTCAAATTGCCAAATACCCTTTAATATCAAAGCAAGTATACGTATCACTCAAGTAATAAAAGGCTCTAATGAAGTCCTTGATATCGATTCCACAGGAAAGTTGGATAATCCTAAAGTAAATTATGAAAATTATTTTTTAACAAAAACAAAAACAAAAGTAAAAGTAAAGTGCGAAGTTTGAAAATTAACTACTCAAGTGAATCATAATTCAAATGCAGATGTAAGACTATAAAAGTTAAACTAAACTAAATACTAAAGTTTCAAAAGTAAAATTACAAAAATTAAAAAAAAAATTGTTGTGACGGAAAGTTCAAATTTAAAAAAACATCCTTCCCCTTTACAATGAGTATATGAATTGTGAAGAAATTGAATCATTTGAAAATATATATAGAAACTATTTTGTGCCAAATAGGAGCAATCCTATTATTTACCCTCTTTCGAGTGCTATAAAGAACATGTACCAATCTTGAGTTTGGTCCCTAATTCTGTGGTTAGGCTTGGAGGATACCTACTATAACTCCAGAGTTCCCACTACTCCCTCACCAAGGGCTAACAATCTCACATCAATTTCCAATGAACTTGACCAAATTGAGGATTTTAATCTGTCACCTTAAAATCTCTAATTCTCTATCCAATAAAGTATATTTTCCTATTTATTTGTACTCAATTTCATGGATGAAATTCTCTCCCATGAAATCAAATGTGATTCTCCCCATGCTATAGAAATCATAGCCCTTTCGGAACACATGTTTCTCAATACATTTTAACATTTCAATTCACCAAATCAAAAAGTAAATAAAGATCGAAGTTCAAATCATCACAAATTATTAACCTTTAAAATTGTAGAAAAAAGATTAATTCTTCACAAGATGATATCTCAAAGTAGGGAGAAGGATAAAGAAGACTACTTAGAATTCATGAGAAGGATACGACAAAACATGGATTTCATTAATAAAAACAAGTTTACAAAATAAAAGAAATAAAAAACACAACTTATCTCACAATCCTTCCCAAGCAAATCCCTAGAAGTTCTCTTTAAGCCTTTCTCTCTTTACAATCACTCCCAATTCTCTCTTAGAAGTGTAATGAAGAAGAAATCTCTCACCTTCCCTCTCCTCTTATAACCCTAGAAGAAAATCTCCTCTTCTCTCTCTATCTCTAACTCACACCCCCTTTCTCTCTCTCTCACGCCACACACACTTCAACTCTTTAAGTTTTCTACTTTTTTTTGGCTGCCTCCTTTGAAAAAGAATTCAAAATTCCCTCCAAATTTCCCTCCAAAAGTCAACTATTTTGAATTCAAAAGATGTGTCTTTTGATCCAAGAGTCGTATCCCTTCATAAAAGAACCTTCTAAAGTGTTTAGATGCATTGAATTACTTCAAGAGCTGTGTAGAACAACTGTCCCTGTGAATATTCACGCAAAATTTGTCTCGAACCTCCTTAATTTTAAAAAGTCGTCTTTAGCGCATCATGCACCAGTTCTCTGTATTTTGGTGTATCATGCGCTAGAATCCCAAAATTCACTGTTTTGGCTCCAAATTTCGTCCTTTTACCATTTTTGCTCCAATTGTCTAAAAATAATATACCTGCAACAAAAATACAAAAATACCCTTCTTTAAAGTGCAATATCTCCAAAAATAAGTATAAAATAGGTACATAAAACAGTATATTATTTTAGTGTATCAGTCTCCAAACCAAAATTACATCAATTTAACATCTTTCCACTATCAATTATCTTGTCAGCATCTCCCAACTTTCATGTGCTCATTCCAAACTTCAATTCATGTAAACATACTAACACATATAATTTTTCACAAACTTTACAGAATTTAATTAACAACAAACAAGTTTCAGTAAAATAGATCAATCCGACATTAATACAAGTACCATATCATGTAGTATCGAACACACCCATACATCTAAGGTCGACACAATAACTGAAAACATAAACATCTAATGCACTTAAATCCTTCAATGATTAGTCATTATTGATATGATTATCTTCAAACTTTTTGATCGATAAATAGTTACAATCATATAAGTGATAGAAAGGGGAGCAAGGAAATTCTGCAGCAATTTTCTCTCTGTCCCATTTGTTATTATGATAGATATTTATTTGATAAACTTGATAACACACCAAGTAGTTGAATTAAAGTTTCATCTGCCACTCTAAATGCTCGTACTGGTGATACATGTCACTCAAATTGTTGTGCAGAATTGCTAACCCCTCTTCAATTTTCATCAATTTGTTAGTGATCCTCTCCAAACTCAGTGCAGGGAAGCCATTGAAGTAAGTTTTAGCATCACTGTGCACAAACTTCTTCTCATTTTCACCACCATTGCTTTTACTTTCCATTTAGATAATGAAATTGGACTAAGCACTCAATTCCTCTCCAAAGTTGCTTCTCTCAAGCCTAAATATGAAGTTCCAGGCTCAAGAGACGTTATTAGGGGGGTTTAGAGGAAAGAAACAGATTAAAACAGTTGGGGGAGGTTTTACCCATGCCCCATAATTGAGGCACAATGGCATCGATTTCTGGCGCTTAGGTGCCAGTCCTACAAGAAGCTGACGCTTAGGTGTTAGTGCCCAAATAAGCACCACTTTGCCTCGCTTCAAATTTTTCACGTCCCAATCTCATTTCAATCATCAAATTTGTGTTTTACGCCCCCTTACATCTTGCATGTCTCAGCACAATATCATATGGTACGTATAACAATAAATATCATAAATCAATCCACACATATAACTATGGGTTGTCTCCCACAAATTGCTTGGTTTAACGTCATTAGCCCGACGTATCCAATGTTTTTACACTGGTTGACCAAACATTATGATCAATTCATACAAAGGCTAGTTTCCACTAATGTAAGGTTTCAATCGATGTCCATTTACTTTAATTATTCATTCATTTTTTGGATCTTTAAAATCCACAGCACCATAAGGATAGAATTTCTATACAATAAATAGATTTAACCACCTGGAATTAAGTTTTCCAGGAAATAATTTAAATCGGGTGTTTTATAATAAAACCTCTAGTCCAAGTTCAACATCTTTTCTTTAAATTTTCCTATCATGCCATTT
Organism: Phalaenopsis hybrid cultivar; assembly: GCA_002079205.1. NCBI lineage: Eukaryota > Viridiplantae > Streptophyta > Magnoliopsida > Asparagales > Orchidaceae > Phalaenopsis > Phalaenopsis hybrid cultivar. Next base: position 291,342 of record JXCR01145401.1, on the reverse strand, counting down.
TTATCTTTTCTTTATAAATTCTAGCATTCTCATAATAATCATTTCTAATTTCTTCGAACTCATTTAACTGCAGTAATCGTTTCTCACCAGCATATTTCTTGTCATAATTAAACTCCTTTATCACCCAATAAACTTTATATTCTAATTCAACTAACAAGTGACAAGCATTTCCAAATATGAAATCCATAACGTGTCAAAACAAACTTCCGTTCAGAGTCTTTAGCCTGTCAAGCCCGAGATGAAGATTTCACCACAAGAGCCGTCATTGTCAAAGACAAATAAAAAGAAGAATTCCATTGCAAAGATTGATAGCATGGAGGGTAGGATAGGGGTTGCTTCTGCTAGACTGGTTATCTCAGATTCGGGGAAGAAAATCCTCGAACCCCTGACTTTGTATGATTATCTTTTTATCCCTCCGGTGACTTATGAATATAATGATCATGATTTCAGCTACGTTTTAACTATTTCTAGTGATGACGTATTTGGTTATGACCAATCTAACTTTGATCTCGATTCTTAAAATGATCCTCAAATCGTACTTGAGTTTGACGAACTCGCTAATAAGACTGAAGAAGACATCAACGATACCAGCTACGATAGCACCGGAAGTGAGGAGCCAATCCTCGAGCACCACGGTACACTGCTTGCCATCAACTTAGATCTTTTTGACAAAGAAGAAACACCAAAAAAATTCAACAAAGGTACCTCAAGAAGAAGAAATTGTAGAAATAAACTTGAGAAGCAGGAAAGTGTTACCCCCGAGAACAGCTTCAGTGGATAAAGGAAAACAAATAGTAACTCGAGAAGAACTACCTCCACCAGTTGAAGAAACACATAACCAAGAGAAAATCAGAGGACCATACAAATTGGATTACAACGTGCTAGCTCATCTTAGGAAGTTGTCAGCCCGATTAAGAATCTATGAAGCTCTAATCCTATCAAAGGAGATGAGAGAATCGCTGGTTACAGCTTCGCTTGACCCAGAGATTTGCTTAGCTCAGTTGGCCAGCACATTCTCGGATGAAGTTTGTTCATTGAAAGAATAGCCTGGGGTAACCTTCATAGATGAAGATTTGCTGCTCGGTACTGCCGACCACAACTGACCACTCTACATCTCCGTTAACATCGGCAGATTTGTGTTGTCCATAGTTTTAGTAGATCTTGGAGCATCGCTCAACTTGATGAGTCCATGAAAAATGGCCTATTTAGACATCAAAGCTCAAGAGCTTATGGCTAATAAAATGATGCTAAGAGAATTCAACCAAAAGGGAGAGATAGCCCTTGGATCGATTACATTGCTTATAAAGGTTAGAGAACTCGTAACAACCGCTAAATTTCATATCATCGACGTCGAGACCTCTTTCATCGCTCTACTTGGTTGACCGTGGATTCATGAACACAATATGGTTTCATCGTCTCTACACCAATGCATTAAGTACTACAAAGAAGGACAAGAACATTGCATCAAAGGAGATCTACAACTGTTTTCAGTTCATGAAGTTGGCATTCATGAAGATTCTGCCTACTGCGCGCCTCCAAAGAAAATTGTCTTCTCTCGTGAAATTGCAACAAACAAAAGTAAAGATCCAGAAGAAGTACAATCGTAGGGCCATTCAACTCGGCTTCAGTGAGCTTCCACTACTCTATTACAACAAGTTGGTGGAGGTTCTGTTAGTTCGCGCACCCGAGGTCAAGGCTGGGGACGTGGATGAGCAAGAACCAACTTAATCGTTGAAAGGACTAGGGCAACCATCAACATCAGTGAGGAAGATAGTTCTGAAGATGAAATAGTGATGATAAAATAGAGTAAACCTCAATACGAGATATCCTTAAAAGATGCAGAGAAAAGCGAATATGAGATGATGTGTGATCGGATAAACCACTATGTGAGTACTATGACCCTTGCTCCGATTCTCCCTCAAAAGGTCAAGAGTTTAGAGGTCAAGGAAGTCTGTAGTGCTGGTTCAAAGCCGATCAAATTTTATTGTGCTTCTATCTCTACTAATATTGAAAATTATGTAAATTTGGATGATGATCCTAATGAATTAATGGAATTGCCTTTTGGTTACTTTTTGTCTTACGTACCAAAATTAATTCAACAAGGGCGTTTGTGAAAACAAATGCCAAAAGATAAATTACAAGTTTTTGAAAAGTTATGGATTGTTCAAAGTCAAGCTCCCAACTCAAAAGGGGGTCTCAAATTTGGTACAGTCGGACAAGTCGATGATTCAGAATTTTGCATGGTTGTTGCTAGTGAGTCAGGAGAGGATTGCCTCGATATAGAGGATGACTCTACTAATCAACTGATAGAAGATGCTCGACCAAAATTTGAGGAAATTAAATCAACGGTTGATGATTTGAAAGAAATTAACCTCGGGACTAAAGAGCAACCCCGGCCTAAATTTATAAGTTCTCTACTCAACGTTGAAGAATCTTTAGAGTTGATCAAATTGTTAACAGAATTCAAAGTTTGCTTCACATAGAGTTATGATGAAATGTCAGGACTTTCTGCAGAAGTTGCAGTTCATAAACTTGGGGTAGATAAAAATATAACCCCAGTAAAACAAGCTCCAAGAAGAATGTGCCTCGAAATAGAGCAGTAAGTCTTTACCGAGGTGAAGAAATTAATATATGTTAACTTTATAAAAGAAGAGCAATACCCCACATGGTTAGCCAATATCGTACATATCAAGAGAAAAAATGGAAAAATTCGTGTTTGCATCGACTTCACAGATCTAAACAAAGCATGTCCGAAAGACGAGTTTTCGCTACCAATACCAGAAATGATGGTGGATATCACTTCTACACATGAAATCTTCTCTTTCATGGACAGATCATCGGGATACAACCAAATCAAGATGGCTCCCAAGGATGCAACACTTATAGCCTTCAGGACACCGATCAAAATTTTCTGCTACATAGTGATGTCGTTTGGGTTAAAGAATGCTGGATCAACATGCAATGATGAAAATTTTTTACAACCTCATTCACAATCAAGTGGAATGCTACGTGGATGATTTTTCATCAAAAGCAAATGAAAGATAGACCATTTGTGTGATTTGAGGATCGTGTTCGAACAGTTACAACGATATGACCTTAAAATGAATCCTTTAAAGTGCGCCTTTGGCGTTACCTCAGGGAAGTTTCTAGGATTCGTTGTCCGTCATCTGGGAATCGAGATCGACCCAGATAAGATTAAAGCTATCTTGGAAATGCCTCCTCTGAAAACCTTAAAACAACTACGTTCCTTCTAAGGGAAGTTGGCATATCTAAGACGCTTTATTTTTAATCTCTCAGGTAGGTGTCAGCCCTTCTCGGAATTAATTGAAAAGGACACCAAATTCATTTGAGAAGAGAAATGTCAACGGGCCTTTGAGGACGTTAAACAGTATTTAGTGTCACCTCCTATTTTGGCAGCCCCTACCCTAGGAAAACCTTTGATACTTTATACTACGGCCCTAGATGACTCTCTTGGAGCCCTCTTAGCCCAAGTCAATGACGAGGTTAAAGAAAATGCACTCTACTGCTTGAGTCGTCATCTGATACCGACGGAAGTAAGGTATCCACCTATTGAGAAACATTGTCTGACATTAATTTTTGCCACCCACAAGCTTAGACATTATATGCTCTCTCATAAGATTACCCTAATCTCAAAAGTTAACCCATTACAATATTTGATGACTCGACCAACACTCTCCGGACGTCTAGCTAGTTGGTTGATGATCTTATTGCAATTTGATATAACTTTTTTTCCACTCTGTGCTATCAACGGATAGATTCTAGAAGACCCTTTTGCTGCACACCTACTGCTAGCTGGGTCCCCTCTCGACGACGAACTATCAGATGAGCAAGTGTTACAAATGAAATTCTCCAGTGCTCAATGTTGGGAGATGTACTTTGACGGTGCTTCATCAGGCAAAAAAGACAAAGGATCAGGCACAGTCATACCAGCTAAAGTAGGGATTGGTTTGATCTTTATCACTCCAGATAAGGGCATGTTGAGGTTCTCATACCACCTGACAGAGCCGTGCACCAACAACGAAGCAGAATATGAAGCTTTAATCACCGAATTGGAATTGGCAATCTCAATGGATATGACAAACATTGTCATCTATGGTGACTCTCAACTCATCATCTAGCAAGTTGCTGGAAAATACAAAATTTTAAAACCAAGATTAGCAGAATATCACTAATACGCTATAAAGCTACTAGAGCAAATCCCCTACATGATTTTCTACCGGATTCCTAGGGAGATAATGCCCTTGTCGACGCTCTAGCAAAACTCGCTAAAGAACTGGTGTGTCCCCCGAAAGATTCCATTGAAATCTCAGTACAAGAATGACAAGTTTTGTCTCAAATCGACCTCAAAACTCTACACAAGCTCGGAAAAGAAGAAACAACGATTGCAGTTGCGGATATCAAAGAAGATTAGCGCAAGAAATTAACAAAATATATACATACTAGAAAGCTGCCAAAAGATAAGTCTGAGGCACATCACATTACAAAAAGGGCTATGTTGTACGCTCTAGTGGATGGTGTCCTCTACAAAAGATCATTCGACTAGATGTGGCTATGATGCCTAAGTAAAGCCGAAGCCCGGAATATCATCAAAGAAGTACATGCCGGATTGTGTGGCGCTCACCAGTTAGGACCAAAAATGAAAATGAAGATCAAGAGACTCGGATATTATTGGCCAGAAATGATGTCTGACTGCATGGATACAGCTAGAAAATGCACCAGTGCCAAGTGCATGGGGTGGTCTTGCACCAACCTCCGAATGTGCTACACCCAACCATTGCTTCGTGGTCATTCGAGTGTTGGGGCACGGATATAATAGGTCTGATAGACCCTTCATCTTCCAAAGGACACAGTTTTATACTTGCCGCTACAGATTCTTTCTCCAAATGGGTAGAGGCAGTGCCACTACGAGAGGTTACAGCACAGCACATCCTTCAATTCTTTAAAGGCCAAGTCATCTACCATTTCAGAGTACCGTGAAGAATAATTTCTGATAATGGGACAGCTTTTAAAAGCACAAAAATAAAAAATTTCATAAAAATACATGGGATAGATTGGAGATACTCTACAATTTACTATCTCAGAGCTAAACGGATTGGCTAAAGCCTTCAACAAGATGGTGGTACAGATTTTAAAGAAAACACTGAATGAAAACAAAAGAGATTGACACAACAATTGCTAGAGGTTTTGTGGGCCTACCGAATGACGTTCAGGACTCCCACTCAATGTACACCCTACATGCTCGTGTACGGGTCTGAGGCCGTGCTACCGTTAGAAATTCAGATGCCATCTCTCAGAGTCGTTGTCGCCAACCAACTCACAAAAGAAGAAAGAGCAAAGCTCAGGCTCAAAGAAATAGAGAGTCTTGAAGGAAAACAACTTGAAGCAAAACAACATTTGAAACTTTACCAGGTAAAGATGGTACAAGCTCATGATAAATTGGTCTGCTTAAGGATATTCAAAGTTGGTGACCTCGTCCGCACGCCGCAAGATAGGTGAAAAATTTGAGCCAACTTGGGAGGGACCATTTGTCGTTGAAAAGGTTTACGCAGGAGGAGCCTACCAGTTAGTAGATTTTTGGAGTGAAAGACTCATGCTACCAATCAATGGACGATACCTGAAGACATACTATGTAACCTGATACTACTTGCCTTTGCTTGATTTGAAATTTTGAAATTTTGGTTATTTTAGGGTTATCTATGTGGCCAAACATCTGTGACCGAGTCCAAAATTTTTGTAACAAAATTAACCTCAACATAATAAAAAATTTTTGAAAATTACACACTTCAATTTTCTCTTTTCAAACTTAATATGCTACTAAATTAAACAAAATTCACACATAAATAAATGATCTCTTCACCAAAATAAACAAAAATTTTCTTTAATAAATACTTTGTTTTTTTCTTGTTCATGCTATGTTTCAGCCCACTAACATTTTTCCTATCGTCTGCAGAGAAATGTCAAGCCACAGGCTAATCTTCACCTCTAAAGATGGCTGGAATATCGCACTAAATGAATAAATGGCACCGCAGGGTGGCACTATAGATTTCAACATGGAATTTAACCAAGTCGGCATGGATTACGAGGGGCCTTCAATGAATTTTTTCAGTCGGCGGGAAAAGGAAGGGCTGCCCTCACTACTAAGGGTGGCCACCAAAGACAGTGCGTCACTGAAAGGAAATAACGTGATGGTACAATAGGACCCGATGGATGGGCCAAGTCGTTTACCATCCATGATAGCTATGCCGACTAGGGGCCTAGTTGCTGCTGATAATGAAGGATATCGTTTGCTCCACTACGAAGAACACAGCGAAGAAACACCAGCCGATGAAAACAGAGAGCTTTCTTATGAGAAGAGAAGAGATGTCAGAAAGAGGCAGACAACTTGCTCACTCCTATTCCTGAGGGACACATTTATGATCTGGGCATAAAAGAGACCTCGTCTAGCCATCCTGCTACAGATGAGGAGTCTGAGTGTGTTACAAAACCAAAGATACTACCAGCTTTAGATGGTCTGTGTACGGTTTTCCCTACCTGCAATGCTAAAATACGTGGAGTGCCCGGACTGCAATGTCCTACATCTACAACATTGCAGAACATTAGAGGAATATGCATCTACCGATGATGAATCTCAGACTACTGATTACCTAATAGAGGCAAAGCCATATGTCCCAATGGATGCAGACTCATATATTCTAAGGGGTACAGAGCCAAACTTCCTGTCAAATGCAAATTCATACATTCTGTTAGAGCCAGAGACAGCACCAGCTTGGGTTCCTGCTGATATTCAAATGAGGGAATACCCGTGACAACTGCCAACTCCCAGTACGGTAGAATATTATAAAATGAGCAAAGTAAATAAAAGAGACTTTGAATTCTATGAAGAAGTACAAGGAAAATTCATCAACATACTGGAGGGATTAGAACTGTATACTAGAGTCTTCTCAGAGACTAACGAAAAAGGTATTCTTGACTGCATTTTTGACCTAAAGGACAGAGATCGAGTAGGTTTACTTGTGGAAAGGACCTATTCTGAGCTGAGGAAATGGATGCGAGGAAAAGGAAGGATTACTATTCAGTGTGATTGCTACTACAAATTCAAAAATGATAGACAAGGGAATTCGCTTGGGATCCTCAGACACGATCAAGTAGATCCACTACCGCCAATGAAAAAGGGGATGATCAAAAGAATGGTCAGATGGAGTATTCTGCCCGCTACCTACTTTCTAAATAGTTGTATTATCAACATCTACGATGAGGGTGATTGCATACCTCCACACATCATCACCATGACTTCATGAGGCCTTTTTGTACGGTCTCATTCATGAGTAAAAGTAACATCTTATTTGGGAAATAAATTGATATCGTCGGCCCTGGTGAGTTTAGAGGCTCTGTGGAGATTCCCCTACCAGTTGGCTTAGTGCTTGTTCTTAAAGGCAACGGTGCAGATGTTGTCAAGCATTGCATTCCAAAAGTGCGACATCGCAGGGTGTCCGTGACTTTCCGACGGATGGACAAAAATAAAATGCTATATGGGTTTCAACCAAATCTAGAGTTGGAGGGATTACTACCTTACAAGTTATTAGAGGGTTGCACCTCTGAGAGCATGCAAAGGGAACTCTTGTCCTGAAGCATGGCTTAGAAGGTCAGCTCGATTAGGAGCTCATCATAGCAGGAACAGACAGTCAGAGGATTTTTTTTTACTTTACTACGTTACAGCAATGTGATATGTACCAGAGATGCTCAGCCTATAATGTGTACTTGGCATGAGATTTTTTGAATCTACTTTGATGCATTTCTCATATTGTACTTTTTGAAACGTTGGCCTACACTTAATCTGTAACATTTTGTTGGAACAGATTAATGAAACTTCGTTTAAAAATGTGTCTTTTTTTAATTGTCTTTTGTGCGATGGATGGAAGCTACGAACCACACGTTGGTTCAAAATTACAATGAACAAATAACAAAACGACAAACAAAAAAAATTTAATGATAATAAAATTTAAATAAAAATAACCAATAATTAAATAACAAAACAACTCTCATTTAAAAAATCAACCAACTAAAATCTAATTTTGAAAATTTATTTTGAAACTTAAACATGATAAAAACAACAAGAAAAGGAAATAAATCTGTTGAGTTGACTCTCTCAAATTTGAGGTCTCTTACTCTTTGCTCGTGCATCACAATTATCTTTATCTGCATTAATTCTCTAAACATCCCCGCGGAGTTCCATGTTTTGCACAAAACCTCACAAAATTTCACAAATCTTCTTCAATAATGTCGGCCTTTTCACATGACACGTATCTTTGGGTTTAACACCACCAATTCTCATTTTCGAATCAGTCCTTAATTTCTGATTCACTCCTTTTAAGGGCGGTCCTTAACTTTCGATGCTTTTTTTTAGATTGATCCTTACCTTTCAATTCTCATTTTTAAATCAGTCCTTAACTTTTGATTCACTACCTTTGAGATCAGTCCTTACCTTCCAACACTCTCTTTTGAAATTGATCCCTACCTTCTAATTCTCATTTTAGAATCAGTCCTTAATTTCTGATTCACCCTTTTGAGGTCAGTCCCTACCTTCTGACGCTCTCTTTTGAGATTGATCACTACCTTTCAATTCTCATTTTTGAATCAGTCCCTAAAGTTTTATTCACCCTTTTGAGGTCGGTCCTTACCTTCCTACGCTCTCTTTTGAGATTGATCACTACCTTTCAATTCTCATTTTGAATCAGTCCCTAATTTCTAATTCACCCTTTTGAGGTTGCTCCTTACCTTCTGACGCTCTCTTTTGAGATTGATCATTACCTTTCAATTCTCATTTTTGAATCAGTCCCTAATTTCTGATTCACCCTTTTGAGGTCGGTCCTTACCTTCCGACGCTCTCTTTTGAGATTGATCACTACCTTTCAATTCTCAATTTTGAATAAGTCCCTAATTTTTTATTCACCCTTTTGAGGTCGATCCTTACATTCTGATGCTCTCTTTTAAGATTGATCCTTACCTTTCAATTCTCTTTTTCATATCAGACCCTAATTTCTGATTCACCATTTTAAGGTCCGTCCTTATCTTTCGACGCTCTCTTTTGAGATTGATCCTTACCCATCAATTCTCATTTTCAAATCAGTCCCTAATTTCTGATTCACCCTTTTGAGGTCTATCCTTACCTTCTGACGCTCTCTTTTGAGATTGATTACTACCTTTCAATTCTCATTTTGAATCAGTCCTTAATTTCTGATTCACCCTTTTGAAGTCGTTCCTTACCTTCTTACGCTCTCTTTTGAGATTGATCACTAACTTTAAATTCTGATTTTCAAATCGGTCCCTAATTTTTTATTCACCCTTTTGAGGTCGGTCCTTACATTACGACGCTCTCTTTAGAGGTTGATCCTTACCTTTCAATTCTCATTTTTAAATCAGTCCCTAATTTTTGATTCACCCATTTCAGGTCAGTCCTTGCCTTATGATGCTCTCTTTTGAGATTGATCCTTACCTTTTAATTCTCATTTTTGAATCAATCCCTAATTTCTGATTCACCCTTTTGAGGTCAGTCCCAACCTTCGGACACTCTGTCTTGTGATTGATCCTTAAGTTTCAATCCTTAGCTTGGGATCAGTCCCTAACTTTTGATTCCTCTCTTTTCATGATCGGTCCTTAACTTTCAATCCTCTTCTAAAATTAATACTTGAATTTTAAATCCCACCCCGGCGTCTGCACTTACACACTGATTCCCATCTTCTATAAATTCCTGAAATCTCATAACTCATAATCTACTCTCCAATTTCCAGCAAGAGTCCCTACTTCTTGACTTTGATCACATATTCACCTGTGATATTCCTCGGTGGAAGCAAATAGAACACACAATCCCATACTCCTTCTATGTCTTTTGACTTAGGAGTTTGTATCGGTTTTGTTGATCTCGTCGGTCAACGTCAATACGCGCGGTGTGCTTTCCCAGCTCACCACACATATTAGGGGTCCATTTGTTGACCTAATTTTTGGTTGAGGTATAATTTTCCTTTTTAGTAGCGTAAGTACTAGCAATAGAACTTCCTGTAGACTATTCCTAGAAAATTAGAAAATGAACCCTCACCATTAGAAATTCTAAACTCCTCTTTACTCAACTTGAAGTTCTACATATTGGTCCTAACCTCTAGCACTTTGTAGGTGGGGTCACTATGAGAAAGCTCAAGAAGAGTTCCTATAGGACTGTTGGACTTTAAGGTTGGCCCTGGGTGTTGGTTTAGAGCTAAGGTAATCACCAGCAATCACCTCACACACAATCACTCACAAATGTAAACCCAAAATTTTCTTGACTCTGATTCCTTAATCTCTTGGATACTCATGTAGATGGTCCCCTAAACCCATTGGCCCTTGGCTAGGGTTTAACTAAGATTAGTACATAGAGGACCCAAAATGGGTTTTCATTGGCTCATGGCTTATTTATGGTGGTTGCCACCCCAACTCTACCAAAATGCCCAACTTAGCCTTTTGCCCCTAAACTCCCCCAAATTACCTAGATACCCTTGGGACCCTAAATTTGACCCAAATTCCCAAATTTACCCAAAATACACAAATTTATTCAAAAATCATTTCAAACCTTTTGAAAACACCCAAATTACCCAAAATCGCCAAAACTTATCAAATAACCAAAATACCTCTCCTTAGCTCAAAATTCAAAAAATTCCAAAAAAAACCCAAAAATTTCCAAAACCTTCCAAATATTCCCAATTTATTTTTCCTCAACTATCACATAACTTAATTTGGCCAATTTGACCATCTCTGATAAAAACCCCCAAATTACCCTTATGGGGCCAAATCTCCCCAAATCAACATCAAATGTCCATCAAATTCATCCCAATTTCTTCCAATTTCAATTATAAACTTAAAGTAATCTTTAATATAACCAATATAAACCAAATCTAAGCTTAATTGGTCCATTCTTTGAGTCTAATTTTGATTTAGATCAAATCCTCACTTTTGGTCACATGACTTAATCTCACCAAATTGAACCTATAGCACACTAAATTTGCCACGATTTATGTTGTAAACTCATGATAAAATTCCTAACCATCAAAATTGATCTTCAATTGGACTTGTGGAAGCCTCAATTTCATTTAATTTCAACCCAAATCCAAAAATCCCCAAATTTTCCCCGAATTGACTATGTCTTCAAATTCCAACAAATTGAATGCTTTTGCCCCAACATTGGCACCCAATTCATGTTGAAAACTCTTCATGGGATTCCTATTGACCATTCTCAAATGTAAATTTGGACTTAGCCTAAGGCTAGCCCAAACCCAAGTCTAGCCCATCATGCCCAAAATGACCAACTCTTCAAAATCCTTCAAACTAACCCTCCAATTGAACTCAAAATCACTTCAATCCTTCACAAAAAATGTTCCTTGCAGTCATCTACATCAAATGTACCATTCAATTGGGCTTGAAATCATGGATAGCCTAACACAAACCAAACCCATTGACCATATGAACTTAAATGGACCCATGACAAAATTTGACCAAATTAAACTTAACATGACCAAATTAACTCCACCACAGCCAATCCTAGGACCACTATGACTGAGCCAAGACCACCTAACCCAAGCTAAATGAGCTATGGACCAAGGGTACCCCAAATTAAGGGATTTATTGCCTTAATTGCCCAAACCAAAGATATCCTTGCCATAGCCTCCTACCAATTTAAGTTAATTGCTTTGAAAGACTCCCCTGAGATTCCTGAACTCTTAGCCACCTTCCCCTACCATGGCCGGCCGGCCTAGTCACCGGAGAAGCCAAAACCGAGGGCAACCCCCTCTTAAACTTCTCTCAATTCAAACCTAAAGGCCACCTCACCCAATTTAAATTCTAGATCCCCACTGCCCTCCACCTAAGCATCACATTGCACCCAAACATTGGCCGCGGCAGCCAAACTAAACAAATTTTTATAAAAGCTCCCCTCCACGACCATAGAGGCGTGCTGAAAAATTTCTCAGAGAGACCCCTCCCAATTGCTCACAGAGCCTCTTTGAGACCTTCTCAGTGCAATCCAACCACTTTCCCCCACTGATTCCCACTGTCGAAGCTCAATTATGAGCTCAAACTTCTGCCAAAAACTAGGATAGAGGTCAATACACCTCCACAATCTACCAAACTCAAATTAAACTTACCCACACCTTCACCACAGTAAAAGAAGGAGAAGCCCCATCAAATCCCCCTTCCATAGAGACCCTAGCATAGCTCTAGACCAACACCTGAAATCGAGTTTGGTCAGATTCATACCTAGACCTTTCATCATAGCAAGAGGCATAATCCCTAGCCTCCTTGGACCTCCACGAAAGTGTCTAGCACCTCTGATTGAAGCTTCCCTTCTCAGAGCAAAAGTATTGAACTCCCTCTCTTCCTGATCCTATTTTGATTCTTCATTTGATAAAGCCTAATTTCATGGCATATTAACCATGTAGATATGTTCCTCTAGTCTAGACGAGCATTTTAAAAAAAATTTCATTCAATTTGGTTAAGAAATGAAGGAGATATCAAGCCTTGAAGATGGACGGTTCTCGGTCTAGGCCATTGGGGACGATGACGAAGAGCCGTCCGATCACGTGTTTATCTCATCAATGGATGAGATCAAGCCGGACAACGTTTCCTTGTGCGAACCGCAGACCTAGTCACCATTGAGGTGGATGGCGGCGTCAAATAGGAGTGTACCGTGTGGAGCATCGGAGCTGCCTAGGATGAGGTGGCGTCACGTGTTTAAGTAGATAAATAGGGAATTAAATAAATTAGAAAATGGCCCTAACTTTAAAAATCCATATCTTGGTGTAGAAAAATTACAAAAATAAACTAAAAATACTCTCTTGCTCAGTGAACAGATAATAATGTGAAAATGATTTGAAATTTATTTGATGCATATTTTATTTTTAATTAATTAAATATGATTTTGAGTCTTTTAATTCTCCATGCATGTAGACATCTCACAATTACTTGAAATTTTGGCATGTTGTTGCATCTATCTTAGGGAACATCCTCTGATTTTTCTAAGGTCAGAGGACATCTTTAGACAGAAATTCATTTTTTCCAATTTTATGTTTATTATTTGTAAAAATTAATCATAATATTAATCATGTTACTTAGAAAAATCCAAGAAAATTTTGGAAGGTTTGGTATGAGCAGAGAACGCTTTGCAAAATATTTCATGGGTTAAGTGATTAAGAATGCACTTAATTTCCACCAACCCTAAAACACAAATAAAATCAATTTTGGGAAACACAAACATCTAAATGACTTGATTTTTAATCTCCACTATGATTTAAAGTCTAGAAAACTCCCCATAAAAATTTCAAAATATTTGGAGCTTATTTAATAACTCAAAGTGATTTTTCAAGTTAAATGTCACTTTTAACACTAAAATAATTTTTAATAATTAAAATATAACTTAAAAAATTATAAAAATTAGTTTTTGGAGTTCTCTGTGATCAGAGGAATTTTATAAAAACAAAATGGTAATTAAAATAAAAACTTCATTTTTAGCATATTTTCAATATTTAAATAATTAAAAAATGACAAAAATTACAAGAATAATAAAATTCATGAAAATGTTATAAAATGTTTCTTAGGCACTTAGGAACAATTATAAAATTTTTCCTAATTTTATAAATAAAGATATTGAATTTTAAAGCTTAAAATAATTTTTAAAGGCTAAAGAATGGATTTTAACCAAAATTATTCCAATAAATCAAACAAAAATAAAAAAAATGTAAAATTTGCTTCTCTAGGTTCCTTGACCTCATGGAGATTTTTCAAAAAAAATAAAACTTAATTTTTAACTCTTAAAATATTTTACAATTAATAAAAGCTCTAGAAATTAAAATAATTCTAATTATTTAGAAAAAACTCAATAAATCATGAAATTTGGTCCAAATGGTTCTTTGACCTAAGTCTACCTCCAATAAAAATTTCAAGTTATTAAGCTTTCTCTTAGTCAAGTTATGGAATTTTCTTTGAAAAATCCTATTTTTTGCTTAAAAATAATTATGTGAATTAAATTAGATTTTGAAAAATTAGATTTTCTCCTCTGATGTCTTAATTGACCCATGAGTAAGGTAAAATCAAAATTTTAAAGTCATTTGAATTGAATTTGATAAATTATGAAGTGATAGAGCCTTAAGGGCAAAAGTGTAATTTTGGAAATTTAGCCTTAATTAATATTTAGGATTAATTCAAAGAGGGAAAAGGGTAACCTCTGATTTTAACTAACTCATTTTGATGATTGAAACCAAAAGGGCATAAATTGGAAGAAACCAATCTCATTGTTTCCTAATTAAAAAATATAATTGTAATTTCCTAAAATTATTAAAATTTTGAAGTTCATTAAATTAAATAACATTAAACTTAGGGGTATGACTTTGGAAGTTAATAAATCACTAATTTAATACCACTACTTGAGGTTCAAATGATTTTTAAAAGTTTTAAAAATGAATCATCATCACTTAAAATTCAATCACTTCCAAAATATATACTATGACATCCACCAAAACCTTAAGGGCTTAGTAGTGACCTAGGCTAAACCAAATATGATTAAATATGGATTAGAAAAGTGAACATAATTAAAATTGAGCATCTTTAAAACATTACAAGCTCAAATTAAAAAGTTGGCTGAGTGTCTTAATAACATTAACTTGCCCCTTTTAAGGGTCTTCACCCACATAATTTACAAATTAAATCACAAATGATAATTACCCTACTCTTATGGATAATTGAAAGATCAATGTTCACTGAGCATTAAAGGTATTTATAAGATGTATTATTAAGCAACATAATAAGTCTAAATGAGCTTGAGACATTTCATCAGGTGTTAAGAGGGAGGCATGAACTTGCTTCTTTCTCCTAACCTGTTGGGTATCTCAAGGGGCTACTAAACTTAATGTGTTTTGCTTAACAAAATCATCCTTAAATAAAATAAGGACCCACCAAGAAATGATCTAGGGTTGGGTAGATCACCAAAACCTTATTTTCTTGCCTCATACAAACTGTTCTCACATGCATTTTGAGTTTCAGGAGGTGGAACGAGAAGACTAGCCAGGTACGCTTTTACAGTTTTCAACGCTGACTTTCGTGTACTTTCATACTGTACTTTAGATGTTAACACAAACTTACATGCTAAACAACGATGTCACCCTGCATGAAAACTAAAACTGTTAGGATAGTCACAAAACCAAAACCAAAACTAAAATTAAAATCGACCAAGATAAAATTCACCCCCACAACATTCAAAATATAAAACAGCTCAAAATTTAATCACAAACATCACACAAAATCACAATTGCAACTAAATTAAGACATCTTTATTAGATGATCGGGAATCCCTCGGAGGAGGTAACCTACGGTTGCTAACGTGGCTTCCCACAGTCTAAATGAAATTATCAAACTCATTAAGTTGAGTTTAGTAAATTTATTTGGACTAAGTGAATCTAGTTAAAAATAATGGTGTCAGAATGACGGAACCGTCGGATCCTAACTGGTGTCATTCTAATCAATTTTAATATTCCCCATAATATCTAAAGAACTACAAACATATGGTCACCTGATTTGACATCATAACTGGACACCCTAGAAAACTTAAACTTGTCACAGCAAGGAGCTTGGAGCTAGCATGGTGGGCAGCACAGCCATCTTGAACAGCAAAATCTATCTTCTCTAGCTAAACCATTCCTTCCTTAGAATTAAACAACCAAGCCATAGGATTTCAAGGCTGTCTGCTTATGCAACATAAATCCTTGCCTTATCTTTTGGACTTTGTATAGCCTTGATATACAATATAAGCCCTAACTCGTCTTAGGATTCTGAGGTTGTCGTCTGTCACGACTTAAAACACTCACATTTTCCAAGTTATTTGTATGATCGTTTCACACAAATGTAAGCCCTAACAAATAAAATCTGTAGGATGAAACACCTAAACATTTCTCCTCAAAACCAAAGCCAAACAATAGGAAAGACTGCGAAGTCACTGAGAATCTCCTTCGGATCTATGACATCCCCTAGTTCTTCCTCCTTTGGATTCTAAAACAAAATGTTCCATATTTGAGCCAATCTCATTTCACACCTCTTTGTCTGATATGATTGAAAATTCCTATCCTTTTGAAATCCTTGAAGATAATATTTCCTAATTTTTATCGCGAGTTTTCTTATGTGACTTTGGTCATTTAAGATGTAATTAACTATAAGGGCTTCCCCTTATAGGAAGCTTTTCCAAACCCAGCTTAATATAAACCCTATTTAATTCTTCATATTAAATAGGAGAATTTATCGACAAATAAAATAGTTTTGCAGACTAAACGGACATCATATATTTCTCAGTTTATTTGATCGAGTCTTATCCTCAAGTCTTGCGTTTATCCTTTGGGAAAGATACGGGGTTTGAAGTACAGTTCTCTTTCATTTAAACTATGAAAAATATGAGGTCAATTTGATTTCATATTTTTCAAAATGTTAAAATGTCCTTCCAAAGCAGGCGACGAGATTTCGATTCTGATGACCGACAGCTTCTTACGGGCAACTCCTCCAACCAAAATAGTGTCAACACATGGCTGAAAATTTTTAGTATGAATCCTTCGATCATGTCACACCTTCATCTTTTAGCATTATATAGCAAAACTTGTTGCCCTGGCTGAAAATTTTTAGTAAGAATCCTTTAATCATGCCACATTTTTATCTTTTCTTTGTAAATCTTAGCACTTTCATTTCGATCATGCCACATCTTCATCTTTTCTTTATAAATCTTGGCACTCTCATAAGATTCATTCTTTATCTTTTCAAGCTCATTTAATTGTAACAATCTTTTCTCACTAGCATCTTTCAAATTATAATTGAACTCTTTAATTCATTTAATTGTAATAATCTTTTCTCACCAGCATCTTTCAAATTATAATTGAACTCTTTAATCGCTTAATATGTTTTGTGCACAAGTTCAACTAGTAAGTGACAAGTTTTCCCAAATATTAGCCTCTATGGGGACATTCTTATAGGAGTTATGTATGCAATCTTACAAGCCCACAAAGCATAGTCAAGTTTGACTAACCAATCAATTTTTATTAGATTCACAGATTTTTCCATAATTCATTTAATTTCATGATTGGATAATTCATCCAAACCACTTATCTTAGGATGATAAGCAGTAGCAATCCTATGATTTATATGATATTTCTTTAATAACTTCTCCATTATGGCATTTCTAAAATGACTTCCCCCATCAGTAAAGATAACTCTCGGCATGCAAAATCTATAAAATATGTTCATTTTCAAAAAAATTTGCAACACTTTGAGCATCACATCAAGGTAAAGCAACAACTTCTATCCATTTGGATATATAGTCCACTACTAACATAAAATATAAATTTCTGAAAGTGGTATAAATGGTCCCATGAAATATAATCCTCAAACTATTTTTAAATTTCCGAAAGATGGTATAAATGGTCCCAGGAAATCTAATCCCCAAACATCAAATATTTTTTTTTTGAAAGATGGTATAAATGGACCCATGAAATCTAATCCCCAAATATCAAATATTTCAACGTTCTAGCGTATAATTGAGGGGCATCTCATTTCTTCTAGAAATATTGCCTACTCGTTGACATCTATCACAATTTTTGATATGAGCATTAACATCTCTAAAAATTATAGGCTAACAGAATCCAGATTGTAAAATTTTTTATGATGTTTTATTAACACCAAAATGTCCCCCAAAATTAGACTTATGACATTTTTGGATAATTTCGTAAGTTTCTTTTAATGGTACACATCTTTGAATAATTTGATCCTTTCCTTATTTATACAGAAATGGGTAATCCCAAAAATAAGTCTTAGCTTAAGAATTAAATTTCCGCTTTTGTTGGTATTTCATTCCATAGGGTATAATATCGCTAACAATAAAGTTCACAATGTCGGTATGCCACGGAACATGCCACTCATTAATAGTGAACAATTTTTCATCTAGAAAATATTCATTGAATCCTTTTTCAAAATAGAGTGGTTTTTCTAACTCAAGCCTGGACAAATGATCAGCAATTTATTTTTCAGTCCCCTTTCGATCTACTATTTCAAAATCAAATTCTTGCAAAATAAGAATCCATCTTATAAGTCTAAGTTTAGCATCCTTCTTTTTCATTAAGTACTTGATAGGAGAATGATCTGTATGCACTACACAATGAGTTCAAATTAAATATGATCTAAATTTATCAAAAGCATATATTATTGCTAATAACTCTTTTTCAGTTGTTATATAATTTATTTGAGTTTCATTAAGAGTTTTACTAGCATAGCAAATTACTTTGAAAATTTTATCACATCATTGTCCTAAAACAGCTCCTATAGCATAATTACTAGCATCACACATCAATTCAAAAGGTTTTCCCCAGTTTGGTGAAACTATAACTCATGCAGTGATTAATTTTTCTTTTAATAAATTAAAAGCTTTTAGGCCTTCTTTATTAAAATTGAAAATTACATCTTTCTCTAGTAAATGGCATAAAGGCTTAGCAATCTTTGAAAAGTCCTTAATATATCGCCTCTTTCTCCAGTAAATGGCATAAAGGCTTAGCAATCTTTGAAAAGTCTTTAATATATCGCCTAAAGAATCCAGCATGTCCTAAAAAACTCTTAATTTCTCTTACATTTGTTGGATAAGGTAAATTAGTGATCAACTTGAATTTTAGCAGGATCTACTTCCATATCATTTTCTGATATTTGATGACCTAATACAATCCCTCTTGCTACCATAAATTGGCATTTTTCTCAATTAAGGACTAAATTTGTTTCTTCACAGCACTTAATAACTTTAGATAAATGTTCTAAACATGAGTCAAATGAAGTTCTAAACACTAAAAAATCATCCATGAATACTTCAATCCCTTTTACTATTAAATCACAAAAAATTACCAACATACATCTTTGAAATGTAGCAGGTGCATTACATAAACCAAAGGGCATCCTTCTAAAATCAAAAGTATCATAAGGACTGGTAAATTTTTTTTTCTCTTGATCCTCAATAGATATTTTTATTTGGTGATAACCAATATATCCATCGCTATCCAGCATTTGATCTAGAAAGGGTAATGGAAAATGATCTTTCCTAGTGGCAAGATTTAAATTTCTATAATCAATGCATATTTGCCACCCTGTAACTTGTCTAGTAGGTATTAATTTGTTATGTTCATTCACAGTTACAGTTACTCCTCCTTTCTTAGGAACGCAGTGAATTGGACTAACACATGCACTATCTTAAATAGGGTAGATAATTCCAACATCTAACCACTTTAAAATTTCTTTCTTAACAACTTCTTTCATAACAAGTTTCAGTTTACTTTGAGGATCAGCCTTGGGTTTGTAGTTCTCTTCCATATGAATTCTATGCATACAAATTGAAGGATTGATTCATTTAATATCAGCAATTGTCCATCCAAAAGCTTTCTTAAAATTTTTCAAAATTTTCATCAACCATTCTTCTTCTTCCATTGTTAATTTTAAGGAAATTATAATTGGTAAAGTAGAGGAATCTCCTAAAAAGGCATATTTTAAATGTTCAGAAAGTAACTTCAACTCAAGTTCTGGAGGTTTTTCAATTGATGGACAAAATGATTTATCTTTCTCTATTGTGTCCAAAATTTCAAAACTTTCTTGAATATAGTTTGAATCATCCTTAAAAGGTTCTTCACAATGATCTAATTCCTCTTCTTGCTCGTGTTCCAAATCTTTTTCTTCAGATTTTTCTTCATAAGTTGTTTTGAAATGGTACTCACTTAGATATCCTATAACATTCATCATCTTTAACATTTGCAAGATATTTCATTGATCTTGAAATATTGAAAGTAACAGTTTGATCATTGACGCACATTATTATTTTGCTTTTCTGCACATCTATCATTGCTCTTCCTGTAGCTAGGAAAGGTCTCTCCAAAATGATAGGTATCTCTTTATCTTCCACCATATCTAGCACAATGAAATCAATAGGAAGATAAATTGATCCACTTTCACGAGGACATCTTCTATAACTCCTTTAGGGTATGTTATCGAACAATCTACTAACTGCAGAGTTACAATAGTAGGGGTTATTTCTCATAATCCCAATCTTTTGAATATTGATAATGGCATAGGGTTAATGATTGCACCAATCACATAAAGCTTTCCCATAAAATCTGTCTCCTATTGCACATGGAATTGTGAAGCTAACAAGATCTTTAAGCTTTTCAGGAAGCTTTTTCTGAATTATAGCATTGCACTCCTCACTAAGTGCAACAGTCTTATTATCTTCAAACTTCCTTTTCATGTTAATCATATCCTTCATAAACTTTACATAGCTTGGCATCTATTCTAAGGCTTCAGCAAATGGAATATTAATTGTGAGCTTCTTAAACATTTCCAAAAATTTTGAAAATTGCTTATCCAACTTCTGCTAAAAAAGTCTCTAAGGAAATGGAGGTGGTGGTTTTTTTCCAAATCAATTTTCAGCGGAGAAAAAGGTCTCTCAGAAGCTTTTGGAGCGTCCTCTTTTAATTCTTCAATTTCTTATCTCTCTACATCAATTTCTTTTTTAACCCTACCTTCCAACTCTCTTCTGCTTCTAAATTGTACGGCTTTTACTTGCTCTTTATTCCAATCTTTTGGATTTAATACAGTATTACTAGGAAGTGTTCCTTGGGATCTATTACTTAATGAATTTTCTATTTGCCTAAGTTGATTCTCAATATTTCTAATTGTAGCTCCTTCACTTTGTAATTGATTTCTCATTTATAACACCACTTCTTCTATAGACAACTTCTTCTCGTTAAATTATGTATTACTATTGAAACATGAAGGATAAGTAGATCTATAATTATTATTCCCTTGATTATTTCAATTCCCCAATGGGTGTACTTGGTTGTTCCCCCATTGCTGATTATTACCACCCAAATTTTTATTCCAGTTAAATTCAGGATAGTTTTTCCAACCTGAGCTATAATAGTGGGTTATTCTTCTTGTTATTTATGGCATTCAAAGTTTCTAATGATGCTTGAGAATCTACCACTTGGCCTAATGAATTCTCTTAAATCATAAAAATTGGTTGAGAAAAATTCATTCCAAATTCATTTAACTTCCTTAAAATTGCAGCAACTTGATTTGCTAACATAGTAAGTGCATCATATTCATGAATATTTACTATTTTCTTAGGATTCACCCTCTCGAAAGGCCATTAAAAATTACTGGTAGCCATTTCTTCAATTAAAGCATATGCGTCATGAAATGTTGACATCAATGAACCACCACCAGCGACATCGATAATTGATCTAAGAGATCCAACTAATCCATCATAAAAAGTTTGAATTATTAACCAATCTGGTATAACATGATGTGAACTCTTTCTTAAGAGTTCTTTGAATCTTTTCCATGCTTCATAAATAGATTCCCCTTCAAACTAATTAAAAGATGTAATTTCATTTCTAAGCTTTGCAGTTTTTTATGGTGGACAATATTTAGCAAGGAATTTTTGTGCTAAAACACCCAAAGTTCTGATAGATCCCGATGCTAATGAATTCAATCACATCTTAGCTTTATCCATCAGTGAGAAAGGAAATAACCTAAGTTTTATAGCATCATCTGATACACCATCGTATTTAAATGTAGCGCATAATTCTAGAAAATTGGTAAGATGTAAATTTGGATCTTCAGTTGGTGATCCCCAAAACTGATTATTTAATATCATTTGGATAATAGCATGTTTAAGCTCAAATGAATTAGCCACTATAGTAGGTTTTTGAATACAAAAATGAAGTTCATCTACAGTGGGGTTGGCATAATCTCTTAAAAGTATAAACTCTTGATGAATTTTAGCATTTTGATCATTTTGGTTTGCTATTTATGTAATCTTTTTGGATTTTTCAAGATTCTAAATTTTTTTAGTTTTTCTGATTTTTCTAACAGTTGTCTCTAATTCATAATCGTAGGGCACTACTCCTTCAGAACATGAACTATACATAAAATAAAATAAAACTAAATACTCACAAAATAAAATACTATAACTTAAAGTTTAAATAAAACTTTCTAAAATTGAAATTTGCTTTTAAATCAATAGATTCTTTACAATTTTCAGTTCACTACCCCAACAATGGTGCAAAAAACTTGATCCGAAAACTGCTTATATGCAACAGTATAACAACAATTCTGATTATATTTTTCACTTATATTTCCTTATTTTGCAACAAAACCTAAAACTTGATCTTGAAAAAAAATAAGAATTTACTTATATTTCCTTACTTTGTAAAAAAACAAAAAGCTTGATCGTGAAGAAAAATAAGAATTTAACTTTTAATTTATATATGTTGGAAAAACTTGATCCTAAAGAAAAATAAGAATTTAACTTTTAATTTATATATATTGTGATACTAAATAAAAGTATACGTATCGTTATCAAGTAATATAGGACTTTTTGATTAAGACCTAAATATCGAACCCATAGGGAAGATATGTAATAGGTCCTTTTTGGAAAACTTTTTTATTTTTAAAAAGACAATTATTTAAACTAAAGACGTTTTTGCAGTAAAGAATATATTTTTGGTAATTTTAATATTTTGACAAAAATAGAACAAACTTAAAAAGATAACTTGAGTGTTTATAGAAGAGAAGCACTAAGTATGAAAATATCTTTCTCATTTTCATGAATCAATAATAAGTATATGAATTTTGTTGTAGAAGTATGCATATTTTGTTTTGCCAGATAAGAGCAATAATATTCTTTCCCTTGCTAGAGATGCCATAAAGAACATTGGCTAATTTAAAGTTTGAATAGTTCTGAAGACCGGCTAGGCACGGAAGATACTAGCTTTCACTTTAGAGTTCCCTCGATTCCCTCCACCTGGGGGCTAACATCTCGTATCAGAACCTAAATAATAAACCAAGTTGGGGATTTTAACCTACTTTAAAGTCTACGTCTACATCCATAATGAATATTTCCCTATTTATTTGCACTCAATCATATGAACTACATTCTCATTCATATAACCTCACGTGATTCTTTTCAATTGTTGACTGAGACAATACCAACCCGGTTCTTACATGTGCAAACAACAAACTTTAACATTTTGATTGGCCAAATCAAGAAGTAAATGAAGTGCATGGATTTAAATCATTACAACTTCTTCCAACATTAAAGATCATTATTGACTGAGACAATACCAGCCCGATTCTTACATGTTCTCACAATAAATTTTAACATCTGGATTGGTCAAATCAAGAAGTAAATGAAGTGCATGGATTTAAATCATCACAACTTTTTCCAACATTAAAGATCAATGCTCTCCACAATTTCCATCTGTAAATGAAGTACATGGATTTAAATCATCACAACTTCTTCCAATATTAAAGATCAATACTCTCTAAAACTTTCATCCAACACTTAATTACTTATCATTTTAAGAAGAAAAATAAAGAAAACTACTCAGAATCCATGAAAAAAACAAAACCACACTTTAGTTTAAAAGTAGAAATTATTGTCAAACTAACAACAAGTCTCAATTAAAACAAAAAGTAGTATAAAACATAAGATAAAAACTTATCTCAAGTCCTCCACCAAACTCTTGAAGTTCCTTTGAATCTCTTCTCATTTACAACTCTCAATATAAAATTAGNACTAAGAATCTATGGAGAAAATAAAACCACACTTTAGTTTAAAAGAAGAAATCATTGTCAAACCAACAACAATTATTGATTAAAACCAAATGTGTTCTAAAACAAAAAGATAAAAACTTATCTCAAGTCCTCCACCAAACTCTTGAAGTTCATTTGAGTCTCTTCTCTTTTATAATCACTCAAAACAAAATGACAGAAAGGATAAAGTAAATAAAAAGTGGTTCCTAAAAATCTCTCCGAACTAACTCCCTAAAGAAGAACTTTCAAAACTTGCCAATATTTTCAGGACTCTTTTCTAAGTCCTCTCTTCTTCCTTTTATAGTTTTCCAATAGTNGCACACTTTAGTTTAAAAGTAGAAATCATTGTCAAACCAACAAGAAATCTCAATTAAAATCAAAAGTAGTTTTAAACATAAGATAAAAATTTATCTCAAATTCTCCACCAATCTCTTGAAGTTCCTTTGAATCTCTTCTCTTTTATAACACTCTAAACTCTGAAAATAAAACTAAATACAAAAATGATAAAAGTAAATTTTGTGTGGTGCCTGAATCTCTCCACAAGATTCTCCATGTTCTTCTTAAAACTCAACACTCTCTCCCTCTTCAAGCACCCATCTCAAATGTCTCAACTTTCTTCTTTTATATATCTCCAAAAGGTGCCTTGGAAATTCATCAAAATGTGTCCAAATTCGATGTAATCTCCAAGGGATGCCTCCTTTCACAAGTATTTTAACCATATTTTCGTTCCTAGTTGTCATAACCACCCCCTTTAACCAATAGGTGCCTCAAATGTCTTTTCAAAATTCAGCCAAATAAAGAAAACAGCCAACTAACTGCCTCTAGCTCTTAAGCGCGGGGCCTCTAGCACTTTGGCGTAATCTTCTCTATTTCCCCGACGCATAAGCGTCGGGAAATGCCAAAACACTTTTGAATAAATTTCACATTTTTGCTCTAAATTTGATCCTTTTTCACTCATTTTAGCTTTTTTAAACTTTTTTACTTGTACCTGAAAGAA
Organism: Phalaenopsis hybrid cultivar; assembly: GCA_002079205.1. Lineage (NCBI taxonomy): Eukaryota > Viridiplantae > Streptophyta > Magnoliopsida > Asparagales > Orchidaceae > Phalaenopsis > Phalaenopsis hybrid cultivar. Next base: position 266,651 of record JXCR01145401.1, on the reverse strand, counting down.
AAACACATATACACCTTCCATTAAAGCACAATATCTCAAAAATAGGTATAAAAATGTGTCTAAAAATACTATATATTTTAGGTGTATTGTCTAAAAATACTATATTTTAGGTGTATATCAAAATACAATATCTCAAAAATAGGTATAAAAATGTGTCTAAAAACACTATATATTTTAGGTGTATCATCAATATCTCAAAAATAGGTATAAAAATGTGTCTAAAAATACTATATATTTTAGGTGTATCAATATCCCTTAAACTTAACATATTACTTGTCCTTAAGTGACACTTCAATCTTTAAAAACTAAATAAGTATGATATGAGGAGAGTTTCTTTAGAAGTTACTAAAATTTAGATTTAGAAATATAGTAGTCCAATTTAGAAAAAAAATATTCAGTAAATGAGACAAACTTAAAGTTTAGAAATTTTTAATGTTAAAAAANTTCTTTTATAATTCTCCAAAAGGTGCCTTGATATCTCTTCAAAATGTGTCTCCCCAAGAGATGCATCCTTTCGCGATAATTTTTGTCCATGGTGGTTGTAACCACCTATTAAGCCAATAGGTGCCTCAAAAACTACTTCAAAATTCACAAAAACCAAATTTACCCATCCAATAACTGTCACTGGTGCTTAAGCGAGGGGCCTCTAACGCTTAGGCGCGGCCTTCTCTATTTAAACGATGCTTAAGCGTTGGATTTGACGCATAGGCACCAAAATACTTTTTTTCACCTATTTGCTCCAAATTTGATCTGTTTTTGCTCCTTTAAGCATTTTTTTATCTTTTTACCTGTACTTGAAAGAAAAACACATAAATACCTTCCATTAAAGCATAATATCTCAAAAATAGGTATAAAAATGTGTCTTAAAACACTATATATTTTAGGCATATCAAATACCAAGTTGCAACACAACAAAAGGGTAAAAACTCCCTCAAAGCTCGCATCCGAGGTCAAGGCTAGGACGAGAATGGGGGAGAGAAAACCCAACCATTAAAATGAAAAAGTTCCCTTAAGATTAGCATGGACTTGGATTCTAGTTCTGAGGAAAAAGTGAAAAAGGTAACAATGATGGTAACTTAAAAGCAAATACAACTAAAAATAACACTCAAAGCTGAGGAATAAAAGAGAGAATATGAGTTAATGCACGAAAAAATTAATCACTATATGCAAAATATGATTACAAACTCTGATTTCTTCAAATAAAGTTGAGAGTTTGACACTTAAAGAAGTACATGGTGAGGGTATGAAACCCATTAAGTTTTGCCTTGGGTATATTTCTTCTAGTTCCAAAGTAGATGTAAAACTAGAAGAAGAAAATTTCTTAAAATTAATGAAACTTCCTACTGAACATTATTCTTCTAATGTTCAAAGTCTTATTCAATGTGGTTTGATAACAAAAAAATGGTCAATAAACAAATCCTAGCTTTTCAAAAAATTATGTAACCATAAAAAATAAAACCTCAACGCAAAATAAGACGTTGGATTTGATACAATAGGAAATTTGGATGACACAAAATATTGTCATGTCGTTACTGAAAACCTGGTTTAGAATGTGCACAAGAACTTGATAATTTTGAAGAGCCTTCAACTGAAGACACACTACTATAATTTAAAGAAGAAATCAAATCAACAATAGACAAAGTAAGAGAAGTCATTTGGTTGCTAATGAGGACCCAAGACTAGCAGTCATTAACTCGCTATTTAATAATACCAAAGCAAAATAAATAAACTAATTGTTAAAAGAGTTTGAAGATTGCTTCGCTTGGAGCTACGATAAAGGTCTGGGTTGGAACTAGAAGTGGTAGTCCATAAACTTGGACTAGATTAAACTAAAATCCTGGTAAAGTAAGCTCCAAGTAGAATGCACATGGAGATAGAACAACAGGTCATAGCCGACGATACTAAATTCCCAACTTTATATAAGAGGGAAAAAAATCCAACTTGGTTAGCCAACATACCCCTTATAAAGAAGAAAAATGGCCAAATTCAGATTGTGTTGATTTTGGAGATCTAAATAAAGCCTGTCCAAAAGATGAATTTCCTTTACCAATACCAAAGTTAATGGTGGATTTCGCGTCAGCACATGCAAACTTCTCATTTATGGACGGATTGTCAAGCTACAATCAAATAAAAATATCTCCTGAAGATGAAAGAAATACAACCTTTAGAGCACCTATCAAGATTTACGGCTATAAGGTAATGTTGTTGGGACATAAGAATTATGTTGCGACATATGAGTGGTCTATGACACAGATCTTCAATGAACTCATCCACAAATGGTTAAGTGTTATGTGGATGACTTAGTCATTAAGAGTAGCCAAAAGGATAACCATGTGTATGCATTAAAAATCTTCTTCAAACAACTACAACAATTTAATCTTAAGATGAATCCCTTAAAGCGCACATTTGGTGTCATCTCAAGGAGATTTTTAAGATTCTTTGTTCGCCCTCATGGGATTGAAATTGATCCACCGATAATTGAAGTGTTCTTAAATATGCCTCCTCTAAGGAATTTGACCCAACTTCAGTCTTTCCAATGAAAGCTGGCATATATATGATGCTTTATATTGAATTTTCTCAGTAGGTGTCAGGCTTTCACCACCTTAACCAAAAAGGATGCCAAATTCATATGGGATGACAAATTTTAACACACTTTTGAAAGCATCAAACAATACCTAACATCACCTTCTATTTTAGCAGCCTCTATCTCAAGAAGGTCTTAATCCTCTATACTGTAGCTTTAGACAACTCCCTCGGAGCATTGCTGGCCTAAGGCAATGAGGGGAGTAAGGAAAATACATTATATTATCTAAGTCATCATTTAATCCCAACCGAAATAAGATATCCTTCAATTAAGAAGTATTGCTTAGCTTTGATCTTTGTTGTTCAAAAGCTCAGGATGTACATGCTTCATTATAAGATGGCCCTTATTTCAAGGTCAACCCTCTATAATACTGAATGACCTGACTGACAGTTTTTAGAATATTGGCAAGGTGGCCAATGATACTGATTAAATTCCACATAATTTTTGTGCCTCTGCGCACCATCAAGGAACAGATACTGGCAAATTTTATAATAGTACATGGCTCGATGAACAAATATTAGAGCTAGAAGATTCCTATGCTCGACATTGTGAAATGTACTTTCATGTACATGGCTCGATGAACAAATATTAAAGCTAGAAGATTCCTATGCTCGACATTGTGAAATGTACTTTCATAGAGCTTCATTTTTCTATAAAGCAAAGGATGCACAAGAAATCATACCCAATAAGGCAGCAGTAGGGCTGCTCTTCATCACTACAGACTGAGCGATGTTGTGATTCTCTTACCACCTAATAAAGCTATGCACAAATAATGAGGTCAAATATGAAGCACTCATAATTGGGTTAGAACCCACGTTTCTTATGATGATCAAGGACATTAACATCTACAGGGATTCTCATTTGGTCATTAACCAAATAGCTGGAAAGTACAAAATCTTAAAGTCAAGGCTCGAACAGTACTTCTGCTCCATAATGAAGCTATTAGAACAAATTCCAAACATTACACTATTTAGAGTCATAAGGAGAGAAAATTTGTTAATAAATGCTTTGGCAAAGCTTTTAAAGGAGTTTGCATGTCTAAAAGAAAACCATATTCCAATTTCATGTAGAGACGACAATTTTTCTTATAGGTATACATAGATAATCTTCACAAAATCAATGTCAATACAACAATAGCAGCTACCGAGGAAGAAAATGAAGACCAAAGATAGTCATTTGTTGAATATTTTTAAGTTAGAAAATTACTAGAGGATAGCTCCATAATAAAGCAAATCAAAAAGCGAGTGTTGTCATATGCTTTGGTAAATGACATCCTCTATCACAGGTCTTTCGACCAGATGTGGTAACGATGTTTTAACAAGTTTGAAGCTCAAGTCATTGTTAAAGAGGTCTGCTCAGACTTTGTGATGCACACTAGTTGGGGTAAAAAATGAAGATGAAAAATAAAAACACTTGGATATTATTGGTCAACAATGATGACAGACTATTTGGAAACTACCAAAAGGTGTCACCAATGAATTTGCATGGAGTGATCTTATACTAACCTCCAAACATGTTAAACTCAAATATTGTGTCATGGTTGTTTTATGGTTGGGGCACAGACATAGTGGGCCCTATAGATTATTCATCCTCTATAAGTCATTTGTTTACTTTAGCCAACACAAACTACTGCTCTAAATGGGTAGAAGTGATACCACTCAGAGAGATCAAAACAAATCACCTCTTAAAATTCTTCAAGAATCAAATCATCTATAGGTTTGGGGTACCTCACAAATTAATCATTGAAAATGGCACAACCTTCAAAAACATGAAGATAAATAACTTTGTTTAAAGACATGGGATAGATTTGAGATATTTGACAATCTATTACCCCAAAGCTAATAGTCTAACCAAGCCTTCAACATTACTTTGTTTCAAATTTTGAGAAAGTCATTGAATGATAATGTGATGCAATGGCATTAGCAATTGTTGAAAGCCTTGTTGGCTTACAGTATAGCATACAAAACACCACACAATCAACACCCTTTGTTCTAGTGTATGGGTCTAAGGCTGTATTTCTGCTTGAAGTACAACTCCAGGCTATTAAAATGGAAATTGCTAACAGGATAATAGAACAAGAGAATGCGAGACAATGACTTGAAGAACTTATCAGTTTGGAAAGCAGTCGCTTGCTGTCTCAACAAAATTTGGAACTGTACCAAGTAAAAATGTTATGGGCACATGACAAGCTAGTTCATCTAAGAATATTTTGAATCCATGACTTGGTCTTGGTACTTCAAAGACCTATTCTTGATCATCATAAATCAGGCAAAAAGTTTGAAGCAACATGGGAGGGCCCGTACTCAGGAGAATCCTACCAACTAGTTAACTACCAGAGAGATAAAATTTATTCCTCCAGTCAACAGGTAGTATTTGAAAAAATATTATGCAACATGAAATTGACTCATTTGTAAACTGGAGAAATTCAAAACAAATGAATAAAACAAAAATGGAAGCTTTGGTATCTTTCCAAGAGGTTTTTCTTCTAATTAAACTAGATTAATTTGAAACAAATGAATAAAACAATAAATGAAGTTTTGGTATCTTTGCCCAAGCTTTTCTTCAAATTTATGATTCTATCTTTGAAAATTTTTGTGGCCCTTTGGGTAATTATCAAACGAGTCTCTCTTCTTCTCAATAAAAAATAAGATAAAATGAAACAAAACTCAAAAATGACAAATGAAACGAAATACAACTAAACAAAATATTATAAAATAAAATACATGATAAATAAAATTTAAACAATTATAACAAACTTAAAATCATCACATTAACATTTTGGCTATTGTTTGTAGGAAAATTTTAGGAGAATGACTAATCTTTACCTTTTGCAATGGCATTTGGTTAGCATTGGACCATCGGTGCATGGAGAATAGCTCCATTATCCACTTAGATCTCAACATTGATCAAGTGGAGCTATTCTATAATGACCTGCTCCTCTCCATTATTGACCAATGTAAGGTCAGAGGCAGAAAGCTCATCTAATATTCTACTCCTAATAAAAGAAAGGAGCCAAGGGAAAAATTGAAAGGGTGCGCTCGAGATCTTCTCTAGCCCAAAAAGGCACTAATAATACAAAAGGACTCAAATCATTAATCATGGCTGCTACTCAAAAGATATTCCATGCCCCATGATGGGATTATCCAAAATCAAAACCAGTCTTCCTCGAACACAGGGATAGAACATAGATAAAAGGGTGAAGAGATTTAAAGAATAGCAAAGATGAGCACCATTACAGTTGGAAACTAAAGAAAAAGAAGTAAATGAGTTTAAATTCCATATACCAGAGTATACTGCTGAGGAGGTATACCTCATTATTGGAATTGAAGACTTTGGCCCAGAAGAAAGTAGCTTTGAAATTTTTATCTTTGCTCTGAATCAGTAAACTACATACTACACTGACTCACTTGCACCCCGAGAGGTTACTTATCGTCAGATCATTTTGGTAAAAGAATAGTAACAATTGCAAAGTGTATAATGATAGAATTTTCATCATCTACAAAAGATAAATAGATACCATATCAACATATTTGGAAGGTTTGTAGTTTTTCTTGAATGTATTCTTGAAAGATAAAGTTATAATCTGCAACATTCTAGACACTTGAGACAGAGGATGAGCTTAATATATTGGGAAGAGAACAAACTCAGAGGCCTAGATGTTAGAAGAGGGGCAAGGGAAGGATAATAATTCAGTGTGGTTGTTGCAACAACTTCACTATGGGTAGAGAAGGGATACCATTGGGGATACTTCGACATGACACGGTTGATCCAACGCCACAAATAATCATATAAGTGCTCAAGAAGCTTATAGCATGGCATGTGATACCCGCTAATTTCATTATGAATAGTTGTATTATTAACATTTATGAAGAAGGGGGCTACATTCCTCCCCATATTGACCATCATTACTTTGAGTGGCCTTCTTGTGCAATCACACTCATCAGTGAATATTACATAATGTTTGGGACTAAGCTCCTGATTGTGAGAGCAAGAAAGATTAGAGGGCCAATACATATCTCTCTTTTAGTTTAGTTTGTCTTAGTTTTACAGGGAAATGGTGTTTATTGTGTAAAGTACTACATCCCAAGCCTCAGCAAAAGATCTCCATCGTGTTGAGAAGGATGTGTACGAAGAAGCAGTCAAAAAGCTTTCAACCAGAGTTGAAACTCAAGGGCATGTAACCCCTAGAAATACCATGAGAGTGCTTTAAGGATTCTATCTCATTAGGAAATCAACCTCTTAGAACTGTAGTCAGTCTTATGGTATAAGAGTGGAAAATAATGAAGGGAGAACTCAATAATCTATTGTAGAACACCATTATGGGAACTCGATGAAATTTAGTAGTTGTTTGATGATTATCTGATCCTTTCTTATCCACTACATCAAAATTGATTTTTTCATTAGAAGGACCCATTTAATTAATCTTATTTTAGCATCTTTCTTTAGCATAAGATATCAAATAGTAGAACGATTGATATGAATAATAAATTTAGTTTTGATGAGATAGGATCTAAATTTATCAAAAGCATATACTATTGCTAATAATTTCTTCTATATCATAGTGTAATTAATGGAGGTTTGACCAGAGGAAAATATGTTGAGATTTTCTTACCTATTTTATACTATTTTTGATGATAATGCACTTTAAAGAAAGCTATTTTTGATGTTTTGTTGCATGAATGATGAAATAGGGTCATTGGAGCAAAAAGAAGCAAAAAGGAGTGAATTTAGAGCAAAAAGGGCCAAAATGTAAAGAATTGAAGGCGCCAACGACCCACCAACTGTGAGATTTTTCCAAGACTCCAGAATTAATTCATTAAGAAAGCCTGCCAATGGTGCCCTCGAGGTCGCCGACGGTGCCCTAGAGGCCGCCGAGTTATGTCCAACTAAGCTTTAGATGAGGACAAAATTTTGAAGCGATGCTTAGGCAACTCCTCGGAAAACTCATCCACATTTTTAAAGAGAAGACTTTGGCCGAAAATAGAGAGGGAGGCTCAAAATTGAAGTGCAAAAAAGTATAGAAAGTCTAAATTGTGAGGAATTCTTTGAGAGATTGTAAGAGTGGAGGGAAAGTGAGAGATTTCTTCCTCTTTGCCGCTTTGAAGAGGAATTTTGTGTGCTATAAAGAAAGGAAGAGATTCAGAAGAACTTCGAGGAGTTTTCTTGGGGAGAAATTAGAGATAAGTTTATTTATTGTTGTAGTTGTATGACTTTGCTTTTATATATGAATTTCGAGTTTTGTTATGTTTTCTNCCCTCTTCCATCCTATCTCTCTCACTCTATCTCTCTATATCTCTCTCTTTCTTTCTCTCCCACTCTCTCATTTTATCTCTCTACCTCTCTCACTTTTCTTCTCTCATTCTCTCACTCAATTACTTTCTCTCCCTCTCTCCCACTCGTTATATATATCCTCGCTCTTCCTTTAACTCTCTATCTATCACTCTCTCCATCTCACTCTTACTCTCTCTTTCCCTTACTCGAATTCTTTGTCTCATCTTTTTAGCTCTCCATCTCTCTCACTCTCTCCGTCCCATTCTCTCTCTCTCTCCTCCTTCTCTTCCTTCAGAACATGATCCAGCTCTCTCTATCCCTATCACCCTTATCAGTATCTCTCTCTATATATCTCTATTATTTTGGTCTTTCTTTTTCAAAGAATGATCAGAAGGCGAGAGAGCAAGAGAGAATAGTGAGAGATTTATAGAGAGGCATTGAGAAAGAAGCGGGAGGTAAGTCAGTGAGTGAGAAAGAGAAATAATTAAAGGGATAGAATGAAATAAAGAGAAAGTGAGAGAGAGAGCTATAGAGAGAAATGTAGGAGATGGAGAGTTAGAGATAATAGAGGAGAGAAGGTGAGAGAGAGGGTGGGACAGGGAATAATGGAGAGAGAGAGGCATAAGGATGGATAGAGAGGGGGAGAAAGAGAAAAGAAAGTAAAGTAAGATAGAGAAAGCAAGTTGGATAGAGGGGGAGAGAGGGAGAGAGATGGAGAGAAAGGTAGATGAGAGAGAGAGTAAGAGAGGGAGGGAGGGAGAGAGAAAGTAAGAGAGAGAGTGGGAGAGAGTGGGGTGGGAGGGGACAACGCGAGGAGGGGCAGAGAGGGAGATATATAATGGGAGAGATGGGAAGATAGAGTGAGAGGGAGGTAGAGAGAGAGAGTGAGAAAGTGAGTGAGGGAGAGAAAGAGAAGAGAAGCTGAGTGAGGGAGGAAAGGAGAGAGAAGAGTGAGAGAGGATGGCGTATAAGGAGGGTGGGGAAAAAAGAATGTGAGAGAGTGGGGAGAGGGGAAGATCTAGAGTGAGAGAAGAGGGAGAGTGATGGAGAATTAGAATGAGATGAGGGGAGGGAGAGAAGGATAGTTAGAGAGTGGAAGAAGAGAGGAACTGTGAGAGAGTAATAGATTTACAATAGATGGGGAGAGTGGGAAGCGGGTAAGAGAGAGAGAGGGAGGACCAAAATGTGAGAAGAGAGAGGAGAGGGAAAGGGAGAGGGAGAGGGAGAGGGAGAGAGACATAATGTGAGAAGAGAGAGAGAGAGCAACAGTGAGAGAAAGGGGGAAGGAGAGAGTGGAAGGGAGGCAGAGAAAGAGAAATAGAGAGAGGGGGTGTGAGAGTGAGAGAAAGCAAGAAAGAGTGAAATGGGGAGAGATAGAATAAATGAAAGAGTTAGAGAGGGAGAGAGGGTGGGTGAGGGAATGATGGAGGGAGAGAGACAACAAGAGATGTAAAGCTAGAGAGAGTGAGAAAGACTATGAGAATGAGATAAAATGTGAGGAGATAGATGGAGAGAGAATAAGAGAGATAAAGAGATATCTCTCTATTCTCTCTTTTCTCACTACCACCTTCCTTCCATCACACACTTCCTCTATCATTCTCTCAGTACTCTCCCTCTTATTTCTTTATCTCTCACTCTCCATCTCTCTAACTCTACTTCTCATCTTCAACTCTTAATCTATCTCACACACTCTCTCTCCCACTCTCTTTTTTTCTCTCTCCATCTCCCTCTCCCCTTCTAATTATCTTTCTCACTCTCCCTCTCTCCTATTCTCTCTTTCTCTCACTACTCCTCCCTCCCTCTAATGCTTGCAAGGGAGAGTCAGAATGAGAGGAGAGATGTGGAGCAGAGGTTTCAAGAAAGGAAGTGCAAGGAAGAGTAAGAGAGGGTTTGAGACAGAATAGGGCGACCACTCTCCCACATTAACTCTCGATCTTTCTATTCCAACTCTCCCAATTCTCTTATTCACTTGATCACTCTTTTATTCTTCTCTTCTTCTCTCTCACTCTCTCACCTCTCTCTTCCCACTATCTCTCCTTCTTTTTCTCAAACTATTAACATATCTCTCGCTCCCAATCCTTGTCTCTCTCTCTTCACTCTTTACCCTCGCTCCCTCTTTTTCTCGATATCTCTCTCTTTTCTTCCTGTCCCTCTCATTCTCTCTTCCTTTGACTTTTCATCTCTCTATCTCACTCACATATTTCATTCTATTCCTTTCTTATTATCCCTCTATCTATCTCTCTCTTTGACTCCTATCTACATCTATCTCCATCACTTCTTACTTGTCATCTCTCGCTGTCCCTCTCTTTATTCCCTTACTTGTACTTGTTATCTCTCTCCCATTGATCACTCAAAAACTTCCTCTTCTTTTGCTTTCACTCTCTTGCTATCATTCTATCCCTCTCACTCTTTCACTCCTAATCTCTCCTTCCTCTCTTTATCTCTTCTTCTATCCTTCTCTCTGTATCTTAAAATTTCTCTTGCTCAATCTTTATATATCTCCTTCCATATCTCCTATTATTGCATTGATATCTCTCATTGTCTCTCCCTTAATCTCTTCTTTCTCTATCCTCTCCCTCAATCGTCCTCTGTCTCTCTATCCATCACTCCACACCTTTCTCTTCCTCTCTCTTTCCTCTCTCTCTCTCTCTTGTACTATCAACTTCTCTCACTCTGTCACACGATATCTCTCTATCTCTCATTCTTCTTAACTATAATCTTATCCATCTTTATCCCACCATCCCTCCTCTTCCCTCGCTCACTCTTTCACCCTCTCTCTCATTCACTCTCTCCCTTTATCTCAATGTTGATCTCTCTCCCCCTCCCCCTTTATTTGTTGCTCTATCCCTCTCTCTCCCTGTCTCTCTCCCACTCACCTCTTAGTTTCTCTCTCTCTTTCTCTTAATTTCTTGCTTCCTCCCTTCCTCTTCTCTTCCCTCTCTCACCCACTCACCTCTTAGTTTCTCTCTCTCTTTCTCTTAATTTCTTGCTTCCTCCCTTCCTCTTCTCTTCTCTCTCTCACACTCTCTTTATCTCTCTTTGCACTCTGCTTCTTTTTTTTCTCTCTCTTTCTGTTGCTATCTCTCTCTGTTCTCTCAATTCCTCCCTCTCACTTCCTCACTCTCTCTATTTCTCTCTCTCACCTCTCTTCTTCCTTCTCATTTTTTCTCTCCCATGCTAGCTCATCTTTCTCTCTTTCACATTCCTCTCTCTCTCTCTATCCACTCTCTATATTCTCTTAGTCTCTTTTTACTTTCTCAGTATTTCTTTGTCACACACTATCTCATTTTCTCTCTTCATCTACCTCTTTGCCACTCCCTCAATCTCACATGCTCTTTCTTCTCTCTATATCTCCATCTCTCTCTAACTATATATATCTCTTTTCTCACACTCAATATCTCTCTCTCTCTTCTCTTACTCAATATCTCTCTATCCTTCTTTCTCTATATCTCATTAACTCTCTCACACCATCTCTCATTATCTCTCACGCTCACTCTCTCTATCAACTCTATCCCTCTCTCTCTCGATCCTCTCTCACCCTCTCTCTTGCCACTCTCCATCTCTCTCTCTTTCCTTTTCTTTTATTTACACTATCACCCTATCACTTTATCACTCCTCTAGTTTGTTCCACTTTCTCTTTCATTATCACTCTCTATATCTCCCTCCCTCCTTCCCTCTCGACGGAGAGATAAGAAAAAAAGAAGGAGAAATAAAAAGACAAAATTAGGTAAGGAGATAGAGCTCTCTTTCTTTCTCTTGCTCTTCTCTCTCTCTGTCATTCTCTTACCCACTCTTTCCCCTCCCTTTCTCTCTATTTTTCTCTTCCTCCTCTCACTTTCACTCATCACTATCACTCTCCCACTCTCTTCTCTCTCTTGTGTGGAGCAGGAGAGAGAGAAATAAAGAGAGGAGGGCAATAGTAATGAGGAAAGAGAGTGAGAGGAGTGAGAGATAATGAGAGACAGTGTGAGAGAGTTATAATGAGAAAGAGAGAAAAGAGAGAGGGATAGAGTGAGATATAGAGAGGGAGAGAGATATGGAGGGTGAGACATAAAACGAGGTATTAAGAGAGAGAGAGCGTGAAAGGAAAGAGAGAGAGACTGTGTGTGTGTGTCTATGAGAAAAAGGGTGGAAGGGAGAATGAGAGCAAGAGGGGAAGTGAGTGAGGAAGGAAAGTGAGGTGGTTGTGAAGAAGAATGTGAGAGAGGAGGGAGAGAGCAAGAGTGTGAGAGTGAGAAAAGCAAGATATCTACTGAGATGTGAAAGATATGGGGGAAGAGAGTGAGTAAAAGATAGAACAAATGAGGGAGTGGGAGAGAGAAAGTGAAAGAAGAGAGATTGAGAGATATGAAGGGAGAGCATGTTGGAGAGCAGAAGAGAGAGAAAACAAAAAGATAAATAGTAGACTAAGAGATAGAAGAGAGCGAGAGATGCATAGTTAGAGAGAGAAAATAGAAGGCGTAAAAGAGGGAGGGTGAGAGTTGGGGAGCTTCAAAGGATGAGAGAGAGTAAGAGAGAATAAGTTATAGAGAGAGGAGGGATTGAGTAAAAACGAAAAGATAATGAGACTTTAAAGAGAGAGAGAGAGAGTGAGAATGGAAGAAAGTTAAAGTTAGGGAGAGAATAAGAGAGAGAAATATAGATAGATAGAGAGAGAGAGATAGAGGATGAGAACAAGAGCAAAAGATAAGAAAGAATGATTTAGAGAGAAAATAGTGAGAGCGAGAAAAAGTGAGTGAAGTTGTAAGAGAGATAAAGTGCGTGTAGGAGAGATAGATAAAGAGAGAGAGAATGAGAGAGTGGAATGAAGGAGTTAGGGTGAGAGAGTGGAAGAGAGAGAGATGTGGGGATAGAGGAAATGACAACGAGTGAGAGAGATGGTGGAAGGATATGGGAGAAAGAGTAGAGAGAGAGTGAGAAAGCTAGAGAACGATGGGGTGAGAGAGGGAAAGAGAGATAAAAAGAGCAAAAGGAGCAGAAAGAGAGAAGAAAGATAGTGAAAGGTTGAGAGAGAACATTTACAGAGAAAGGTGAGAGGAGAGAGAGATAGAAAAAATGAGTGAGAGATAGAAAGAAGGTGAGAGAGGACAAAGAGATGTGCATAAGGAGTATCCTCCTCTCACTCCCGCAATCTTTGACGCTCTCCCTCTTCTCTCACCCTCTCTCATTCTCTCTTATTATCTTTTTCTCAGTCACTCTCTCATTGTGACTTCCCACTCAGAAAATGAGAGCAAGTTAATAAGAGGGACATTGATGGAGGAAGGGATAATAAGAAAGAGACAAGGGGGAAAGAAGGGATGAGGGAAGAAGAGAGTGAGTTATATCTTCTCTTAGTACTTCTTCTCTCACCTATTATGACTCTCCTTTCTCTCTTACTCATTTATTCTCCTCCTTAGTGAGATAAAAAAGGAAGAGAAGAGAGATAAAAATTTCCCTCCTAATCTAACTCTTGCTCTCTCTCCTCACTCTCATTTTCTTTCAACTCACTCTTTTCTGCACTTAATCTCTAAATCTTTTTATCTCTCTTATACATTACCTATATCTCTCACTCTCTTTTTTTATCTTAGATATATCACACTTTCTCTTCTCTCCTTCTCTCTATCTCCTCACCATTTTCTCATTCTCTATCACTCTTCCACTTCTATCACTCTCTTAATATTTCTTATTATCTCTCTAAAATTATTCTCTCACTACCACTATTCCACCCTCACACGGTTACTCCCTCTTATTTCTCTTTCTATGTCAGTCTACTCTTTCTCTCTCTTCTAATCTCTCACTCTTTTCTCTTCTATATTTCTCCTCTCTCTTCTTTTCTCTTACACCTTCTCCCTCTTTCTCCCTTACTTTCTACCTCTCTCCCTTTTCACATTACTATCTCTCACACACTCTCTCTTCCTCTCTCACTCACTCTCTTTTCCCTCTCTCACCCTTTCAACTCTCTTCCTCTCCATCTCTTAGTTTTTTTTCTTCCTCCCCACACTCACACTCTTGCTCTCCCTCTAGCTCTCCACTTTCTTTATCTTTATTTCTCTCATTCTATCTCACTCATCTCCCCTCACTCTCTCATATAGGCTCTCTGTATCTCACTCCCTCTAAATTTCTACACTTTCTCTCTTAATATCTTCTTACCTCACTATTTCTCTTTTTTTTTCTCTCACACACTCTTTTGCATTTAACTTTTTTCCTCTACAACCCTTTCTTCCCTCCCCCTCTCTCTCTCATTGTCTCTCTATCTTTCTCTATTTTCTCACTTGCTCACTCTCTTGTCCTCCCATCCTCCTTCTCACTCACTATCTCACTCACTTCTTTCTTCTCGTCCTCTTTCTCCCTCTTCCTTCCTCCCTCTCTCTCTCCAACTCACCCTCCCTATCACTCTCTCTTGCGTGAGAGAGAGTGAGTAAGAAAAGGAAATAGGGAGAATGGAGATATAAAGCAGAAACGTAAGACAAAAAGGAAGTGGGGGTGGGAGAGAAGAGGGAAAGTGAGAAAAGAAAATGATAGAGAAAAGTGAGAGAGAGAGAAAGAGAAAGAAGAGTCAATAAGGGTGAAAAAAGAGTGGGAGGGAGAGAGTTGAGTGAGGAAGGGAGAAAGTTAGGGTGAGAATGGAAGAGAGATAGAGTGAGAGTAAATGAGCAAGAGAAAGAAACAACAAGAAAGTCCGATTAAGAGAGAGAGCTAGAGTGCAATCTCTATTACTTGAATGAGAGATAACAAGAGATTCTCAAAGAGTGAGAGAACGAGAATGAGAGAGGGAGGGAGCTTTATTTTTTCCTCAGACTTGCTCTCCTTTTCTCTCTCTCACACTCTCTTCAACTCTCTCTTCAGTCTCTCTTCTCTTCACCCAACTAATCAAAAGATATCATTCTTCTCTCTTAATCTTTCTTTTCCTTCCCTCTCTCACTCTCTTTCACTCTCAAATTCTCACTTGTGCTCTCTGCCTAGCTCTCACTCTCTCTACATCTCTCACTCTTTCTCCATCACTATAGAGATGAGAGAACAATGAAAGGATTGAAGAGAGAATTCTTTAGAGAGNTTATTTACTTGTTGTAGTTTGTATGACTTTGATTTTATATATGAATTCCGAGTTTTGTTGTGTTTTCCCCATGAGATCTGTGTAGCTTTCTCTCTCTTTCTCCTTGTCTCGAGATTTTTGAAAANTATATATATATATATATATATATATATATATATATATATATATATATATATATATATATATATTTGAATTTCGGGAAAATAGTATTTTACTTTTGAAAAGTAATGTTTTAATTTTGAAAAATGAGAGACTGAATTGATCTCATATATCATATAGTTTAAATTAAATGAGTACCACCACCAAACGATGCATCTATCCGGAGGGGTAGACACATCATTTGAGTAGGAAGACTCGATTAAATAAGCTAAGGAATTTATGACATCCGTTAAGTTTGCGAATCCATTTTTTATAAGCCGATAAGTTCACCTATTCAATATGGAAGATTATTAGGGTTTATATTAAGCTGGGTTCTTAAGTTCCCTATAGAGGCAAACCCCTACTGTTAATTATATCTTAAATGACTAAAATCGCCTAAGAATACTATCAATTAAGATTAATGGTTTCACTTTCAAGAATTTCAAAGTTTAAGTTTTTATGATTCGATATTGGAAATTCAAAAGGGAATGGACAAAAAATGAACAGTTATTTTTAAGAATCCAAATGAATGAAAGGTAGGATATTTCACTAACCCGAGGGGAATCTCATGACCTTTCAAACTATCGTATTTTTTGCTTCAATTTTGAGAAAAACATACTTCATATTTCATCCTGTCAATTTTGTTACTTAGGGCTTACACTTGCATGACACGATCATACAAATAGCCTGGAAGATATGAGGGTTTACGTCGTAATGAACGACGACCTCGAGCCTAAAGCTAGTTTGGGCTTAAATTGCACTGCATAATTGTATCAAAGCCTAATGATAAGTTGAGGATTTATGTCGCACTAGGCAAACAACCTCAAAATCATATGACTTGTTATTTAATTCTAAGTTGTTGTTGTAGATCTGCTTGCTCTCTCGAAGTCGTTCTTCTGTACATTCTTGTCATGCTACCCACGGTGTTAGCTCCAAGCTCCTCGACAAAATATCAATACTAATGTTTAAGGTTCAAGAGGTTTTACCATATGTTTCAATGTTTTGGTTTTATTGTTGTTCAAAAGTCTTTTTTGAGGGAATTAAAGTTGATTAGAGCGACACCGGCTAGGATCCCACTATTCCCTCGCTCCGATACCACTATTTTCTTTTGAATTTACTTAGTCTAAATGAGTTGTTAAACTCGTTTAAACTTGGGAGATCTCGTTGGCAACCGTGGGTTACCTCGTCTGAGAGATTCCCGTAAATTCAAAATGATGTATTATGTTGTTTGTTTGTTTTTGAAAACGTTGTTTAATTTTGAAAAAAATTTATATTAATTTTGAAAACTGTTTGTTTGACTTTTAAAAAGTGTTTCAAGCAAGCGTGTATGATACATTAAAGTAGTAGTAAATTGCAGAAATAAAATGGCAATAAAAAACTATAAATGCGTACTTATCATCTTCTCCCTGCTTCCGTTGAAATGTTAGCATTCATAAATATGTATATATTGCAAAGTGAAAGTGAGAGCTACTACTAAGCAATAATGAAGAATTTATGGTTTAAATTCAGAAGAGACCACAGTTTTGTAAGTTGGATATTCACAATTTGTAAGTTTGGGGGTCCCTAAATTGCACCACATAATTGTATCATACAAATAGCCTATATTATTATTATTATTATTATTATTATTATTATTATTATTATTATTATTTGTGTTTATTACTCATATGTATAAACTTATATATAGACTACTTTTATTATTTATTACTAAGCTTATTATTGTTATTATTTTATTTTGGTTTAAATGTACATGTATTCCTATGTATATATATTATTATTATAAATAGTTTATTGTTATATATTTTTGTTATGTATTATTGTTATCTTTTATGTTTCATTTGTTATTTTTATATGCTTATATGTATATCATTATTATGTGTATTACTATATTTAGTTCATTAGTTCAGACCACAGACCTTTACTGGTCTCTATTACCTCTTCTGATAACAACTCTGGGCAACCTCCTCCTTTCAGATATCTCAATATGTGGTCTACTGACCAGTCTTTTTCGAACATTGTCTCTACCCATTGGGGTGGTGTGATACATCCTGAACCTTTGGTTAAACTTAGCATTCTTCAGATCAAGATTGGCAAAGCCCTTAAGAAATGGGGCTGGGAATCCTTTGGCAATGTCCTAACTGCTGTCAGTAATGCTTAAAAAGAGGTGGAGCAACTAGAGACTGATTCACAGAATGTTTTTGCTGAGGAAAAGTCTTTATTAACTGCACAAAATAATCTTTTCACTGCCATTGAGCACCAAGAATTGTTCCTAAAGTAGAAGGTTTCTATTAATATTTTCACTGATGGAGATCATAATACTAAATTTTACCATGCTTATATTAAGTACAGAATGAAGTGTAGCACTATCCATTCTATTCATTTTGCTGAGGGGATCTGACTTAATGATAATGATTCTATTGGTAGTGATGCAATTGCATATTATAAGCAACTTCTTAATCTTGAGTCTAACCACAGTCCACCAATTGATAGGAAATATTTCAGTGAAGACATTTCTTACACCAGAGACCTTATGCTTACTAAATGCCCTACTGTGTAAAAGATTTGGATGGCCATATATCCTATTGATTCCAAAATAGCTAGGTCTGATGGTTTTACCGCAGATTTATATAAAAATTCATGGGACAGTATCAAGATGGATGTTATAACTACTATTTAGAGCTTCTTCCAAGGCCATAACCTCCCTAAGTACTTTTTTGAATCAAGCTTCATACTGATTCCTAAATCTGAGGTCTAGGAAAAATGGGATCACTTTAGGCCTATTTGCCTCACCTCTGTCATTAGTAAAGCCATAAGCAAAATCATAGTTAAAAGATTACATCCACATCTGGATAATCTGATTCGTCCTAACAAAACTGCATTTGTTAAGGGGAGATCTATAACTGATAATGTTCTTCTTACATAGGAGCTGGTACTGGATTTGGATAATCCTTGTAGAGGGGGTAACCTGATTTACAAACTAGATATCAGGAATGCTTATGATACCATATGTTGGGAATTCATACTGAACATCCTTGCTGCCAGAGGTTTTTCTGTTGATTTATGTTCTCTCATTCACAGATGGTTATCAAACAATACTCACTCTATTCTCATTAATGACCAGACAAAGGGGTCTATTACTGCTAATAGAGGATTGAAACAAGGGGACCCATAACACCTACTATCTTCATTTTGGCCATAGATTATTTGTGCAGAATTCTCAACATAAACATCCTCTCCCATAACTACTCTAGGTATCATCATAGATCTAATATGTCCATTTCTCATCTTATTTATGCTAATGATATTATGGTGTTCTCTAGTGCCCATAAGGTTGTTGTTCCCAATACAATTTGAACAGATTCACNTTCGATCTTAATTTACTTTCAATATGGCCAATTGATTTGTTAAAATATATTGAGTTTTATAACTAAAGTGAAGATTACATCTAAGAGTCAGGGAGGTCAAAGCCCGTGGAAGTTGGGTGCAAATAAATAGGGAAATAATATTATTGGGCGTAAAATTGAAGTTTTTAGAGTGACAGACTAAAATCCCCAATTCAGTCCTATCGTTTGGGTGTTGAAGTGTAGATTTTAGCCCTCAGGCGAGGGAAACGTGGGAGCTCCAAAGTGAGAGCCGGTATCCTGCCAGCCTAGCCACATTTTTAGTAAACAAGCGTAGAATTAGTCAATGTTCTTTATGCCTAGACCAAAGGGTAAAAAATAGGTATGCTCCTATTTGACACGATATAATTTGAACTAATTCACTTTATCTATTCACTATAATTTCTTGACAAAGAGAATAATANTATCGGCCGTAGAATTGGAGATTTTAGAGTGACAGACTAAAATCCCCAATTCGGTCCTATCGTTTGGGTGTTCAAGTGTAGATGTTAGCCCTCAGGCGAGGGGAATGTGGGAGCTACAAAGTGAGAGCCGGTATCCTCTCAGCCTAGCCGCAGATTCAGTAAACAGGCATATGATTAGTCAATGTTCTTTATGTCTAGACCAAAGGGTAAAGAATAGGTGTGCTCCAATTTGGCACAATATAATTTGAACTAATTTGCTTTATCCATTCACTATAATTTCTTGACAAGGAGAAGGATGCTTTCTTATATATTGAATATCACATTTGAACCTTCTTTAGTATATTTAGTTATTTAATAGTTATTAAAATTACATATTTATTTCAATTGCCTATTAGTGACAGATAAGCAAATTGAACTTTGTTGTTGCAATTAAAGTATTGCTTTTCCAAAATCATAGTTCATAGTTCTAATATTACTCCCTATAGGATCGATATTTATGACTCCATTAAAGCCTTATATTACTTGAGCGATACGTATACTTGCGTTGATAAATGTGATATGGGATCAATATCTATGACTCCATTAGAGCCCATTATTACTTGAGCGATACGTATACTTGCGTTGATAAGTGTGACTTCGAATCTATAACCGTTGTTAAGTTTTTGGTGTCATTATTGAATATTTATTACGTCCATATTTATTGAATCTATAATTGTTATTAAGTTTTGGTACAGTTGCTAAGGAATTAAATCTTTTAGTAGTAGTATTAAATACTTATATTTTTAAGAATATATAAAGTCACGGTCAAGTTTTTGGCGCCGTTGCTGGGGAGTGAGTAAATAAAAATTACAATTAGAGTAACAGACAAATTAGGATTTTTAAAAATTTCTACTTGAATTGCAACTTATTTTCATATTTAGTTATATTACTGTGTACTGATTTCAAATTGTATGCGTAAATTTGGACCTAAAAATCTTATACCCTTCGTTTCGAAATTAGAACGCACTGTTAGAAAAATTAGAAGATTAAGAAGAGAACCTAGAAATTCTGATACAATGGAAAACAATCTGAACAATCAAGGAATAGAGAATGAACACCAATAGACCTCTACGAGATTATGCAAATCCTACAGCAGATGAAATTCACTTATCTACCCAAAACCCTGATGTAGCTGCTAATTCATTTGAGCTTAAGAGATTATGCAAATCCTACAGCAGATGAGATTCACTTATCTATCCAAAATCCTGATGTAGCTACTAATTCATTTGAGCTTAAACCTAAGATTATGCAAATCCTACGCAGATGAAATTCACTTATCTATCCAAAATCCTGATGTAGCTGCTAATTCATTTGAGCTTGAACTAGAAATTGTGATACAATGGAAAACATTATGAACAATTAAGGAATAGAAAATGAACACCAACCAAGACCCTTAAGAGACTATGCAAATCCTACGGTACATCAAGGAATAGATAATGAACACCAACCTAGACCCCTATGAGATTATGCAAATCCTACAGTAGATGAAATTCACTTATCTATCCAAAATCCTGATGTAGCTGCTAATTCATTTGAGCTTAAACTTGCTATTATCATAGACCCCTAAGAGACTATGCAAATCCTACAGCAGATGAAATTCACTTATCTATCCAAAATCCTGATGTAGCCACTAATTCATTTGTCTACAACAGATGAAATTCACTTATCTATCCAAAATCTTGATGTAGCTTCTAATTCATTTGAGCTTAAATTTGAAATTCACTTATCTATCCAAAATCCTGATGTAGCTGCTAATTCATTTAAGCTTAAACCTAATCCAAATGGTACAAAACAATCAATTCAGAGGCACACCAAATGAAGATCCTAATTTACACCTCGCGGTACAAAACAATCAATTTGGAGGTACACCAAATGAAGATCCTAACTTACACCTCGCTAGTTCCTGCTATTATCCAAATGGTACAAAACAATCAATTCGGAGGTACACCAAATGAAGATCCGAATCACACCTTGCTAGTTTTTTTTAGAACTATGTGCTACTTTTAAATATGACAGAGTCTCAAACGATGCTGTTAGACTTAGGATTTTTTCTTTTTCACTGAGGGATAAGGCTAGAATGTACTTAAATTCGTTAGCACCATTAGACTTTTTCCTTTTTCACTGAGGGATAAGTCTAAGATGTGGTTAAACTCGTTAGCACCTGGATCTATTAGAACTTGAGGAGAACTTTCACAGAAATTTCTATCTAAATATTTCCCTCCATCCAAAACTACTAGAACTTGGGGAGAACTTTCACAAAAATTTCTATCCAAATATTTCCCTCCATCCAAAACTATTAAGAACTTGGGGAGAACTTTCACAGAAATTTCTATCCAAATATTTCCCTCCATCCAAAACTGCTGAACTTAGAAATGACATAACATCAAACTTGGGGAGAACTGTTACAGAAATTTCTATCCAAATATTTCCCTCCATCCAAAACTGCTAGAGGGGAGAACTGTCACAGAAATTTCTATCCAAATATTTCCCTCCATCCAAAACTGCTAAACTAAAAATGACCTTTCACAGAAATTTCTATCCAAATATTTCCCTCCATCCAAAACTGCTAAACTTAGAAATAACATAACATCAAAGGCTAAGATGTGGTTAAATTTGTTAGCACCAGGATCTATTAGAACTTCGGGAGAACTTTCATTTTTTCACTTAGGGATAAGGCTAAGATGTGGTTAAATTCGTTAGCAGCTGGATCTATTAGAATTTGGGGAGAACAAATTTCCAAATATTTCCCTCCATCCAAAACTGCTAAACTTAGAAATGACATAACATCGTTCTATCAAATTGATGGAGAGTCAATATATGAAGCTTAAAACTTAGAAATGACATAACATCGTTCTGTCAGCTTGATGGAGAGTCAATATACGAAGCTTGGGAGAGATTTAAAGATCTTCTTAGGAAATTCCCTCATCATTCATTACCATATTGGTTGATAATTCAAACTTTTTATAATGGATTAGTGGGATTACTTAGATCGATTATAAAAGCTGNTCATTAATAGAAGAGATGGCTACCAACAATTTTCAATGGCCCTCTGAAAGGGTAAATCCTAAAAAAGTAGCTGTATCCATGATTGTGATGCAATATCTATGTTAGCTTCACAGATTGCTACAATTCAAAGAAATTAGATCATTATGGAATGATANGTTAATAGAAGAGATGGCTACCAATAATTTTCAATGGCCCTCTGAAAGGGTAAATCCTAAAAGAGTAGCTAGATCCATGATTCTGAAGCGATAGTTATGTTAGTTTCACAGATTTCTGTNTGATAGAAGAGAATTCATCTGGGCAATTTGTGGATGTTCAACCTTCATATGAGACTTTAAATGCTATCAATATACCCAATAATCCTTATTCAAACTATTATAACCCAGGTTGGAAGAATTATCCAAATTTTAATTGGAATAACAATTCTGCTACAAATCAACAATGGGTGAACAACCCAGTGAACCCATTAAAAAACTCATCCAATTAAAGAAATGTTAATTATAGAGCTTCTTATTCTTCCTGATTTAACAGTAACACTCAAATTAAANTTCTTCAACGCCTCCTATGATGGAAGAAAATTCATCTGAACAATTTGTGGATGTTCAACCTTCATATGAGACCTTAAATGATATTAATATACCCAACAACCCATATTCAAACTATTATAACCCAGGTTGGAAGAATCATCCAACCCATATTCGAGCTATTAATGGAACCAAATCCTAAAGATCAAGGAAAAGAACAAATCAAAGTGATTCAATTACAAAGTGGAAAAGAATTAGAGACAAGAGTGCAAAAAGAAATATAAATTGAAAAAGAGAAAGTGGATACCAAAAAAGAAAAGGATCATGAGTACCCAAATTTAGAGTATCCATTTACACTTACTATGGAGAAACCTCCACCACCGTTTCCTCAAAGGTTGAAGCAACCCAAATATAATAAACAATTTTCTAAATTTTTAGAAATTCTTAAGAAGTTAACGATAAATATTCCCTTCGTAGAAGCTTTAGAGCAGATGCCCAATTATGTGAAATTTATGAAAGAAATTCTGAACAAGAAAAGGAAGTTCATAGACAACGAAACTATTGTTGTGAAATTTATGAAAGATATTTTGAACAAGAAAAGGAAGTTCATTGATAATGAGACTGTTATATCAATTATGTGAAATTTATGAAAGATTTTCTGAACAAAAAGAGAAAGTTCTTAGATAATGAAACTGTTGCACTTAGCGCAGAGTGTAGTGCAATTATTCAGAAAAAGCTTCCTGAAAAATTAAAAGATCCTGGTAGTTTCACTATAACGTAGTGCAATTATTCAGAAAAAGCTTCTTGAAAAATTAAAAGATCCTGGTAGTTTCACTATACCGTGTGTTATCAGTGAAAAATTTTATGGAAGAGCTTTATGTGACTTGGGAGTCAGTTAATCTTATGCCTCTATCAATTTTCAAAAGATTAGGATTAGGAGAAGTCTCACCTACTTTTGTAACCCTACAGTTAGCGGATTNTCTTCTTAGGAAATGCCCTCATCATTCGTTACCAGATTGGTTGATAATTCAAACTTTTATAATGGATTAGTGTGATCACTTAGATTGATTATAGATGCTGCGGCTGGTGGTTCTTTAATGTCAAAACCCTTTGATGAGGCTTATTCATTAATAAAAGAGATGACTACTAACAATTTTCAGTGGCCCTCTGAAAGGGTAAATCCTGAAAGAGTAGCTAGTGTCCATGATTCTGATGCAATATCTATGTTGGCTTCGCAGATTTCTGTAATATCAATGAAATTAGATCATTATGGGATGAATTATTCTCCAACACCTCCTATGATGGAAGAGAATTCATCTGGGCAATTTGTGGATGTTCAACCTTCATATGAGACTTTAAATGCTATTAATAGACCCAATAACCCTTATTCAAACTATTATAACCCAGTTTGGAAGAATCATCCAAATTTTAATTGGAATAACAATTCTTCAACAAATCAACAATGGGCGAACAACCCAGTGAACCCATTAAGAAATTCATCCAACCAAGGAAATGTTAAGTATAGACCTTCTTATTCTCCAGAATTTAACAATAACACTCAAATTAAGGAAAAGAAGTTGTCTATAGAAGAGCTGATATTAAACATGGGTCAACAATTACAGAATCAAGGAAACCAATTAGAAATTCAAGAAAATCAATTACAAAATCAAGGAACTGCTACTAAGAATATTGAAAATCAATTAGGGCATATCGCTACTACGCTTAGTAACCGACATTAGGAAAATTTCCTTGTACTGTGGAACCAAAGCCTAAAGATCAAGTAAAAGAACATATAAAAGTGATACAATTACAAAGTGGAAAAGAATTGGAGACAAGAGTACAAAAGGAAATGAAAACTGAAAAAGAGAAAGTGGATACCGAAAATGAAAAGAATCATGAATACCCAAATTTAGAATATCCACTTACACCAATGAAAATTACTGTGGAGAAACCTCCACCACCGTTTCCTCAATGATTGAAGCAACACAAAAAGAATAAACAATTTTCCAAATTTCTAGAAATTCGTAAGAAGTTAACAGGAGAAACCTCCACCACCGTTTCCTAAAAGATTGAAGCAACACAAAAAGGTTAAACAATTTTCCAAGTTTATAGAAATTCTTAAGAAATTAACGATGAAGCAACATAAACAGAATAAACAATTTTCCAAATTTTTAGAAATTCTTAAGAAGTTAACAGTGAATATTCCCTTCGTAGAGGCCATTATGTGAAATTTATGAAAGATATTCTGAACAAGAAAAGGAAGTTCATGGATAATGAAACTATTGCACTTAGCGAAGAGTGTAGTGCAATTATTCAAAAAACNTATGATGGAAGAGAATTCATCTGGGCAATTTGTGGATGTTCAACCTTCATATGAGACTTTAAATGCTACTAATAGACCTAACCACCCCTATTCGAACTATTATAACCCAGGTTGGAAGAATCATCCAAATTTTAATTTGAATAACCATTCTTCTACAAATCAACAATGTGCAAACAACCCAGTGAACCCATTAGGAAATTCAACCAACCGAGGAAATGTTAATTATAGACCTTCTTATCCACCAGGATTTAACAGTAGCACTCAAATTAAGGAGAAGAAGCTGTCTATGGAAGAACTGATATTAAACATGGGTCAACAATTGTAGAATCAAGGAAATCAATTACAAATTCAAGGAAATCAATTGCAAAATCAAGTAACTGCTATTAAGAATATTGAAAATCAAATAGGGCATACCACTACTGTGCTTAATAAACGAACATTAGGAACTTTTCCTAGTACTATGGAACCAAATCCTAAAGATCAAGGAAAAGAATAGATAAAAGCGATACAATTATGAAGTGGAAAAGAATTGGAAATGAGAGTACAGAAAGAAATGGAAACTGAAAAAGAGAAAGTGGATACTGAAAAAGAAAAGGATCATGAATACCCAAATTTAGAATATCCACTTACACCAATGAAGATTACTATGGAGAAACCTCCACCACCATTTCCTCAAAGATTGAAGCAACACAAACAAAATAAACAATTCTCTAAGTTCTTAGAAATTCTTAAGAAGTTAACGGTAAATATTCCCTTCGTAGAAGCTTTAGAGAAAATGCCCAATTATGTGAAATTTATGAAAGATATTCTGAACAAGAAAAGGAAGTTCACGGATAACAAAACTGTTGCACTTAGCAAACAGTGTAGCAATGATTCAGAAAAAGCTTCCTGAAAAATTAAAAGATCCTGCTAGTTTCACTATACCATGTGTTATCGATGAAAAATTTAATGGAAGAGCATTATGTGATTTGGGAACCAGCATTAATCTTATGCCTCTATAAATTTTCAAAAGATTAGGATTAGGAGAAGTCTCACCTACATCTGTAACTCTTCAGTTAGAGGATCGTTCAGTTACATATCCTAAGGGAGTTATTGAAGATGTGTTAGTAAAAGTGGATAAATTTATCTTTCATGTGAATTTCATTATTTTAGATATGGAGGAAGATAAAGAAATACCTATCATTTTAGGGAGACCATTTTAGCTACTGGAAAAGCTATGATAGATGTTCAAAAAGAAGAATTAACTATGAGAGTTAACGATCAAGAAGTGACTTTTAACATTGCAAAATCTATGAAATACCCCGCTGTTGAAAGAGATAATGAATGTTTTCACATGGAAATTAGTGAACATCTATTGAATGAAAATTTTAAAGAACATTTTGAAGAGAAAGAACAATTTGAAGAGAGTGATGAAATAATTTTGGATGAATTAGAAAATGAAAAATTAGATTATGTTCAAGAAAGATTTGAGATGTTGGATATTATAGAAATGCTGATAAGAATCTAGTTTCGTCAATTATAAAACCACCTGAACTTGAGTTGAAAATATTTTCTAGCTATTTGAAGTATGTGTTTTTAAGAGACTCATCTACATTACCTATAATTATATCTTCAGAATTAAATGTTTGAAGTATGTACTTTTGGGAGACTCATCTACATTACCTGTTATTATATCTTAAGAATTAAAAGAAGAAGTATGTATTTTTACGAGACTCATCTACATTACCCGTTATTATATCTTCAGAATTAAATGATTAAAGAGCAAAGACTATTAGATACATTGAAAAGATATAAGAAAGCTTTTGGTTGGACCTTAGCTAATATTAAAGGAATCAGTCCTTCGATCTGTATGCATAGAATTATATTAGAGGAATAATATAAACTGAGAGTTGATCCGCAAAGGAGATTAAATCCAATGATGAAAGAAGTAGTTAAGAAGGAAATTTTGAAATGGTTAGACACTGGAATTATATATCCTATTTCAGATAGTGGGTGGGTAAGTCCAATTCATTGTGTTCCTAAGAAAGGAGGAGTGACCATTGAAACAAAAGAAAATAATGAATTAATACCTATCAAACAAGTTACGGGGTGGTGTATTTGTATTGATTATAGAAAATTAAACACTGCCACTAGGAAAGATCACTTCACTTTACATATTTGCATTGATTATAGAAAATTAAACACTGCCACCAGGAAAGATCACTTCCCTTTCCCTTTCTTAGATCAAATAGTAGATAGACTTGTTGGGCACAAATATTTTTATTTTTTAGATGGATATACAGGTTACCATCAAATTTTTATTGCTTCTGAGGATCAAGAAAAGACAACATTTACTAGTCCTTTTGGAACTTTTACTTTTTGAAGAATTCATTTTGGATTATGCAATGCACCTACAACATTTCAGAGATGTATGATGTCCATATTTAGTAAGTTAATTGATGATGGATTGGAAGTATATATGGATGATTTCTCTGTATTTGGAACATCATTTGACGCATGCTTAAACTATCTTGAAAAAGTTTTAGAGTTGTGCAAAAGAACTAATTTGGTTCTGAATTGGAAGAAATGTCAATTTATGGTTGCATGAGGAATTGTATTAGGGCATAAAATTTTGGAAGATGGTATGGAAGCAGACCCTGCAAAAATTCAAGTTATATCTAAACTAACACCTCCTACTAATGTATAAGAGGTTAGGAGTTTTAGATTTGAGGCATTTTATTAAAGATTTTTCAAAAATTACCAAACCTTTATGCCAACTTTTAGAAAAGGAAAAGAAATTTGAATTTACTAAAAGCTGTTTAAATGCCTTTAAGTTATTAAAGGAAAAATTAATCACAACCCCTATTATAGTTTCACCTAACTAGGAGAAACCATTCAAGCTGATGTGTGATGCTAGTGATTATGCTATTGGAGTTGTTCTTGGACAAAGGTATGAAAAGATTTTTAAAGTTATATACTACGCTAGTAAAACTCTTAATGATGCACAAATTAACTATATTGTTACTGAAAAAGAGTTACTGGCCATTGTGTATGCTTTAGATAAATTTAGATCTTATTTAATTGGAGCTCAATGTGTTGTGCACACTGATCACTCTGCTATTAAATATCTAATGAAAAGAAAATGTCAAACCAAGGTTGATTAGATGGATACTTTTGATGCAAGAATTTGATCTTGTGGTTATTCATAGAAAGGGAACTGATAATCAAATTACTGATCATTTGTCAAGATTATAAAATCAGGAATTATCTGACACTGACAATGAAATTACAAACAGTTTCCCTGATGAAAAACTTTATAATATTAATGAGTGGAAATATCATGGTATGCTAATATTGTTAACTATATTGTAAGTGATATTTTGCCACCTATGCTGACATTGCAACAACAAAGGAAATTCATTCAGATGCAAAAACATATTTTTGGGATGAGCCTTATTTATATAAGTAATATAAGGATCTGATTATGAGAAGATGTGTACCTTATGAAGAAACTGAGCTAATCATTCAGAAATTTAGAAAATTCATTCATGATGCAAAAGCATATTTTTGGGATGAGCCTTATTTATATAAACAATGTATATCTGATTATGAGAAGATGTGTACCTTATGAAGAAACTGAGCTGATCATTCAGAAATGTCATTATTCTGAATTTACATTTTGGGATTGATAAAACTGCTTACAAAATTTTACAAGCTGGATTTTATTGGCCTACTATTAAAGATGTTTATAGATATATAAAAACTTGTGATCGATGTCAACAAGTAGGCAATATATCTAGAAGAAATGAAATGCCTCTGAATTTCATGTTAGAAGTTGAAATCTTTGATGTTTGGGAATTAGATTTTATGGGACCATTTATTCCTTCATTTAGGAGCTTATATATATTAATTGCAGTAGACTATGTTTCTAAGTGGATTGAAGTGCAAGCTTTAGCTCGTTGTGCGGAACTTATATATATTAATTGCAGTGGACTACGTTTCTAAGTGGATTGAAGAACAAGCTTTACCTCGTTGTGACAAGCTGTAGACTACATTTCTAAGTGGATTGAAGCACAAGCTTTACCTCGTTGTGATGCTAAAAGTGTCAGACTACGTTTCTAAGTGGATTGAAGCACAAGCTTTACCTTATTGTGACGCTAAAAGTGTTTTAAGATTTTTAATGAAAAATATTTTCACTAGATACAGAATGCCTAGAATGATTATCACTGACGAAGGATCCCATTTTAGGCATAAATATATTCAGAGATTGGCAGAAAAGTTTAATATTATTCATAGAATCTCTACTTTCTATCATCCTTAAACCAGTGGGCTAGCTGAAGTTTCTAATAGAGAGATTAAATAAATACATGAAAAGACTGTAAACCTTAGTAGAATAGATTGGTCCACTAGACTGGATACCGCATTATGGGCTTACAGGCAACGTTATAAAACTCCTATTGGAATGACTCCTTACAGACTAATTTTTGGAAAGACTTGTCACTTACGCTCCTATTGGAATGACTCCTTACAAACTAATTTTTGGAAAGACTTGTCACTTACCAGTAGAACTTGCCTATTGGAATGACTCCTTACAGACTAATTTTTGGAAAGACTTGTCACTTACCAGTAGAATTAGAGCATAAAGCATATTGGGCAATTAAGGAATTTAATTATAATTGAAAGATAAGTAGAATTGGAGCATAAAGCATATTAGGCGATTAAAGAATTCAATTATAATTTGAAAGATATTGGTAAGAAGAGATTGTTATAATTAAATGAATTGGAAGAATTAAGAAATGAGTCTTATGATAATGACAGATTGGGCGATTAAAGAATTCAATTATAATTTGAAAGATGCTTGTAAGAATTGGAGCATAAAGCATATTGGGCGATTAAAGAATTCAATTATAATTTGAAAGATGCTGTAAGAAGAGATTGTTACAATTAAATGAATTGGAAGAATTAAGAAATGAGTCTTATGATAACGATAGAATTTATAAGGAAGAGATTGTTATAATTAAATGAATTGGAAGAATTAAGAAATGAGTCTTATGATAATGACAGATTGGGCGATTAAAGAATTCAATTATAATTTGAAAGATGCTTGTAAGAATTGGAGCATAAAGCATATTGGGCGATTAAAGAATTCAATTATAATTTGAAAGATGCTGTAAGAAGAGATTGTTACAATTAAATGAATTGGAAGAATTAAGAAATGAGTCTTATGATAACAACAAAATTTATTAGAAAAAACAAAAGTTATGGCATGATCGAAAGATTAACCAAAAGAACTTTGAACTAGGACAAGAAGTTTTGCTTTACAACACTAGTCTGAAGTTATTCCCTGAGAAATTGAAGTCTCATTGATTAGGACCCTTTACTGTGACTCAAGTTTATACTTACGGAGCTGTTGAGATTGAAGATCAGAAAAGTGGAAATAGATTTAAAGTAAATGGACACAGATTAAAACCGTATTTTGAGGGTAAAAGAGCAAATTTTAAAGAGGTTTTAATGATCAGTCAACCTGAATGACACCTTAATAGGTCGGGCTGACGACGTTAAACCAAGCATTTTACAGGAGGCAACCCATAGTTATCTTTACTTTTATTGCGATCATAGTAGTTTTTATGTGAAATTATCATTATTTTGTGGTATTATTAAGCTCTGCTACTCTTATTTACCCTTGATTCATCATAACAAGTGGATCCATAGAGAAAAATCGGAACGCATTCAGACCAGAGCGAAACTGTGCAATTTTTGCCTTGAGCGCCGACAACGCCATTGATGCCACCGACGGCAGGTTTTTCTTGAGAGACTAGGCAAAATAAATACAGAAGCTTGTCGACGGTGCCCTTGACCCCGCTGACGGCGAAACCAGTGAGATGGCAGTTTCTAGAGTTTGAATGGCGGTTTTTTGCGGTTTTTTGGGCGGGAGTTACCCTTTTAAACTCCCAAATTCGATTCCTAAGTCATATTTCCCCAAAAACGAAGTGAAACTCCACCAAATTCATTCCTAGGGTGTCCAAGTCCCCTGATAATCTTAGAATGCAAGTTTTCAATCGGTGAAAGTTTATTAGTGCGGAAGCGCAGCGAATCTTCAACAAGGTACTGATGAAGAAAAGATTAATCAAGGAACAATGATTCATAAATCGAGGATTGAATAATCCCTCGATGGCAATTGAAGAGATGATAGTGTGGAAAAGATGGGAAGTGCTGTGCTATACTACCGCCGCCGTAGTTGTTTCTGTGGTAAAGGAATTTTATGCAAATTTGCACGGAATCAACCAAGGAGTCATTTATGTGCGAGGTAGATGGATCACTTTCACTCCTGCATGGATCAATGACTTATACATGATCGAGAACATTCCTGTTTGCCACTATTCCAACTTCATCCCAACAAGAAACTAGATGAATGAAATTTACCAATATTTAACGGACAAAACTAACGACTGGGAAATGAGAGAGAACGGGTATGTTAGTTTTTCTATAAAACTCCTAAATCTCGTTTCGAAACACTGGCACTTTTTCATTTCTGTGAAACTTTTACTGATAATGAAGATCGGTAAAGTTTCTAAGGAAAGTGCTATTTTGAATTACTGCATCCAAAGGGGACTACCGATCGATATTGGATCAATAATTGTGAAGTCGGTTTTGGGTCTAATCGTTCATGGATCAACTTATGGGCTTGGACACCCTTCCACAATTTTCTCACTTTGCATTCAGTTCCAAGCATCCTAAAAAAATTGGGAAAAGGTACTTCTACCTTGGAAGCCTTCGGACCCAGCAAACTTATGGGCTTGGACACCCCTCCACGATTTTCTCACTTTGTAATCAGTTCCAAGTGTCCTATAAAAATTGGGAAAAGGTACTGCTACCTTGGAAGGCCTACAAAAATTGGGAAAAGGTATTGCTACCTTGGAAGCCTTTGGATCCAACTGAGAGATTCCTTCACTTTGCAATCAGTTCCAAGTGTCCTATGAAAATTGGGAAAAGGTACTGCTACCTTGGAATCCTTTGGACCCAACTAAGAGATTCCCAGTTTTTTGAGGATAAAAATGACATGACCATTATAGTAGATCAATCATCTCAGAATTCACTGCCAGTTCAACCCTTAATTCCTGATGAGACTCTGGTGATCATGCGCAGAATCAAGAAATTAGAGAAGGAGGTACAAAATGTCATGAATGTAATTAATAATATCTCTGATTTCCTCGATCATCTAGACTGGAGGATGAAAGAACATTTTGATCACTCTAGACATTTAGAAGATAATTTGATACGGCTGATGAGGAGGATGAAACTGATAGAAGAGGATTCTACTGAAGAATTTCCATTCCGACCCTTCTACAACCTCTTCGTTCATGTGCAATCAATGGGTGATCTCAGAGGAGAATCTAGTACTGAATTTGATGAATAGTAAATTTATATTACTACCTGTCTGTCTATCTATGTAATTTGGTTTGAACTTTGCATTTGCTTTGCTTTAGAATTATGCTTTTAGATCTCTGTATAGTTGAGACTAAGCATAGGATGTTTTGTTTTCAGCATTTTGAGTGTTGTGGCTTGGATTATGACGCTGAATTAATGTGTTGAGGTTGAGAAAATACCAAACTTAGGTGTGTTATGTAACATATATTGTTCCCCTTAGAATTTATATATCTTGTGATGTTTTGTGTTGTGAATGTTTATTTGTGTTAGTACATCATTTAATCACTTAAAATTTATGTCTAGAATGACTAAACGGATGTGTGTTGTGTAACGTATATTGTAACTCTTGAACTTTATATATAATTGTGATATTTTGTGTTTGAAAGTTTATTTGTGATAAGTACATCATTTAATCACTTAAAATTATGTCTATAATGATTGAAAGGATGTTGTTAATGCTTGAAATTGATCGAAATTACAAAAATTTAGGAATTGTACTAAAATCAATAGAGCCTGTCGACGGCGCTCTCGACCCCTCCAAAAGCAGATTTTTCATGAGAGTTCTGATTAAATTTCAATATAGCACACCGACGACGCCATCAACCCTACCGACAAGATCGAGAAAAAACACATTTTACCATGATTTTGAATAGTCAACCGCCACTATTCATCATCCTCTTCCTCCTAAAAACACAATTTTTAACCTAGAGCTTAAGAGATCTTGGATTTAGGGCAATTTCAAAGCTTTTTTACACCGAATTTGATCATCTCTAGGTAAGAGCTTCACTCCAAGTTAAAAATATTTGATTTTCACCATGAATTTCTTCCACATGGAGGATATCCAAAAAATTTGAGAATGTGAAGAAAATATTGGGAAGAAATTCATGAAACTCAGTTTTGAACTCTTATAATTACTTTTGGAAGCCATCATTTGCATATTTGAAGTATATTTTGTAATTTTTC
The DNA here is from genome assembly GCA_002079205.1 of Phalaenopsis hybrid cultivar. Taxonomy (NCBI): domain Eukaryota; kingdom Viridiplantae; phylum Streptophyta; class Magnoliopsida; order Asparagales; family Orchidaceae; genus Phalaenopsis; species Phalaenopsis hybrid cultivar. The sequence goes on along the minus strand of JXCR01145401.1, from coordinate 233,561 downwards.
TATGATTTAATTAGATTGAAATGGCTCTACGTCAAAAGAGACGAATTGAGTTCAACGACTCTCTCTTCATCAATGCAATGGCTCAATCAAGATTTACTTCAGTATTTAAAGGAAAGAAGTGTATACAACATCGAGTTTTTTAGAGCCCGGGAGGAGAGATTAAACGAGTTATTAGAGCGAAGGTGGGAAAACTTTTGTTACACCACCAATAAAGCTGATGCAAATGTTGTGAAGGATTTCTACATCAACGTAATCTATTCTGAAAATGGAATCGTTCAAGTGTGGGGATTTCCTGTTGAATTTAATGTCGCCTGCATTAACACCTTTTAAGAAGTCCCAGACTCTTATAGCTACCACTATGATTCCTTTAGTACGATGGATGGCCTCCTAAATGATGTAATCAACTTTCTCACTGATGGAAAAGGAACATGGAAGATTAAACAACAAGAACGGGTAAATTTTTTTGCTTCCATTTTGAATGCCACCTCTAAAGTATGGCACTATTTTATTTCCTCTACTCTGTTACCGACTTATCACCATAGTGAGGTAACTAGAGATAGAGTTATTATGGATTTCTATATTCAGAATAATAGAACTATAAATATGGTTATTTTTAAGAATATATTGACTACGGCAAGGAGTGAGACAAGTGGAGGTCTAGGACATCCTAGCCTTATTTATGTACTTTGCCAACTTTCTGGAGTGGAAGCTAGAGCTAGGACATCCTGAACTTATTTATACAATTTGTAAACTTTCTGGAGTAGAATTTGGAGATGAATGATGGGCTTACCCTATGAAACCCATTAGTAAGGCCAATTTAAGAACTTATGAATCCCATGAGAAATGGAGAACTTGACCCTATGAAACCCATTAGTAAAGCTAATTTGAAGACATATGAATCCCATGAAAAATGGAGAATTGGGAGTATCCCAATTTGTAAACTTTTTGGAGTAGAATTTAAAGATGAAGAATGGGTTTATCCTATGAAATCCCTTAGTAAGCTAAAAATTCTGGAGTGAAAAGTGGAGATGAAGAATGGGTTTATCCTATGAAACCCATTAGTAAAGCTAATTTGAAGACTTTTCCCATGAGAAATGGAGAATTGGGAGTAGAAGTCAAGAACCTTCTACTAGTAGAGATGTCCCTGATGAAGAATTGGTTTACCTTATGAGAACCACTAGTAAGGCCAATTTAAAAACCTATGAATCTAAATGGAGAACTGGAAGTAGAAGTCAAGAACCTTCTACTAGTAGAGATGTCCCCTCTACAAGCTATGACCTATCCTATGAAACCCATTAGTAAAGCTAATTTGAAGACTTATGAATCCCATGAGAAATGGAGAAAAGATGAGGAATGGGTTTACCCTATGAAACCCATTAGTAAAGTTAATTTGAAAACTTATGAATTCCATGAGAAATGGAGAACTCTATGAAACCCATTAGTAAAGTTAATTTGAAGACTTATGAATCCCATGAGAAATGGAGAACTATTATGAAACCCATCAGTAAAGCTAATTTAAAGACATATGAATCTCATGAAAAATGGAGAACTTGGAGATTAGTAAGGCTAATTTGAAGACTTATGAATCCCATGAGAAATGGAGAACTGGGGGTAGAAGATTAGTAAAGCTAATTTGAAGACTTATGAATCCCATGAGAAATGGAGAACTGGGAGTAGAAGATAGAACCTTCTACTAGTAGAGATGTTCCCTCTACAAGTTATGATCTTCCACCTTCTAGTTCCCGTACCCTACCTTCTACTAGTAGAGATGTCCCCTCTACAAGTTATGACCTTCCACCTTCTAGTTCCCCTATGCCTTCTACTAGTAGAGATGTCCCCTCTACAAGTTATGACCTTCCACCTTCTAGTTCCCTTACCCTTCTACTAGTAGAGATGTCCCCTCTACAAGTTATGACCTTCCACCTTCTAGTTCCCCTACCCTACTGACTCGATGAATGAGTTGAACTTGCAGCAGAAGAGTATAGAGTTAATAAATGAAAGGATTGGAGGTTTAGAATCGTTCACGATTATGATAGTGAGTACCTTAAGAGGCATTCAAATTTTGAGGTAGCTTATTATGAAGCTCAGGCCCGACACTACAGAGGTGAGCCTGATGTTACTTTCCCTGAGTGCCCCTGATATACTCAGTATCAGCCCGATCCACCTGCTGATCAAGGAGATAAAGACATAGTGTGGGATTTTGATATTCGAATGTAATTGATGTACTTTTACTTGTACTTTTATTTTTGTGGTCTTTTGTAATAAAAAGGGATGTTTATGTGTATTTGGACTTTCCTTTTTATTATTATGTTGTACTTGGATAATTTTTAATTTCAGTTATAAAGTTAGTGTGGTAGTTAAATTTACATGTGTAGTATAATAAATGTTGAGTAGTATTTTGTGGATTGTAATGTAATGTGATTTTTATTTTCGCATTTTAATTTTAATTGTTTTGTGTAGTATTGTGGTTGTCTTAGGAAATATTGTGCTTGTTTAATGTTTTAGTTTTATACATATTTCAAAATTTCATTACCCAAAAATTTCTCTAATGATTTATGTGTAGAAAGCTCCTAATGTTACAGACCAGGTGAAATAGAAATTTGNAAACTATATTTTGAAGTATTAAGAATCTGGAAATTCATTTGAGATGAAAAGATTGGGGCTCAATGATGTAAAAACTATAAAATATTTATAAGATAAAGGAATGCTTTGAGTTTCAAATTTAAGGAAAGAAAGGTGATGTTCTGTCGGCGTTATTTCGGGTTGGCTTGTGGGGTTGCCCGTAAGAAGCTGTCGGTCGCTGGAATCGAAATCCCGTCGCCCGCTTCGGAAGGACGTTGAAGTATGAAACAAATGGACCCCATATTTTTTATAGTTTAAAATGAAAAAGCACTGTACCTCAAATCCTGTATCCATCCCGGAGGACAAACACAAGACTTGAGGATGAGGCTCGATCAAATAAACTAAGGAAAGTAANTAAATGACCAAAGCCACCTAAGAAGACTCTCGATAAAAATCAAGAAATATTATCTTCAAGGAATTTCAAAGGCTAAGACTCTTCAACGAAATCGGGCATGGAGGTGTGAAAAGGGAATTGACTCAAAATTGGAACATTTTATTGTAGAATCCAAAGGAAGAAGAACTAGAGGATGTCATGGATTCAGCGGAGTACCTCAGTGACTTCCCAAGCTATCCTAATGTTTGGCTTCAGCTTCGAGGAGAAATATTTAGGTGTTTTATCTTGCCAATTTTATTATTTATCNTAAAAATCAAGAAATATTATCTTCAAGGAATTTCAAAGGGTAGGACTCTTCAATGAAATCGGACATAGAGGTTTGAAAGGGGATTGGTTCAAATTTGGAACATTTTATTGTACAAGGACTAGGGGATGTCATGGATCCAGAGGAGAACCTCGGTGAGTTCCCAAGCTATCCTAATGTTTGGCTTCAGTTTTGAGGAGAAATTATTAGAGTGTTTCATCCTGCCAATTTTGTTTAATAAGAGCTTATATTTGCGTGACATGATCACACAAATCGCCTAGAATATGTGAGGATTTAGGTCGTGATCGACAACCTCGGAATCCTAAGACGAGTTAGGGCTTATATTATATAGCAGGGCTATACAAAGGATAAAGATAAGGTGAGGATTTATGTTGCATAAGCAAGCAACCTCGAAGTCCTATGGCTTTGTTATTTAAGTCTAAGGAAAGAAGATTGGTTTAGTTGGGGAAGACAGGTTTTGATGTTGAATATGG